>JARHVA010007000.1:15000-615000 GCA_037957365.1 Torreya grandis
AATGATTGCTAACTTGATTAACACTCAACTAAGAGTCACCAAAAACTTGAATGTTTTTGATATGAAGATTTTATGCTATTGATAATCTTATTATCAAGGCCTTATATTCTATTCTATCATCAGTGTAAGAAAAATATAATATTTAAGATAATGGCACCTATTCTCCCTCTAGGGTATAAAATATGATACCTGCACCTGCACCTATCCTACACATGGATCCATAAAAAAATTAACCATGGATTTTAAGATATAATACATGCCTCAAATTCTAATGAAAAGCTTCAATAATTATAAAAGGGTCAATTAATGGAGTTGTAGCTAACTAATTGGCTAGAACTTCACCTTTTATTGATTTTTGAGATATAAATTTGAGATCTAAATCTATAAGTTGGATTACCTATTTTTTGATGTAGGTTGTTAGGTGGGTTTTATTTATAAGAAAATTTAATGGATATTTTTTAATTATAACATAGAATTCATTGTTGATCAAGTAGTACTATTTTTTTAAAAATAAAAATGAATGTACACATATTTTTCTATTTTTATATATTTGCATTTATAATCAACCAATTGATGACTAATGTAATAGATTACACACTCTTTGTGATAATCATCATATTATGCTAATAGGTCCCCAAGGGCCTCATGAGTGGCTAATATATTGAGGGATTAATGGTATACTTGGTATAGAATGCATGAGCATAGGTGGGTTTAATAAATATTCTTTGATTTTATCAAAGTTTTACTGAAAGGAATTATTTTATTATCTAATTAAATAATAAAATATTGAATGGCCTAATTTTTTTCTTATAAACATTATAATTACTTTAGATTAGTTGGCAATGGCATCTCAAGAATAGATTTTACTTTTTTTAGATCAACCTTGATACACAATAAACTTTTTCAAGATTTTTAATATTTATCGTATATCAATAGCATGGTCTTGGTGGTGTTTTAATTTTATAAGTAAATAATTGAAATAAAATTCAATAGTTTTTTGAAAAAAATAATGTAAAATTTGTGTCATTTCCCTTTGATATGTTGTTTTGGCATTTTTGAGTTTAAAAATCATGACAATATAACAAAATGTGCCACAGGGAGTAGTAAATGTCATCCTTGCCTAATATATTGGGTTAATTTTTATTTAGTTATATCTGATAAAACCATACATAAAAATTAAAATGTTTCATATATATTGATAGAGTCAACAATCATATTGATGTTAGGTAATGTAAAGTCATCTTTTGGATAAGATTTACTTAAGTCATGGTAATCAATGCAATATCATATTAAAAAATTAGGTTTGGTAATAGGTATAATTTTATAAACACACTCAAAATGTGTAGTATCTCTTATGAATCCTACATTTAAGATTTTTTTAATCTCATATTTTAGTTGTAATGTCATTATGGGGTGTATTTTATGAACCTTTTATTTAACAGGCGTTGCATCTAGATACAATAGTATATTGTGCATTTCCACTGATGGGTATATCCTAGGCATATCTAAGTAGTCCCAAGAAAATAATTTTGGGAAATCATGTATGACCTATCGATAGATTTTTATTTCATCCTCCTATATCATTATAATAAGTAGTATCAATTGAGGATATTTATCTATTCCATAAATATATTGTATTATTTCTTCATTTATCAAATTGGATCATTATGTGATAGTTATGTAGTAGGAATAGTATTAGGTGCATCATGTTGGACATTGCTATCATCACTCTCACCATAGTAAGCATGAGTCGAGGTGGTATAAGGAAACCTATTCCTATGATAGAAGGAAGGGATATCCTCATATGCCCCCAAGTACTCTAGCAATGGCTCATCATTGAGAATTTGTCCAATGTCAAAAAAATTGGTGAAGAATTTGCATCATTCAAATGAGCTTTTACTAATTTTAGATTTGTTGTATTAGTGCATACATTCTAATTTGGCCCTTAAAAAATAAGGCTCATTGTGATTAGTTTGTTTATGAATTATAGATTTTTCTAAAACACCAAAGCCTTATTGAGTTGTATTATATTTAGGAGAGACGCATTGGGATATACCTGGTTCATTTTTTCCCAACCTTTATCCTTTGTACTCATAGTTTAATATATATCAAGAGCTGAAATCATGGTCATATGATTATGGTGTAGGAGTATTTTTTTATTGAACTATCCCATTTTGTTTGAAGGGATTAATATCCATTGGACATGTGTAAATAAATCCCTGATGACTAAATTTTAGGCATGCATGTAATGTATATGGGACTACATACATTTCATGTATCCAAGGTTATCCTAAGAGTATATTATATTTCAAATAATTTGGCATAAATTAGGTAATGTAAGGGTCTCATATTTATATTTAATTTTATTTACGTTAATACTTTTCATAAAATGTTATCAAATCCCGTGATGTTCATACTTGAAGATTCCAAGTCTTTATCCCCAATGCCAAGTAAGAAAATAAAATATATATTAAAAATTTTGAATCCCAAACCATTATCCATGAGTACTCTCTTTATAATTTTATTATACACACATACTTGTATGTATAGGGGTAAAAAACAATTTATAATATGTTGAGGTGGTAAATATTTTTGTACAAAGGATATATTATATTTGGTCCATTTTATGGAGTTTATCACTAAGGCCATATATGTTGGTTCCACACTATTTGGTAGTATGGTCATGTGTAATGCATCCAAAAGAACATCCGTATAATGGGAATAATGATGTGTTAAGTCCAAGAGTGAAGTTTTATTAGTAACATCATTTCAGTAGTTTATAGTATGGTAGGGATAATATGATTGTTTCATGCATGCCCTTTGACACTTTGTGGTGATATGTATAATTTCATTGTAAACATTATAATAATAAGAAATATGAAAAAGTGCATTTGATTTTAAGTGATTAAATTTAAAATCCCTTAGATATTCAATTGATTTAATCATGTATGAAATCTAATAGTTAACCACTATTATTATGTACTAAAAAAAGAAGCAACTATGAGATATTTCCATATTGAACATGATGTTTAAAAATAAAAATAAAAATTATTATTAAATTTTAGATACCTTGAAAAAGAATCATAAAATTAGAATTTATAAAACAAAATAGAACACCTTAAAAAATTTAGGGTTTTGAGACCAAAGGTCGAGTCACCAAATGTTTAACCCTAAATTGATAAGACAGGGTTATCTAGGGTTAAGAATATAGAAATGAATAAGCACAAGAGTTATAAATAGATCTATAGTATGCCAATTAATTTGTAAAATTAGATAAACAATATTCTAAATTTAAATACTGAGATATGCTAAAAAAATAAATTACAACTATTGATTCATATTATAATGAATTGAAAATAAGATTACTTGGTTTACTATGTGTATGTAGATCTCGATTGAAACTAGTTAGAAGTGGACTAGACCAAGGTCTTGGAATAATCTTTAGATTATATAAATTTTCATTTTATGGCCTCAAATAATTACACTTGATAATGATAATTATGTTGGAATTAGTGTTTGAATATGATGCAAATGTTATGTACAGAATACTAACCAAATTTGGGTGTGACCAATTGGAGCCTTCTAGATTTTCTATCACTATTCTGATGTATTCATATCACACTCATAGGATATCATTATTCATCAAATTATCAAATGTTAGCTTCCTCACCCTTGGAGTGACTATGGTAAAAATGGTCAAGCTACCCCAAGGACACCTTTATTAATGGTCATTTCCTACATAACCAATCTCTGAAGAGGGCCTTAGACTTATCTGGTTCTCCCATAAGTTTTAGATTTTGTGTAAATAAGGATTTAATATGTGATAAGTGCATATAATGATCTATATTTTATCTTTAAAAATATGGATAATGGGATGCTCCTTAAATAATTCATACATGTGGGTATGCTGCTCCTATGAATAATATGGAAATAGGGATGAAAAGGGTAGGTTTTATAACTTGAATTCTTGATTGAGTGCTTCTTGGTAAGTTGCCTTATGAGTTATTGGTATTTTCTAGGTGAGGAATGAATGAGGATTGATCTTGTATATATACCAATACATTTTTAAAATATATCACACTAAATCACTTAGGCTAACCATAAGGATATATTTCATTTGCAAATTAGATTACTTTTAAGCATTGGACACTTAGTTTGAAAAGGGATAATTACATCAATGTAGGAATTTGGATAGGATGCAAGTGTCTAGGAAGATAGAAAATAATATAGATCCAAAACTATAAGAGAAGGATAATGATCAAGTTTAGAGAATTTTTCATAATATAGGATGCTTGGTCAGCAAAATAAAAGTGATCAAACTAAGAGATAATCAATTTGGCACAAAGAGATAGTGAACATGAGCATTTAAGTGGTGGGAAGGTCTAAGAACTAAAGGATACAATCATAATAAGTATTTTCAAAATTTACAAGATTGAGTTGTTATATAATTTAGATTTATTGTTTAAAACACTATATAAGCACATCAAGGCATCGTCTAGCACCTATCTATAAATCATTTGGAATTTCTACCATAAATTGAGTAAAATAACACTAATCTTTCTAATTTGAGTTTTATTTTATTCTAATATTCATAAGCCAAGTCTAAAGATTTATTATTACATGTCAAGGAAATTCATTATCAAGCATTCAAGTTAATTTACTAGTTGTATCCATATAATGAAATATCAATACCACACACTCACTTTAGGAGAGATAACTACATTGGTCTGAGGTCCTTTTAGGATACATAGGCATCACTTAGATTACATGATATTTTATTAAGTATAGATTGACTATTCCCCTTGCTTGATTCCCCCATTTATATTTAATGTCTATTTGGTTTATATGAAATACCTTGGTTTTTTATATTGTAGTTATTCTACATGTCAAATAAACTTCTGCAAGATATCAACTAACCAACTCTAACATACATAGGTACTAGTATAAGAAAATTAGTTTCACAATCAACATATACATGGTCAAAATCAATATACAAGGTTGAATTATGATCTTATCCACCCTAATGTGGCTCTATCCAAGTGCATCATAGAATTATTTTTTTGGACATGACACACTTTAGAGATCATTCCAACCAATTTCATATCAATAATCAACATAAGTTAGATTTTAGCTAGTTTATGCATTCTATTAAAAATTTTCATTTATAACTCATTTAAATTTATGTATTTTTCTATATTCTACATTCTAATTATGTATATTTTTAGATATAAATCAAATTTAATAGTTTACAACTTATGATAATTTATTATGTTTAATTAAAAAACCATTAAACCTTCTAATGAACATATAATTTCTTAGAACATTACTTGTTGTTTGCTTGATTATTATGCTAGGATTTCATATAAATTTATGACATTTAAATAAAAAACTTTAAACATTGGATATAAATATGACACCATGAGTCAATATTCTTCTACCTTAGATCTTAATTCGACATTAAATAAATTGTCTTGTCACCTTAGATAACATTCAACACTGAAATGTTTTCTTTTGATCTTGGGTTGAAATTTTTTGATCTCTATACACAAAAATCTTTTGAATTATATTTCATCTTTGTTTTCTATTCCTTTTATAATTTTTTATAAACCATATTCTATCATTTGTAAAAATACATAGAGATATGTTATTTTTGGTTAAGTCATGACCTATTTTACTATCGCCATGAAGTGAGGGATAATATCCAATACTCAGGCCCTAGACAATAATATACATGGATTTTATTTTACTCATACCTTTTAGTATATTGTAAATGCTTAGATTCCCTTGTTTACACCATAATAAGCCTCTTCATTCATTTGATTTGTGGTTTACCTATTTAAAGTGTGTCACCTAGGGAATTTACTCTCACTATATCCTTAGAGATGGGATAGTGTGATACATGAATGTTTTTTCCTCTATAGTTAGTGATTTGGGCTGACATTAATCTATGAAAAATCAAGTATACTTGAGATCTCATGCAATCATTTAAACCCTTTCTTAAATCACCTTTATACCTTGTTTTTTCTTGTATTGTATTCATACTGGGATCAATAAATTAATGTTTCTTTCATATATTAAATTGGATTATGCAATTCCTTGTCACATCTTATATTACTTTATAGCATGTTATTCATAATATTTTTCCATTGATTCAATTTCAAATTAATTAGGAATTTATATTAAATAATGCCTAATCTCATTGCTTGCCTAATTAAAATGGTTACACTATTATATCATCTCATTATTCATATCCAATGCCAACACCATTAAACATAGATTTTTCAAATCTAAAATGAATTAGGAACAATAGGGAATAGATGTTACACATTTTATTAAATTTTCAACTTCAAAAGATATTCCATTTTTTATTCCACATTCTCTTCAAGGGTGAATTATGCCTCTCATTTCAGAATCCAAGACTCAATAAAAATATGATGAGACTAATGAATAAAAATATATGGAATATCTTTAGGAACATATATAAAATATTAAATAACTCTTATATGTTTCTATATATGAACAAAATAAAGGTCCCAAAAGTAACTCTTTTGATGTTTCCACTTCTACTATTGAATACAATCCTATTTCTACACTAATTAATTTAATAGTATCAACCCTTTGTTTGGGAGCATCAATTGGTTCCAACCAAGTGTCCATTATTATGCATAATCAAGCTATTTATACTCCTCAATAATCTGTAAAAGTACTACTCATTAGCATACAATTTTTGCCTTACAAGCTAAGCTATCTCAAATTGAGCAAACTCTTTCTCATACTATCCCTTCATGGACTCATGATCCTTGTTACATAACCCTTTGGCACCTGAAACTACATCATATCCATTACTAGTTATCCTTTTGGATCTTAATCTTATTTTATATGAAATAAAAAGTTATCCTAAATAACAATTACATGCATTCCATGAAACTTGTCTATACTATGCAAATAATGACAAAATTTTGAATTTTTTTTTCCAAGAAGTCTCAAAGAATATGCTCTTCGATAGTTTTATGATCTTCCTCTTCAATCACTAAAGACTTTAAAAATATTAGCAAAATTTCTATCAACATTTTTAAAAATATATCATATGCTTAGATTATAAAACTCAAACAAGGGTCTAATGAAATAATCAACGAATATGTTCTAAGAAATAAGACTTTGATAGAAAAAATGACAAATCAAAATATTGATAATGAGTTCCAATATATCTTCACTCAAAGTTTTTTATCTCTGCTTCAATATTTCATTATGTTTGATAAAAAATATATTTTAATGAGTTATACCATACATTCAAAGAGGGTGAAGTCAAATTACTTAATTCAAACAATATTTTTCCAAGAAGTCTCAAAGAATATGATCTTAGATATTTTTTGTATCTTCCTCTTCTATCACTAAATACTTTAAATCCAACTTAAAATCAATTTTTAACACAATTTTCCATCAAATTTTTTAAAAATATATCATATGCTAATATTGTAAAACTCAAACAAGGGTCTAATGAAACAATCAGTGAATATGTTCCAATAAACAAGACTTTACTAGAAAAATGACATCAAATGACTGATAATGTGTTCCAATATATCTTCACTCAAATTTTTTTATCCCCACTTCAATATTTTATTATGTTTGATAATAAAAAATATTTTAATGAGTTATGTCATACATTCAAAGAGGGTCAAGTCAAATTTTGAACAAGCTCAAATATACTTCAAATGCTCCTTTTACTTCAAATGTTAAGTTTCAAAGCAAGCCATATCATAATATTAAATCTAATCAAATAAATAATGAACCTAGGATTATCATTAATGTTAACTCACTACCAACACAAAAGCTTAAATTATAACCTCCACCAAGGAGGAAATTTTAACTGTTGATATCACCTCCTCATAAATTATTTCAAATGCTACTAGAATGTAATCTCATCTCTCTTCTTACACCAATTGAAGTGGACGTGCCTAAACCATAATTTAAATTTTTTAATGTAAATATATATTTTGACTACCATTGATGCATTGGATATTCCATAAACTGATGTTTCAAACTCAAACACAATATCGAGGATCTTATTGATGAGAGCATTATTGATATTGGCATACCTACTACAAAGGCTAAGCCATAATTAAATGACAATTAAAATATTAAAATGTAAAAATATCCTTTTCCAAATCATGAAGAAATAAATAATAATTAAAATTATTTATTAAATTATGCATACAATGCTCAACCTCCTCCTTATACATATTGGCATCGAATTGATAGCATCATTAATATAGTTACAATCAACCAAGAATCACATCCTATGATTATATTTTATGATATTGAATTTTTCATGGTGATTTAGATAGGCATGAACTATTTATTTGAGCATTTATTTACAAACAACCCATACATAATGTTATGATATATAATGGATCAAGTGAAAATACATGCACTATAACACTCCTCCACTCTCTTGTTTATATAGAACAAGATTTACAAGACACTTATAGAGTTTTCAAATCATTTTATGGCCATACACAAGATACTCTTAGGAATATAATAATACCTTTAAATTTGGGACCTCTCATAGTTCCCACTCATTCTCAGTTCTACCAAGAAAAAGGGTCTTTGATATGCTATTAAGAGGCCCTTGGATATAAAATATTTGAGTAGTAAATTATAAAGTACATAAATGTCTCAAATATATTCATCATAATCAATATTCAAAATTATAGGAATATAATAAAAATATCATTTGGTACCAATGGTATTTAATCCTACCTAATAGTTGGTTGGCACATATATTGTGTGACATAGAAATGAAATAGTTTACAAAATTATTCAAGAGCATGATCTAGATATTCAACATCATAGTTCAAATATTCAAGAGGAAATTAAAAAATTAGTTTATCTTTATATTTATGAGCATGAACTAGTTACACATGAGCATCTTAAAAAATTAGTTTATCCATTTATTTATAAGCATGATATAATTACACATGATCATAAGCAGTTAGTTCCAAAAAACAAGGTACATTATCCTAAATAGAAAGTGGCACATAAAAATATGTCTAAATCTCATAAGAAACCATAGGTTATTTAGAGTGATTCACAATAGATATATGTGATTAAATATTATCCTATTATACATGAGGATATATATTCACATCAGTGTGTGAGCAGTAATTCAGATGGTTATATTACAACATACAATTCCTATTTAGATTCATAAGCATATATAGTTGCCACTTCCTCTTCACAAAAATTTAATCCTTCATATCACACCATGGGTTATGCATACATGCTTCTTGTTATAGACATAATTATTTAAAATACTTGCATATTCACTTTTGTAGATGGATTATTTTCTTTTACTTTGTTTCTATTTCTTATATCCCTCCTCTAAGCATTATTCTAGTAGATTTAATTTCACTTCAGGCACTTACTTTTTTTATTTTTAAACTAATTAGAATAATCTAAAACACACATTATACAAAAATATTAATGCACATTATTTATGGCATATTTATCATGTGATAGATTATATTTCACTTGCATGATCACATATTTATAATTTTACACACTATGAGAATAAATGACATCTTACCCATTAGCAACATGCACATCTTTTTCTACATAAATTATTTTATTTGAATTTTATGAATCTTTTACACATACATTGGGGGAAATGTATTTACCTTCCTTTTTTCCAAATTATGTTTTGTCATGTTATTGTGGATTATTTGAATCCCTCCAATTTATTCTATTTTTAATACTTTGTTTCTTTTTACTTTTCAAAATATTAAATTACAATCTTTCAAAAATTCAAAAAAAACATCTTGATTTTAAGGTCTTGATTTTGTATTTTTGAATATATATATATATATATATATATATATATATATTCAAAAATACAAAATCAAGACCTCAAAAGCATTCTCTTATGTTCTAAGTTTACTTATTTACATATGTTACCTATTTAATGTTAAGTATATCACATATTTCATTTATATTTCAATACATTTTTTTCATGATGTGATTGTGATACATGATATACTATTATATGGTTTTTTGATGTTAGGTTTCCCTTTTACCCAACAGCCTTGATAAGTTGGGAGAATCTCTTCATTCTCTATGAACACTTCAATAGGTTATATCTGTCCACAACTTCACTACCATGTTGAGTTATATGTCATAATTTTTTTTTCTAATCACTCATACTTTACATTGTGTTACATGGATATTTTATTTTTATAATAATGATATTGATACATATGGTTTGTATAGACTAGTCTCATTTTCTCTATGCTTATTTTTAGATTCTTTCTTAATTACATGATAAGCTATAATTTTATTGATTATTATGTGTGACCCTTGACCTTGTGTGTGAAATGTATACATGTATTACTTGGATGGCATCATCAATCCATTTTTGTGTGGCCTTTGGCCTTATTTTTTATGTGACATTCATATGTCCCTTGTATGTGGCCTTTGGGCCTTATGTGTGACATTGTGTGACATTAATTTTATGTTCATTTATTATTAGTAATATGTTATTATTCATATCATTCATTGTTTCTAATTTCTATAGTTACTCTTGTGCCATGTGTTTAACCTATTTTAATTTAATAAGTCTTAAACTAATGGTATTAAACTAATGAAATAGAAATGCTAATATGTATTGATATTATAATGAAATATAGTCAATATATAGTATAATATAGAACTTACAAAAATAATAAACTTAATATAAATAATAAAAGGCCTTAGGATGTGAAAACCTTTATAAAACATATGTAATTATGACTATGTGAAATGACTATAAATACAAACTACTTGAGATGACCTAAAAACATAGTCATGTTAGAAAGTAGTAACTTGTAGTCTACTAGGACAAGTACATGGGAGGTAGACAAGAGTGCATTGTGTCCTTATTTGGCTACTAAAATAGCATATTTTTTTATTGTATTATTAATTTTTAGATCAAGTTTTGTGTGATCCCTTTCAAGGGATGACTATTGAAAGTGTTGTGTTATCAAACAAAAAGCCTACAAAATAGAAAACCCTAGATCTTGCACATGTAATATATAGAAATTAGATAATAAAAGGGAGAATGAAAATGGGTTAGTAATAATGGTTAAGTTGGATTTATAAACCCCTTACAATTGATCACTACTTATATAGCTAAAATGGGCCTCAATTTGATATAGGTCTCCCTCTTAGAGTGATTGTGTGATATGTGATGATGTAATTAGAATGACTAAAACTAGAATATTAGTTGAAATGCTTGACAATAGATGCCCTTGACCTATAATAAAATGTATTTAGAATTGTATTATGATAACTATAATGTTTCAGAGTTGATATAGAAATAATTAGTACCCTTTTACTCAGTGTGTAGTATAATTACAAGAGAGATCCAATAGGGGTAAAATGAGTGGCCTTAATATGATTTTATATGAAAATATTTAGAATGATTTAAATAATTAACTTTAAAAAATGTTTGGGATAGTCATTATGTAATGTATCAATTCAAAAAAGTGACCATTGGAGCATGATATATAAAGTTTCACTAGGGGACAAGGCCATAGTGTGACCCTACTTGACTAGTTCATACTTATCCCAAAAGACTAGAGACAGTTGGTATAGGTCTAAAAGGATCATGTGGGCTGAATAGGGATGAATGCAATTAAAATAGGGATGTTTATATGATATTTTTACTACTTGTAAGGTAGTTAAGTCTCTATTATAGATTATGAGTTAGCGAAATGGTAAATAGACCAAGGGTAATGATGTCAAGAATAAACATTAACAAGCACTTAATTATTAATTTTATGTGTCTACATGTTCCCCTAATTTATTTTAGTGATACAAAAATTAAAATTACTAAAGTAAAGTAGATGTGAACCTGAGTGTGTATACATACTTTTTATTTGGATGTGAAGCTTGATTATGCAAGATGTTTTAATGTGAGAAACTTGCAACAATGCCACTAGAATAAATATTTTCTCATATTAAAAATTAAAACTTTGAAATTTGTTTTTTGTAATTTCAAAATAAAGTAAGGAGATAAAATTGCATTGTAACTTTGGAGATGGAAAATTCCATGTCCCCTTGTTGGGACATTTGGAGAAGTGTTGGACTGTGAAAAATTAAGAGTGATTAAGTCTCAATCTAAAAACCATTGAATGCTCTTGATTTATAATGATTTTATTCTCCAAATCTCATTTGCCTATATATAAAGTATTTTTTAATATATTTTAAGGGGTGAAACCACAAATTATGACCTGATACATATTGAAAAATTACAACCATAGATGTTGAGTGTCTGTAAACTCTAAGGTGACCCACTTTAAACTAAGATGAATCACACTGCTACACATGGATACAGATCCTATTTGAAACTTTAAAACTTATTTTTTTGTAAATGACATAGTATAGACAAATTAATGAATACCATACTCCATTTATCAATATTGTATTAACATCATATTTTAAAACTATAATTAAATCTTTTCACTTTCGAATTTTTCCACTTTTGAAACCTTTTGAAGAAATTTACTACTTTGTACTTTCAACTTTTGAATAGTTTGAAATTTGTAATTCTAGTGATGAGTTCACATCACATGCCCTCATAATCTATTTTTTTTTTAAATTGTATTATCACTTTAAAAATATATATTACAATAAATCTAAAATTTTATTCATGAGGCTTGATTGTTACAAGTAAGTCCATTATGATGCACCCATCTGAGATGAGATATATAGCCTACATATTCACTTATCTCAAAATAAATAATATGTGAAATATATAACACTTTGAATATTTGAAATTGATTAATTCATGATATTAAATATGGTATTGAAATTTTGCATATGAAGCATGTGTTAAAAAGATATATCATTGAAAAATTGAATTAATTTATACATGATATGTATCATGGTAATAGAGTAAATACATAATATATAAGTGATGCTGATATGAATCATGGAACCATAGTAAAATAAGTAGAAAAAATGATAGTAATCATGGCATCATTGTAATAAGCAACAATCGTAGACGTAATGTCATACTATGTCATGTAATTTACATAATATGTCAATCATAAGGCTCAAGATGCCACATACAATGGACATGTAATAAACAATAAGAAAGAGAGTCTAACCTATCATGTAGTAAAATAATAATTCCAAACAAATCATGTAGTAAATGAGACTAGCATAGCTCCATCGTATGTATGAATGTAAATGTTAGAAAGTAGCATATTTCATGCAATTCATGTGAAAAATATGAGTGATTTAGAAACACATTTATATGATAAGTAGTTAAAAATGTTAGAGAGGTTGTGGATAAATATAAAATATTTAAAGTGTTCATGTAGAATGAAAATATGCCCCCAAATTAGTAAGGTTGTTTGTAATAAGGGAACCCTAACATCAAAGAATCATATGAAAGTATGTCTTGTATCACATTCAAGTACCACATGAGAAGCATTATGTATTGAAATATGGAATATTATATCTACTTAACATAGAGTAAACAAGATATGAAAATAATTAAGCTAACAACATTTTAAATTGCTTTAGGTCTTGATTTTGAATTTTTGAAAATGTTTTTATTTTTTTGAAAATTTTGGAATAAATGCATTTTTTGTAAAAAAATTATCAATATTTTCATAGTAAAATAGATTTGAAAAGAGGTGCCAATAAGCAAAGTTTTTAAAATAGAGGAAGTATGATGTATTTTAATAATCCTCAAAAAGTTTTAAATACATAGTAGAATAGGAAATAAGGCAATTACTGTGCCCCCAATGTGTATGCAATTTAGAGTAATACCAATGTATTATGAGTAAGATAAGTAAGAATCTACATTCTCCTCAATGGGTAAGAGGCTTAATTTTTTCATGTAGAAATATGAGATCATGTAAGTGTCATAGGGTGTAGGATATACAATAGTAAGCAAGTGGATTGGCATGAAAATAAGTTCTTTGGATTGTATGAATCAATTTTTAAAACAAGAGGGTAAGTTCTCAAAGTAAAATCTAAACCAAAGGCTATAAAAATGCTTAGACAAGGTGTATAAGAATGAGTAAGAAAGAAAATAATTTATGTAAAAGGAAAGAATATTTAACTATAATCCAAGGATATAATCAAGGTGATGCATATGTGTAGGCCTTATATCATGTGTATTATAAATCTTAATTATATTTCCATATTCATATTTTTCATAATCAATATCTCTAGATCATTCCAATCTTATATAAAATTAGAATCATATCAATTAATGTAATCATTATCATGGAAGAAAATTATATACTTAGGTTGTTCTTGAAATTGTGATATACCATTTTGATTATCTTGTGTATATTTGTATGACAAATTTATTTCACCATATATTGGAGTTACTTGTTGAATATGTTCATCATTTTTAAGAGATTGATATTAGCTTAATTTAGAGAATGATCATGTATGATTGGTTGAACAATAGGAAGATAAGTGATTTGTTTTTTTGACTTTATATTTTAGATATATACATGAAGTAGATATAGTTATTTATTCCTTAGAAACCATGTTTGTATCATTATACTTTGTAGGATTACTTTTCTTTGAAAATTTATTCATGAAAAAACTTTTGAAAAAATTACTTTCTGTAGATACTAAAAGCTAATTTATGTAGTAATCTAGTATTTTACACTTGTAAAATATCCATCATGGTTGTACCTTTATATTATAGATATATGCACTGCTAAAAGGCTCATGTCCATCATCTATTTATGCCTAGTTACTTATATTTTAGTCCAACCATTGTTATCTTGATGACCAAGCCTTCTATACTATGCAAAAATCTCTAAAGTTGATCATTATTTTTCACTGCCAGTTTTGGACATGTACCTATTTTATAACTTCCTAGACATTTTCATCCTAGATAGACACCTATGTTGATGCAAGTGTCCACTTTTTCTACAAAGTGTCTAGTACCAAAAAATCATCTAATTTTTAAATTAAACATATCCTAAACATCAGCCTATGTGTTTTACTATGAGATATTTTCAAGATGGATTGGTGTGTGTTTATATATATATATATATGTATATGTATATCTGTGTGTGTCTGTTAGATCAACCCTCATTCATTACTCACCTATAAATCACATAAATTCACAATGGTAATATACCAAGAATCACTCAATCATTCATTCAAGTGAGCAAACATGCCCTTTTCATCCCTATTTCCATATCATTCATAGGATCAACATTTTCACATGTTTGAAGTGTTCAAAGATTCACATGTTTGCTAACTTGAATGAATGATTGAGTGATTCTTGGTATATTACCATTATGAATTTATGTGATTTATAGGTGAGTAATGAATGAGGGTTGATCTAACAGACACACACATATATCTATGTGTCTGTTAGATCAACCCTCATTCATTACTCACCTATAAATCACATAAATTCACAATGGTAATATACCAAGAATCACTGAATCATTTATTCAAGTGAGCAAACATGCCCTTTTCATCCCTATTTCCATATCATTCATAGGATCAATATTTTCACATGTCTAAAGTGTTCAAAGAGCATCCCATTATCCATATTTTCCAAGTTACAAGGTAGGTCACTACATGTCTATATTTATAAAACATTGCATCTTTGTATACACATAATCCAACATGTAGGGGAGAATTACATAAACATGAGTCCCCCTTCAAAATATTGGATATGTAAGTAACATCCATTGATATATGGGTCCTTGGGGTATATAGACACTATGATCCCACTAACCCATTTTTCCCACAGTCACTCCAAGGGTGAGGAAGTTAGGGTTTGATCATTTGACAAATAAAAATAGCCTATGCACCTAATATGAAGACATCAAAAGAAAGGTGATATAAAACCTAGAAGGCTCATTATGGTCACATCTAGGTATAGTTAGTATTTTATACATGACCCTTACATCAAACACCTTTTTTAATGTAACTGTCAAGATCCAACATAAATGTCCTAGGCCACCAAAATAATATTCCCAAAACCTAATGATTGTTCTAGGATCACCTTACAATCTACTTATAACATGTTCCAAGTTAGATCTACATGAGCATAGTAAACCAACTAAGTATCATTAATCCCTATTTATTGCAATATATATAAATATACGTACTTTTTTATTTTTTAGCAATTTTAATTGTATAACTTCATAATATTATTTATCCTATTTTTTATTAATTGGCATGCTCATTACATTAGTTCATCATCCTTGTAAAAAAATCTAATATAATACCCCTTAACCCTAGATATCCACACATATATAAATTTAGGGTTAAACATTTGGTGAACCTATCTCTTTATATAAACCCTAGCTTGCCATAAGGTATTCTACATTATGAGGTTTTTTGTTACCATCTTTTTCCATATTTACTCTATTCTTTATATGTAACCTAGGTGTAATCCTAGATTAGTTATTGTTTCTATCAAACACTTATAGTTACCTCATTTTACACCTAAGATGGCTCAAACCAATGAAGTATTTGATCCTACACCTAATGAAATTGGAAATAATGAAATTTAACCACATACTGAATAGGTTATCATATAAGATGATTCTGATCATGAAAATAATGAATCTAATGTAAAAATGAACATGAGAAAATTGATCAAGAGAAAATACAAGATCTTGATATATTTAAATAATGAATCTATCAAAACTCTCAATATCTTTATGAGATATTAAAAACCATATTAGAAACTTAAAAATAAAAAATCATAGATGAATAACCAAGTGTATTTATTGATCATTTTATTAGATCTATAGGGCATCCCTGCATTCTTATAACTCTCCCATTAAGAACATCATTACTTCATGCTTATAATGGGGGCATGGTTTATGTGTTACACCATTGTTCTCTGTAATAAATACTATTATTGCTATAACATCCAGATGAAACATTAGCACTTAACCCAAATACCATTTTTAATGTCTACATCAACTCAAACTATGGGTACACATCCTTTGGTGACTTTTCAAACTTCAAACCTTAGTGATCAAAATGTGCAAGATCATGTCCAAAATATCAAACTTTTTAAATCTAAGGCTACAAATATTGATAAAAAACCTATGAATTCACCTTATGTTATTGATTCACAAGAGGTGTTGTATAACCCTATTGCCCCTAAAATATCTTTGTACCCCTTGCTAGCTGATTTTACTGTACCTAAATTCATTTTTTATGATGGAAAGGGTGATCCTCAATAACATATTAAATATTTATATGTGGTATGCCTTGATTATACCTAAAATGATAAAAAATTTACTAAAATATTTCCAAGAAGACTAAAGTAATATGCTCTAAGTTGGTTATATGATTTACTAATCTAATCCATAAAAGCATTTAAACCTCTTATGGATCAGTTTTTGGCACACTTATCTATCAAAATTACTAAAAAGGCATCCTATGCCCAAATAGAAAAAATCAAACAAATAAATAATAAACCTATCAATTAATATGTCTTGAGATACAAGATAATGTTGGCCAAAATGAAAAACCAAATGGTAGTTAAAGAGATTCAATGCATCTTCAAATAAATTTTGCTTTCCCTATTACATGAGTCCATCATTTTCAAAAATTTCAAATCCTTTGATAACTTATGTCATATTTTGAGAGATCATGAAATGAAACTTATCTCATTGAACAATATTAAGTATGTAGCTAGCACACTAACTACATCCAATACCAATTTTCATATCAAACCAAATTACAAGGTCAAACGTACATAATCGAAAAAGGACATAACTACAACTTTTAATGTGGTGTCGCAACAACCCAATCATCTTGTATTATAATATGAACCAAGGAGATAATTCACATGATTACCTAAGTCTATAGCTTCTCTAAATAAGAATATTTTATATTTCCATCTCATATCTCTCCCTCTTCTCATAGAGGTTCATATGAGTAGACCTCTACCTTCTAGGTATGATGTCATTGTTTATTGTGACTATCACTAGGGCCATGAACATTATACTAAATGATGTTATACTTTAAATAATGATATTAAACACCTTATTTATAACCAAAAACTTAAATTTTATGACAGTCCCAAATATTTAGGTTCACAACCTGGTGATCATCAGAACCAAAATATGTTTAGTGGTCTATTACAAGATCATTCTTAGAAGAATCTAGAAGTACAAATGGCATATAATGAAAATCATACTCAACAAAATTATTAGAACCCATTATACAAGATTATTGTTACCTATACATGACATATACATCCTATGGTTTATACATTTCCTATTGCTTTGGATGATAATTATATTTTGGATGATGACTTAGATCTTCATTCATTATTTATTCAAACATACTGATCACCAACCTATTCTTAATATTATGATTGATAATGGTGATATAAAAAATGTTTTCACCATGACATTAATTACAAATTTTGGGTATACACATGATTATTTAAACCCTTTGACCAAAATGGTTAGAGCATTTGATGGGACCTCATCGCACGTCCTTGGTGAGATTGACTTACCTTTACAAGTTTGCCTAACATATGTGGTCACTACATTTTGAGTTATATCATAGGATTTTTTATATGTTATTGGGATGAATTTGGATACATAAAATATAAAAAATATATTCACAATTCATGGTTTTATTAAATGCATTCATACCAATAGAGTAGTCATAGTTATTATAATTTAATATGAACATCCACTTGAACAAAAAAAATTATTCCAAGACAACTAATTATAAAACCTACTAAGGTTAATCCTCCACAAAAGGGTAAGAAATTGAAAATCCCATTTCATAGGTACCCTATAATTGAGATACCATTTCATTATAGATACATATTAGATTCCATGGAATCCTCATCTACTATTATGCATCATACTCAGTTATCTAGATCAAATAAACATGTTCCTATATTATTACTTCATATATAATATAGAGCACAAAATGATGGGTTCCAAAAACCCCTTCTCCTTATATTAAATTTTTGATACCATAGAGTCTTATGACACATATGTAGAACATTAAAGAGCCTAAAACACTAGATATTACACTTATATATGTTCCTCGATAGTACCACCTATTTGATATACCATATTAAGTGTTCATAAAATTTAAAAATGATCATCCCTTAGATGGGATAATTGGATATAATTTTATTTTAAATAAAATAAATAAACATGCCAAAAATATCCAAAAAAATTCAAATAAATTCAAAAATACCAATAATTTTAAACACGTTCTTAATTGTGCAAATGTTGGGATTTCTCTCCACTCACATCCTTAGTACATTGGGGGAATTTGATTATTTGATCATGATACACCTAGGTCATATTAATATATGATCACTTTAAATTATCATTTTTTAGCTTATATAGTTACACATGCCTCTATCCACACTTGTACCTTTCATAGTGTACTTGATATGCTATGTACTTAACATTGCTTACAAACACATATGTTTAGGAACTAGTATGTTATGTTCATGTTGGTTGTCTATTTTTATTCCTTAATATTATATTTAATTATATTAAATTTTAGATCCTTTGAATATGCTCCATTTATTATGAAACTCATGCCATCATTTCCTATGTGTACATTTTAATTTGTCATTTTATGCTTTGTGGACATCTGACTAGGTCATGTCCCTTCAATTATGCATAATTTAAACATGCCCCTTGTATGAGGTCACCTTGGACCATTTCATGTTAAATTTTTGAGTTCCATTGTGTGTGTGCTTGATTTATTTTTGATATTATATTATTACTTTATAGACATTACCATGATCTATATCATACTTTTTAGGACTTGATGTGATCAGATGCTATGTGCCTAAATATTATACCTACCTAGAGATGTTACCCCTATGTACTACATGATCCATACATAAATTATATAGATATATTATACTTTTTAGGTAAGGTAACTACTATATTATATTTCCCCTTACCTCAAAGAGGGGGGCATTTCATAGAGGCATGGCTTCCACACTTTCACAATTTTAGATTATAGCAGGGGCATGTTATGTAAACATGTTTTCCACACTTGACACCAGTTCTAAGATTCTCCAAATTATAGTTTAGGAATGTTATGGAAACATGTTATCCACACTTTCATCAATTTTAGAATCATTATATTTCATAACATATGATTTAGATGCACATTTGTGGTAGCATTTTATACATTAATATTGTTATTATACCCATATTCTAGCTTGAGACATATATGAGGTGAATATGCCATGCAAAGGGAACCTAAAATTTCAAAATCAAATCATTTCCATATTTCAAATATTTTTATGGAATATTTTTATGCCTAGTTTTACTTTAATGAATTGTTATTGAGCCAATATACTACATTAGTTGGTTCACTTTTGGAAATTTGAGTTGACTAAATTGTTCAATCTTGTCAAGATTATAAGTTAGACTTGATTAAATTATATACTTTATGTATTTGATTAAATCATCCACCCTCAATAGATATATGTTATGAGTTGATTAAATTTCTCACACTCACCATATCATACACATATTTGGGTTACACAATTGAGATGAAACAAGATCAATGGATGTGTTACAACTCACCTTTACATAAAGTTTAAATATATGTTTCCTCTCTCTCTCTCTCTCTCCTCTCATCTCTCTCTCTCCTCTCTCTCTCTCTCTCTCTCTCTCTCTCTCTCTCTCTCTCTCTCTCTCTCTCTCTCCTCTCTCTCTCTCTCTCTCTCTCTCTCTCTCTCTCTTTATATATGCACTTGAAGATTTATATTTTTCCTAATATTATATTCAATGATTCATAGAGGCATGCTTTAAAATCAAATTTATAAAAGGCAAGATGGTTACATCAACACACAAGTGTACTAACCTTGTTCTTTTTATTTTCAAGAATTTCAAATTATTTCAATTTTATATTTCACTAACTAATTATACATTATAATTATCTTGATTTTAGGTTATTCACTATAAAAACACTCAATTTGGGTTCACATAAAGATAAGGTGTGTTATACACACCTAGGTATGAATTTCTTTCCTTTAAACTAACAATTTCATTACTAGTAAATGTAGATACTAAAATTTGATTTATGTAGTACTCTAGCCTTGTATACTTAGAAAATATCCATCATAGATGTACATTTTAGTTATAAACCTAGCCATTCTTGAAAGCCCCATGTTATCCATCTATTTGTGCTTAATTATTTATCTCTTAGTTTGAAAAATATTATAAGTGACTAGGGATTCTATATTGTGAAAAATCTCTAAACGTGGTCATTATCCTTCACTATCAATTTTGGACCTGTACCTATTTTCTAGATTCTAGGACACTTGAATCCTAAATATACACCTTCATAAATGTAAGTGCCCACTTTTCCTATGAAGTGTTCAATGCCAAAAATTCAACCACTTTGTAAATGAAATGTATCTTAAAGGTTGGCCGAAGTGATTTAGTACAAGATATTTTCAAGAGGGATTGGTATATATAGAAGATCAACCCTCATTCATTACTCACATGTAAATCACATATATATCACAAGGTAATATACAAATAAAAACTCAATCACGTATTCAAGTAATAAAACCTACCTTATTCATATTTATTTCCATGTCAATCATAGGAGTAGTATTTCCATAGATCTGAAGCATTCAATAATAGTTTTTGAGCCATATTTTCCAAGTAACAAGATATGTCATTCCATGTTGATGTTTATCATGCATTAAATTTTTATGCACACAAAATCCAACATTTAGGTGATAACTACATAAGTCTAAGGCCCTATTTGGAGTATTGTCTATGTAGGTAGCACCCATTGATAGAGGCATCCTTGGGGTAGCTCAGCATTGTGATCCCATTTTCCCATAGTCACTCCAAGGGTGAGGAAGCTAGGTTTTAATCATTTGAAAAAGAGTGATAACCTATGTGTGTGATCTAAAGACATCATAATAAAGGTGATAGATAACCAAAAAAGTTTTAAGTGGTCATGTCTAGATCTAATTAGTATTTCTTACAAGATACCTATGTCAAAGTCAAACACCCATAGCCATAAAATTGTCTGGATCTGATGCAAGCATCTAAGGTCATAAAAATAATATTCCAAAACTTTGATGATTTTTCTAAGATCACCTTATAGTGCACTTCTATCCTATTATAGGTCAGACCTATCTGAGCATAGTAAATTACCTAAGTATCATTATTCCCTATTTATTACAATATCTATCAATAAATGTTTTTTTATTTTTTGTAGCAATCTCGATTGTATAAATTAATAATATTATTCATCATAGTTTCTATTAATTGGCCTATTTATTATATTAGTTCATCATCCTTTTGTAAAAATATAATCTAATAACCCTTACCCCTATATATCCACACACATTTAAATTTAAGGTTTAACACTTCCTTGCTTATCTTGAATTTTTTTCTTATAACATTTCTTCTTCATAACTATTCTATTTGTAATTTACTTTTTCATTTTGTTCTTTTTGTAATAGTTTTTTTCTAATTTTGATTTTTCAATCTTCTCTTGCTCTAAATTATCTTTTTATATCCATATTTTCTTTGTCTTTTTTTTTGCCCTTTATTTTTAGGATATGCAATATAAGTGGTTTGGTTAATAATTTTATCTATTTTAGGATCACCACTATCACTGATACTTTTTATTTTGTTATTTAAAGCCTAAAAACTATTTGTATGATGCCCATGAAATCTATGATATTCATAATATTATTTTGATATTTTTAGAGGATGCATCGAAGGTAAATTAATAAAATTATTTTAAGTTATTTCTCTTACAATCTCATTAGGACTTTAATTAGACTTTTGTATAGTTTTTAAAACACTAAGTGTAGATAGATGTTGCTTATGAGATATCTGATAGCTAGATAAAGATGTAGATACATGATTAACACTAGCATGCTCTAGATACTTTATAATTTTTCTATTATTTTTAATTGATATGATATTTGAACCTAAATATTAATTTTTCTTTTACAAATTTTATATTGATCTTTTCATAGTGATTATATAATCTTGAAAGGATTCACAAGCATAAGCCCTAGGTATATATGATTGAATAGAAACATCACCAAGAGGAGGTGTGGGACATGGATGGATAGGATCTTATTTTAAATCAATATATTCATTTATCATTCATGATTTACTTCTTGTTTATTGATAATATTGAAATATGTATCCCTAAAAAGAGAAGAATTGGCATCATGTGGTGACTTTATGCTCATATTATGACATTGTGGTACAAGAGTAACATCATTTGAAGACAAGCATGAGGATGGATAGGATAAACATCACTCTTCACATGATGAAGGTGGATTATGAAAAACATAAAAATATGTGTGAAGAGGAATGCCATTGCTTTCAATTTTATCTTGAGACATGTTACAAATAGAGAGAGAAAATTTGTCTTCATTAGTTGATAAGAGGGAAAAGCTATGATATTTAGGCTCAACATCCATTATTTGTAAGGGAGGAGATGTGAAAACATTGTTAATTAAATCTTGATTTTAAATAAATTTTATTAATAAATCCTTTTTGAAAATAAATTGATTTGGCTTTGATTGCTCTTTTTGCTATATATTATTATGCAAGGAAGAAAGTGAATTTGAAGAAGATTATAGAGATGAATTTGTTTTTATGGATACATATTCCCAAGTTGCATAAAAATGAATTTTTATATCAAAAAAAAATCATCCATGTATGTGTAGACACATAAATTAACATTAAATCATAAAATAATTTACTTCTAACCACTCCTTAACACATAAGTCTCATGCTTTATTCCATGGTCATTGGCCGCACATGCTTCACTTATTATGTATATGGCCCTTACCTCTTAATCAAATAATGATTCCAAACATCCCTATTAAACATCATAAATATCATAGAATCAATTTCACATTAATCTACATGTAAACTTTAGTTGTCTTTGCTCTTCAGACAAGGTTTCTCCTTTTGAAATATCCCACTCCTTGATACTATCCAATTCGACTAGTCGTGTTCTACATGAAAAACTTACTTTCTCAAATTAATCTAATGTAGTTTCAAAATTATCATTATAAAGACACATTTTCTAACCATTATCTAATAAAATCCCATATTATTTTAAATTATTAGAATACCTAATTACACATCAAGAGAAAGTGCCTATTTTTTTCAATACAAAGTCTACACAACCCTAGTCTCCTTGAGTTAATCCTGCATACACTTCCAAGGTCATGTATCATTTTTGAAGCACTTAATCACACTAGGATTACACTATAATTTAAAATTTTGCACCAGTATTTCACACACACCATTGTAGCATGGGATAACTACATGTATTTTGATCATTCTTCATAATATTGGGATGTAGATAGCACTCAACAAAAGGGGTGTTGAGGCTTAAAATGACTTCAAAATTTAACCCCTTTTTTATTTTTTTATCATTTATGATTTATTGAGTTAGGGTTACAAGTGAATAAGAAGGTACACATTGGTTTTTATAATATATTGAGAGCCTTTAAATGGTAAAATAGAAATTAGAGGTGAAATGAACTTGTCACATCAATCATATAGATCAAACCTTCATTAGATTTTAGCATACCCTAAGGACAATAGAATAGGCCACCCCTATCTAATAATAATAGCCTTGTCCAAAATCTAAGTGAAATAAATTTTTTGATTCATAACATCATTACATAGTCACATAGTATATTTCATAGTAGTACTTACAATCCTTCATTATTACCTTCCAGCTAAGTTGTTTCCTTCTAGCATTTTTCCCTTTTAGCAACTTTATATATTTATCAAGTTTCAAATAATTTTGTATAATTTATTGTATATCTATAGCATTTTTATTTTTAAATTTTTTTTGTCTTATTATGATTTAATATCTTTATTTATCCCAAATGTAATAAAATAATATGTTTTTTTCCATATGTTTTTACTGATTACAATTTTTCCATTCCTCATGAATAGAGAAAATCTGATCTAAATGATGTACACCATTGATATATTGAATTTGAATATCCATGGTATATTTAATTAAAAAAATTAATGGTTATAGTTACGAAGAAATATATTATATACAATGTTAATGACTATGGATATAATACAATCAAAAAATAAGGTATGAGGGTGATCTAGGCAAAGGTTTGAATAATTTATACTCTCTCAAATATACTTTATTATTTATTGATAAGTGTTAACCCAATGTTTCAAACAAATAATTATATATTTATAACCATTCATGTAACCCACTAACCCTAGTTTTGAAGGTATGATGAGAGTAACTTCCCTATGTAATTTTATCCTCTTAGGTGCACCATAAATCATATAGATAAAGGAGGCTTCCTATGGTATAAAAAAGGGACCCTAGGCATTTTAGATATACCTAGATGCATGTGAAAAATAAAATTCATGTTTAGTTTTTTATTATGTCTATGATTATTAGGATAAAACCCTCATGACATAATGTTTTTAAATAGAACATTGCATATCCCTTCACAATAGTCACTAAGTAGTTTGAAAACTATTAGAACATAGTTTCTAAAACAATCAAAAGTAAATGAAAAATAAAAGTGAAAAATAAAAGTGAAATATTTTTGTGTATATATTTTAAGAAAATTTCAACCTGAGGTCAAAAGAAAGAGCTTCAACATTACATTTATCTAAGGTGACAAGATAAACTTCTTCAGTGTTCCATAAAATCTAAGGTCAAAGAAGTTGAATTGTTTTATGTTAGATTTATATCCAAAGTTGAAGGTTATTTTATTTTAGCATTAGAAATTTATTTTTTTGATGAAATCCTATGACAAAAATCAAGAAAAAATAATAATTTATGTTCAAAATATAATTTGTATTCACTAGAATGTTTAACCAATTTTAATTTAACAAGACCTAAACTAATGGTATTAAACTATTGAAATGGAAATTTTTATACATACAAATATGATAATGAAATATAATTAATATAGAGTATGATAAAAAAATTATAAAAATAAGAAAACTTGATAAAAATAGTAAAAGGCCTAAGTATGTGAAAACCTCCCTAAAAAAGAGATAATTTTGAATGTGTGAAGTGACAGTAAGTTCAAACTACCTATTATGCCATGTAAACATAGTCATGTTAGAAAACAATAACTTGTAATTTGTTAGGACACATCAGTGGGAGATAGATAGGGACATAGTTAGGTCTTGTCTATCTATAGTATCCATTTCCTAGTTAACAATATTCCTAAATTTTAGATTTTGGTTTATGTGATCACCTGTAAGGATTGACTATTGAAATCCATGTTACATGTCATGTAAAAGGCCTAAAAAATAGAAAACCCTAGATCCTACATATATAATAAATACTAATTAAATAAAAAAAGGATAAATAAAAATAGGTTAGTAAGGATGGCTAAATTGGCCTCAGAAACCCCTTACAGATACACATTACCTACATAGTCCAAATGAGCTCAAGTCGATGTAGTTCTCTCTTCTAGAGTGATTGTGTGATCCCTGATGATGCAACTAAAATGAATATAACTATAATATTTAATTAATTTCTTGACAATGGATGACCTTGACCTATAATAAATAATATTCAAACCTAGATTATGACTATTAGAAAGATTTAAATTTGAAATAGGAATAAGTAGCACTCTTTTGCTCAGTGTGTGTTGTAATTTCTAGAGAGATTTAGTGGGGGTATAATTAGTGGCCTTGATGTTATTTTATAGTTTTGAGTTATTTTATTAATCAATTTTACTAAATGTGTAAAAGAGTCATTGTGAAAGATCTTTATTTGAAAAATTAGTCGTTGAAGCATGGGAGGCAAGGGCACACTAGGGGATAAGGATATAGTGTGGCCCTATATGACTAGTGTGGACTTATGGGATGAATTTAATTAAAATAGGGATGTTTGTATGATACTTTTAGTGCTTACAAGATAGTAAAGGCTATCTTATAGGTTTTGAGTTAGTGAAATGGTGAGTAGATCAAGTAAGGGTAAGGATGTCAAGAATAAACATTGTCAAGCACTATGATTAATTTTATGTGTCTACACCATGATACATATCATGCATGTGTTGCTTATGTGCTTTAATGCTATATCTATCTACCACATGTTTCATAGACAAATCAATGTTATAGTCAATAATATGTTGCAATACATTTCAAATATTCACATGATAATACATGATTACATCTTTCATATATTATAGAGTTATCTTTTCAAATTAATGTTTTTCAGATTATGTCTCTCATCTCAATAGTAGGGCATCACATTGGGCTTGGAGAATCAAAACTCTCATGAGTAATAAAATTTATATTTATGAAGCAAAAAAATGTTCAAATATCTAGTATTGTTCAAAAAATTTAGATTATGGGGTCATATAACATGCATGTGCACTCGTTCCTATAGTTAATTGAGTACATGTTCACATATACTTGATGTATATGCATGGGAATACAAAAAATAGTTACAAGTTATAGGTTTCAAATAGTTACAAGTTCAATTGGAATTATATATAAATTTAGTATAATACATGGGGAATGTTATTCATTCATGTTCATATTACTACATTGAAAATTTCAAATCTCTTTTTTTACAAGTTTCAAAGATTCAAAGGTACAAAAGTTTTAAATAGATTATAGATCCATCCGTAGCAATGTGATTCATCTCATTTTGGAAGTGGGCCATATTAGAGTCTAGTGACACTCAACTTATATGGTTACACTTTAGTGATCCACATTTCATGGTTCCATCCCTTTTTCTACCACGTTTGAGTCTAGTGACACTCAGTGTCTATGGTTGCATTTAGTGAGCCATATTTAGTGGTTCCACCCCTTCAATTATTTTATGAAATAATCTATATATTCAAATGAGATTTTGAGAATACAATATTTTTAATTAAAGATATTTCACTGATTTGTAAATTGAGACTTGATCACTCTCAATGTTCTATGGGTTCAACATTTTTCCAAATACTTAAATAAAGGGGCACACACTTCTCTACTTTCAAGTTATAGGGTAATTAAATTACACACTCTTTTATGTATTATTTCCTTTATCTCTTTTCAAATTTCAAATTCAAAGCTTAGATTTTCAATTTTTAAATATGGATGGTAACTACTCTCAATGGCATTGTTGTAGGTTTTTTACATTGAAGCATCTTGCATAATCAAGCTTCACATCAAAACATAAAGTGTGTATAAACATTAGGTTTCCATATCCTTTACATTAATAATATAATATCATTTCATAATTATAATAAAGTAGGGAATGTAGACATTCAAATTTAATCATTAAGTGCTTGATAATGTTTAATATTGACATGTTTATCTTACTTTACCTATTTTCCATCTTGTTAACTTGGAATATCTATGATAGCCTTCACTATTATACTCATTTTATTTGAATTACTCAAGACAACATTCAGGCATCCATATTATACTTACACATTCTTTTCATCCATGTTTCAATAGTCTCTAACTTTTTGGGACTTGATTGCACTAAGTCAAATAGGGTTTTAGCTCGACCTTCTCCACTAATATATCCTTGTCTCCTACTCTCCAATGGTAACTTTTCAAATTAAAAATACTCTATGTTAGCCCCCTTATCCCCCCTCCCCACCACATACTTTTATAAAATTTGGTTAATGGAAATATTTCAAATTTTCACTATATAAGCACATAAAGGCATCATCTAGCACCCACTTATCAATCACTTAGAAATTATAATACACATTGAGTAAAAGCATAGTGATATTTCTAATTCAAAATATGATTTATTTTAATAGTCAAAGACCAAGTTTGAATCTATTTTATTATAGGTCAAGGACATTGATTGTCAAACATTCAAGTCAATTTACTAGTTGCATCCATATAGTGAAATATCAAGGTTCACACGCTTACTCTAGGAGGGAGAACTACATCAGCCTAAAACCCTTTTATGATATGTGATAAATAGTCAAATTACATGGGGATTTTTTAGGATAGCTCTTCTATTCTCTTTCCATGATTTTCCCCTTTGCATTTAATGTCCATTTAGTTTATGTGTAGAAACTAGGGTTTTGTTATTTAATGTCTTTTATGTGTCAAATCAATTCTAATAATCTATAAATAGACCTCTTATGACATATGTAAAATCACGTAAAATAAAATTAGTTACATAGTTGTGGTCACATTCAATAGACAAGGTTGTAGTGCACCCTTTTCCACCCTAGTGTGGCTTTATCCCAATGTAACACAATTTTTTTTTCAAACATGACACACTCTAGAGATCATTCCATCTAGTTTTATATCAATAGTCAACATACACAATCAACATAAGTTATATTTGAGCTAGTTTTGTGTATTTTATTGGAAATTGTTATTTATAGCTCATTTTAATTTTTTGTATTTTACTATATTATACATTCATATTATGTATATTCTATAGACCTAAATCAAATTAAATAGTTTAGTTTTTACTAGTATTTATTGTGTTAAATAAATAATAATAACTATTTAATAAGATACAAATTGAGATAGATTTTAGGGACATATGTAGATATTTTATAGACATTTTACAGGTAAATGAGTGATAAGGTATTAGATTTATATTAGAATGGTATTTAAATTTATGACATTTTATATTATATCAAGACACATGATCAGATTGTGGGGCATGGATGTTGTTCATACATGCACTTTTTTATCTTCAAGTTGGTATTAAAGGCATTTTAGGTATCATTTTGAATCTAAAATCTATCTATAATGACTTATTAAGTTTACATATGAGCCTAGTATGAGGTTTCACCTTCTTTGTTGAGGATCAAGGTAAATTAAATGAGTAATATAGTTGAAGTTGTATATTGCCTATGGTTTAACACTACTCCTTTATGAGGGTTGGGTAATTTATCTTCTAATACATTTTTATAACAAGTGACATTTTCATTGGGGCATAATTATCTTTTGGAGTTATCCATTGATGCATAATCACCTAAATCTCTAAGGATTCAAATGGTAGCAAGGTTTACTCATGTATAGGCATATTCCTTCATTTCTCTTCAAATTTCAAATGTTTCATTAATCTATTCTAATTTATATTTTATATCATATATGGGCATTGATTATTTCATTTTTTATTATATGTGTGAATAGATAAAGTTAGATACTTGGAGCCATTTGATGCACCTAAATGTATTAGTAGGTTCATATAGTGTTTAAGAAACACTTCTCATTTCTAGATTCAAAGAATCTATTTCATGAATTATTGGTTGTGATCTTCCTGAGATCTATGGTGGAGTAATGGCCAAGATAAATGGCTATTTCACAAAATGAACATGTAAATGGTTGTTAGGAGGAATCATGGTCCTAAATATTTGTAAAGATGAAAGTAATATGAATTAAGTCCAATGAATAATGTCTAAACCCTAAAGTATAAACTTTCAGCTAGAATGGATATTTACAATGACAAACTAAACTAAAGTGAATTGGTAAAAAAGGAGCAAAAGGGAGGGTAGGGAAGAAAGAAGGTGTTTTTGATATTCAATCTAGACATTATGACATAGCTTAAATTTCATCAATACATGCACTAAAATAATATATAGCATAAAATTACATAGGCACATATCTTACAATATATCAAGAAAATGTCTAAGGAAAAGTAATGAAAATAATAAGTCAGGTTCACTTTAAAGGTTTACATTCACAAGAAAATAGCTTCTACCCTTCTTCAAGAAAAGAAAAGGATAATGAAATGAACTTCAAATATTTCAATCAACCCAGCATAAGCACAAATTGATAACTCTACATTAACATGTACACATCTAGGATCCATAAAAATAACTCAAAACCTAATATCAAAATAGATAAATGAGGAAGCAACCATAACAACAAACACATAGATAAATATCAAAATATATAAATGAGGAAGCAACCATAATAGCAAACACATAGATAAATATTGGACAAACTTTGAAAAATCCCTTGCTTTCATTGATTGTTCCAAGTTTAAAAAGTAATTTTGGCTTTAAGAACTCCTCCCTTTACAATTGGAAATACCTCTTTATATAGATAATTCATGAGGTATGCGATCAATAATAACAATTTAAATTTGTACATGTGTATAGGATAGCTATCCTTTTTGTTACATTCTAGAACAAATGACCTTTTATAATATACTAACCTATAGGTAATGTATTTTACAAGCTATACATGCCTTTATAAAAAGAATATTCCATTTTAAAAATATACATTGCTAGTTACAAAAAAATATTCCTAAGCCAACTAAATATGGGAGCCTGGTGTAACTATAGCCTTTTTCCTTCCTTGAAGGGTCTTCATTCTATAATGTTGCTTGTTAATCAACTAGAGGTCAATAATAGCTCTCTTTCTTGATCTCCCAAGTTATTGATATTCTTTTCAACTTTTTATAAGGTCTACTTGATGCTCTTAACATCTCCTATCTTCTCCTCAAATGATAAAAATAGGCACATGTTCTTATTATTATCATCTCCTATCTTTCCTTGGCCTTAGTTCTTTACTTCTTGTATTAATTAAGAAGTTCCATGCCTAAATTCCTCATCAATGATAAGGTTGAAAGGACTAAGTGAGGTGGGATTTTTCATTAAACTATCCAATATGTGTAACATCTTATCTTCCTATTGTTTGAGGTCCTTAGAAATGTACTTCATCATCTTGGACTAGATACTCAAGGCTTTGATATTATTCACTAATATAGCCAAAGACATGCTCAAATGGGTTAAGTTGACTATTCTAAATTCAAGGATTTGGTTTTTGGTTAAATCTTTGACCAAATCCTTTACTTGATAACTGGTAGCCTAACATTGGCCAACTTGGCCTATAATCATGTAATTTTGCTTACTTATTACCTCTTATTTAGTTATAAATAATTTTAAGGAATTGAATAGGCCAATCATGGTGTCCTAAAATAGCTTGAATCTATCTTATTGGATTGACAAGATGGTAATCTCTTCTAAATTCTTCTATTATTACATCATGCCTTTGATGATAGTCTGTAATTGATCAAATTGTATTTGAGCCAGCCTCAATGGGTGCTCTTTAAATATACGAACCTCACTAGGCCTTTGTCCTTCCACTGGATTCAAACCAATGAATGGTTCTACTTTTTGAAAGGTGAATTCCTCTCCAACAATCATAACCTTCTTTTCTATCACTCTTTCCAATTTAGCGGTCTCTAGATTAAATTGAACCCCTACTAATGATTAAGTCACTTTTGGAGCTGGGGTTTTTATTTGTGTTCCATTTGATGCTCCTAGGGAAACCATTATTTTCTCCTCTTCCTTTTGTAGATATACAATCCATGGATTAATCTCTTCATGCACAGTGATGTTGACAAAAGAATTTATTACCCAAAGATGGTATAGAGAAGGGACTTTATACAATTTACCATAGTGTCTATGAATTTGTTCAAATTGCTCACTAATGGTTTAGACTTTATTTTTGGATTGAATTCTTCTTGAAAAAATGATATTTAAACTCTATTAGGCTTGATTATGATTAATATAGGGTTGAATTAGGTATTTAGTGCATGCTAAGTCTCTTTTAAAGGTCTTCTTAGTGTCTTAATGGAGGCAACTAGTTCAAATGGTGAGCTTTGTGGCATCCTTATGTCATTCTCATGGCACTTTGCTCATTAATATTTTAAAAATGACCATTGTCTTTTAAAAATTCCACCTTGATCTCACACTATTAGACACTCTTTTGAACATATCAGTGTTGACCATTGATCTTGATCTAAAATATCAAATGCCATTGGCCACTTTGTGATGTTCCTCATAGTTGTGACACTTGTCTCCACTATGTTTGTTCCTACTTTGAATTTTTAACCTCCATATTTCACCATTGAATCATTTATTACTAACCAAATATGCACCATTGATCTTGATCCATTTAATTATGCCTCTTATTCTATGAACCATTGATCAAAATGTGTACACTCATCTGAATACTATCAATATTTGAAAGATGCTTAAGATTTAAATTATGGCTCATGACTACACCATGTGTCATCTCCACATTTACCCTCAAGGATTTTGAATTTTCAACCTTCATCACACACCATTATATCTATTTAGCTTGATCAATGTGCTCTATCAGATCTCAATCTTAGGGGTGGAATGTTATTGGCTATTCAATATTCTTTCACTCATATTGTGACACCTATCACCTTTTCTCTTGTCTTGAGGCTCCATTAAAACTCTAAATTAACACATACTGTTAGATCAATATTTCTTGAGTAAATGTGTACCATTGATCCTTGAAAGATGTTTGAACTTTAGCTTAGGATATGGGCTTAAATTTTCAAATTTAATCTTTCACCATTGGATATCCATCACCTAAGTAAATACCTATCATTGATTAAGGCTCTTGACTTTTTGACTTTATATGCACCACTATATCTTGATCATTCGATAAAATGTGGACCATTGATCTTTTGGATAATAAAATAATTAAGTCAAAACTCAAGTAATATATAAATAACTTAGGGTAAATTATTAATATTAAGGTTTTTATTCATGTTTATAAACATGAATTAAAACCTTAGTATTAAATCTTAAGCTAAGTTTAGAACATAGTGAAAGGGGACCGTGTGATTAGCTAGACCATGCTAATAATAAAATAGACTAAAGGGCCACAAGACATAAAGGGACCAAGCATAATATTTTTAGACTAAGGTTTGGTTGTGTTCAAAAACATGACTAAGCTTTAGGATAAATTTTAAGCTAAGTCCATGGCATAAATAATTGCTCCCACATAAATTGTTCCTATGCAAATTTGAATTTAATTCAAAAATGACCTAGGTTAAAACATTATAATATGGTTTTAACATGACTTAAAATAGATCCAACTAATATTTGATAGACTAAAGGCTAATAAAAGATTAATTTAACATTGAAGCACAAATCCCTAAGCATGTTCATTCCAAAATGAGAATCCATTGAACCTGCAATATAAAAACACAAGAATTTTTTTTAGCAACATTGAAAGGGGTAAAACCATGATCATATGAAAACATGTCCATTAATCCAAATGAGAACTAGGTGTGGATGATATTCAAATATATATAATGTGCAAACATGATAGTGGTACTCTGATCAAGTGAATTTTCAATTTTAAGGTACAAATTTACACAATTTAAAAAAAGAGTCCCCATTTTTCAAGGATGGGGGTATGTTGACTTAAAAAAATGGAAACTGCTAGGGGAAACATAGTAATATGTTAAAAATTAGAGACTCTAGTTTAGACTAATAACTAGGCTACTCATTCTAGTTGATTAGGCACCATTATTAAGATTAGTTCATGGTTAGAACAAATCTTGCACATGTAGAATTAGGATAAAACATCAAGACATAGCCATGCTATGTGTGTGATTTGATTCCACTTACTGATTGCCAAAGGATTTAGAGAAAAAAATCTAGATTCATGACCTTAAACATTAACATTAACTTACAACATATTTTGATGTTCATTAAGAGCCATATTTTAGCACAGAGAAGCCCTAGGCATTGCTTTGCTACTAGCTAGGCATCCATAGCCCTAAAAAAGATACTTTTGGCTCCACTCAAGGCCTTGTTCTATTGCTATCTAGACATCTATATCTCAAATGGAGGTTACCAAAACTACCTCTATCTAGAAAGCCTTTTTAATTTTTTTATAATAAAGCTATTATTTTTGTATATTTAGATATTATGACTTTCTAACAAAGTTTAGGGACTAGATTAGCCAAGTTTTGGGATTTGGTAAAATGTTTGATCTTTAGACAATCATCCTTGGTTGTAAACTTTATCCAAGGTAATTGATTTTTTTAAGTGTAAACATGGCTTTGTCCCAATAATTCAATATTTTTCCCTATATGTGTAATCCTTTTTAGAACCAAATTTAGATCAGAACAAGGTTTATAATCTCAAGCAATAATTAACCTATTTATTAGTCTTTACTAGTTTCTCTAAAATATAACATCAAGCTCACATTTCAATACTCCATGATCAACCAATGTTGATAAGTCATCCATGTATTTTTACACTATGAAGTTCTTGAGCAATTAGGTGAACTTTGAGTTTAAGACTGTCCAAAAGGACTTATTTATAAGGAACAAATAAAATAAAGCAAATATACCAAACACAAATCAAAACAAACAACAAGAAAACAAATATTTACAAGCACTACTTAAAAACAAGGGTCAAAAAAAGAAACTAATCTAAAACTTATCTAAACTAAATCCACACAAAACTTACCTCTAGGATCAAATGAAAAGTTATTTATCCTAGCATATAACCTTAAATCATGATTACTTCCATTCAATGGCCTCTTCTTGTGGATAGGATCACTTGTATGATTGTGTCTTCTATATGATGTAGCTTGGTTTCCCACCTCAATTCTCAAGCACATGGACTGAAGATATGGATCCAAGATCTAATCATCTTCTTCCCAAATTCTTCTTTCTTACCTCAAGAATGTTAGCTTTAATTCATTCAAAGACTGATCATGATTTATACTATTCACCTTTGGATTGTGAACTCAGCTGATATGCTTGGTTTGATGTCTTTATTAGGCTTCATCTCATATTGAAATACCTCTTCATTATAATCAACTAAAAGGACATGAGATTCATTTTCAACCTTACAATTTAAATCAGGTTGATCACCTACTTCCAACCTTTTAAAGGTGTCATATAGAAATTCTTAATCTACTACACTTACTTCATCTTAATTCTCTATGTAGAATGGCATCTCTTCTATCCAATCAAGTCCCACCTCATATTGATTTTAGATCTATAGAATGACATTGTTGTCTTTGAATACCTCAATTTCTTTCAAAAATTCCTAGTATAAATATTCCACTAGTCAGCTTCTTCAGGGATATCCTCAATTTTAGTAATGACCTCATATGAATTATCCTCACATCTATCTTCTAAAGAGAGGTTAGCTTGTATCTAATCTTATTCATGGGGTTTCTCATCTTGAATAGTTATTATTTATTCTAGAGCATCTTCAAGTTCAGTTTATTATTAGAATGGAAAATCAAAATCTTGTACCATGAAAGATTTAGATGTCCTTGTAAAGCTAAATGCCCCTACAACATTATCTTGATTAAACATAGGTTTAGATGTATCCTTTTTCATTTTTATATGCATCAAAAACATTACAATGATCAACTAGACCTAAATAACAAAGATTCATTTTATGTACATTCTCAGATGACCTATTATTATTGTTATCATGAAATCTATCTGTAGGCCTATTGAACCTTTGAGAACCATAGTTTTTGTTGGAGTTTTTCCCAGTATTTCCCACTTGTTTTTGCAATTGAAGAAACTCAGTGCTCAGCTTTTGAACCATCTTAAGTATGGATTCATTTTCATTATTTGGTGCTTCTAAGTTATGAACTTTATTGTTATTACTAATGGGCACTAAATATCTCTGTCCATATGGATGAAATACATCTGTAGTATTGTTTAATAACCCCAAATTTTGGCTAGAATGGGCAGAGTTTAAGGGCAATTGGATCAAGACTAGTGTTTTATTTAAGGTAGGCACATTCTAAGTGGCAATAGGAATGAGATTTAGTGTATTGAAATTGGGATTAATATTTGGGATAACATATGCAAGATGAATTTGAAGCTACATTTATTCATTAATTATTATAGCTTCAGGTATAGGCCAAGGCCAAGGTGTTTATGATTCTAATAAACCTTTTAAGAAACATAAAAGTCATGGGATCCAAAGCATCCTTGTAAATATCTAAGGCTAAATCCTCATCAATCATATAAGGGGTAATGTTTCTATTGAAAATCTTCTATAATCTAGCATTAAAGGATCTTATGGGATCATTCAGATCTCTTTTGACAGTGGTGAATTGTTGATATAGAATGCATGGACTAATTATTTTGCCAAATTGGTCAATGAAGATTCTATTAAAATCATTTCAGGTGGCTATGTAATTATTTGGAAGGTTAAGAAACCATTCATATGTATCATCTTTGAAAGTAAATGGAAATAATCTACATGCTAAATATTCATGAATAATATTTAGCAATCTTAAATTAGCTTTGAAATATTTAATGTTTTCTTCACTTGTGACAACACTATTTGGGCTAAATGATGGCAAATACTTTTCAATATTCTTGGTAAGTCATGTACCTATCTAGGCATATTGATAGAATATCCATATAACCATGCCATACCTTGATGAGGATCTTACTTATGGTAGTTCTAGCTTGTAAAATCTTTGAACCTTTTTGGAAATATGATGTGTAAATCTTATATTTACAAATAAAAGTGATCATACTTGCACATTTAAGTAAATTTTTCACAAATAAAAATAAAAAACCACAAATAACATCAATATTTAACTAAATTAGTTCAAATATATGTCCAAATACATGAATATGAATGATATTTACATGTTTAAGTTCAAATAAACTCAAATTTTCAAAGGATATATCAATATTTGAAAAAAATAGCTATTACTAACCTCAAACATCTTGGATTCATATATCTTAAGCTATCTTTACCATAATTACTCATGGATCTTCAAAGAACATCTATCTTGTCTAAAAAAGCATGAAGACTGGTCTAAAACCCTTAATTTCAATGATCTTTACACAAATATTCCTAAAGAAACACAAATATGCAAAGAATACATCAATCTTTGAATAGAATTCACCAAAATTAGCAAAGATGTTTCAAATTTACAAAGCTTTAGCTTAATGCCATCCTTCTAACACCAAATTTCCCCTATTTATTCACCTAAATGTATTATCAAGTTCATATAGTGTTTAAGAAACACTTCTCATTTATGGTTTCAAATAATCCATTGTATGAGTTGTTAGTTGTGATTTTTTTGGGATCTATGGTGGAGTAGTGACCAAGCAAAATGACTATTTCACAAAATGAACATGTAAATGGTTTTTGGAAGCAACTGTGGTGCTAAATATTTGTAAAGATGAAAGTAATCTAAACTAAGTCCAATGAATGATGTCCAAACCCTAAATTCTAAACCCTAAGCTAACATGGATATTTATAATGACAAGCTAAACTAAATTGAATTAGTAAAAAATGAGCAAAAGGGAAGGTAGGTCATAGATAAGATGTTTCTAATCTTCAATAGAGACATTATGATAGATCTTAAATCTCATCAATACATGCACTAAACCAATATATAGCATGAAATTGCATAGGCATAGATCTTATTATATATCAAGGAAATTTATAAGGAAAGGTAATGCAAATAAGAAATTAAGTTCACTTTAAATGTTTATGTCTATAGGAAAATAGATTCTACACATCTTCAATAACATCAAAAGAGAACAAAATAAACCTAATATCTTTCAATCAACCTAGTATAAGCACAAATTGATAACTCTGCATTAACATGTGCACATCTAAGATCCATAAAAACAATTCAAATCTAAATATCAAACCAGATAACTAAGGAAGTAGCCATAATAACAAACACACAAACAAATATTGGATAAACTTTGTAGAATTCCTTGCTTTTACTTCTTGCTCCAAGTTTACAAAGTAATTTTGGCTCTAAGAAATCCCCCTTTATAATTAGCAATACCTCTTTATATAGACAATTCATGAGGTATGTCAGTTAGTAATGACAAATTACATTTGTACATGTGTGTAGGATAGTTTTCCTTTCTACTACATTCTAAAAAAATGACCTTTTCTAATATACTAACTTATAGGCAATGTAGTTTACAAGATGAACATGCCTTTATAAAAAGAATATTCCATCTCAAAAATATACAATGCTAGTTACAAAAGAATATTTGTAATCTAAATTTGAGACCCTGGTGCTAATACAACCTTCTACCTTCCTTGTAGGATATTTATTTTATAATGTTGTTCATTAATTAGTTGGAGGCCAATAACAATTCTCTTTCTTGATCTCCCAAGTTATTAAGGTCTTTTTCATCTCTTCAAGGCATTCTTGATGCTTCTAACATCTCCTATCTTCTCCTCAGATGAAAATAGTAGGCCCATGATTTTATTATTATCATCCCCTATCTCTCTTTGGACTTAGTTCCTTACTTTTTACATGAATTAAGAAGTTTCATGCATAAACTCCTCATCAGTGATAAGGCCCAAAGGACTAAGTGAGGTGGGCTCTTTGATTAAACTGTCCAATATGTGAATCATCTTATCTTCTTATTGCTTGAGGTCCTTGGAAATGTCCTCCATTTGCTTAGACCAGTTGCTCAAGGCTTTTGTCTTATTCACTAATATAGCCATAGCAATGTTCAAATGGGCTAGGATGACTATTCTAAATTTAGGGATTTGGTTCTTGGTTAAGGCTTTGATCAAATCCTTTACTTAATAATTGGCATCCCACCATTGGCCAACTTAGCCTATAGACATGGAATTTTTCTTACTTATTTCCTCTTATTTAGTTCTAATTGAATTAAGGAATTGAATAAGTCAATCATGGTGTCCTCAAATAGCTTGAATCTATCTTATTGAATTGACAAGATGGTAGTCTCTTCTAAATTCTTATGTTGTTGCATCATGCCTTTAATGATAGCCTATAATTTATCATATTGTGTTTGAGCTAGCTTCAATGGGTCCTCTTTAAAGAGAGGAACCTCATCATGCCTCTATCCTTCCATTAGATTCAAACTACTGAATGGTTGCACTTTTTTAAAGGTGAATTCCCCTCTAACAATCATGGCCTTATTTTCTATCACTCTTTCCAAACTAGTGGTCTATAGATTAAATTTAACCCTTATTGATGATTGAGTCACTTTTGGAGCTAGGGTTTCTATTTATGTTTCATGTGATGCTCTTAGGGAAGCCATTATTTTCTCCTCTTCCTTTTATAGAGCCAAAATCTATGACTTAAGCTCTTCATACATAGTGATGTTGATAGACTTTGTTATTACCCAAAGATGGTGTAGAGTAGGGAATTTTTGCAATTTTCCATAGTGGCCATGATTTTTTTCAAATTGCTCACTAGTGGTCTGTAGTTTGATTCTAGATTGAATTCTTCTTGCATAGATGATAATTCAACTCTCTTAGGCTTGATTATGATCAATACAAGGTTGAATTAGGGATTTAGTGCATGCAAAGGCTCTTTTTAAGGTCTTCTTCATGATTTGATGGTGGCATATAGTTTAGACAACAAGTTTTGTGGTATTCCTGTGGCATTTTCATGGCACTTTGCCCATTAATATTTAAAAAGTGACCATTGTCTTTTGAAAATTCCACCTTGATCTTGCACCATTGGATTCTCTTTTGCATAGATTAGCACATACCATTGATATTTATTTAAAATATTGAATGTAATTACCTGCTTTACAATCTTCTTCATGATTGTGACACTTATCACTGCCACATTTATTCATTCTTATTTGAATTTTCAACCTACATCTTGCACTATTGGATATTTTATGATTGAGAAAATGTACACCATTAATATTGACCCATTTAATTATGCCTCATTATCCACATACCATTGTTTTTAATGTGTACACTCTTTCACATACCTTCAATATTTGAAAGATGCTCATATTTAATTTGTGGCTCATGGCTATACCATGTGTTGTCTCTATGTTTGTCCTCAAGGATTTTGAATTTTAAACCTTCATCATGCACCATTGGATCTATTTGGATTGATCAACATGCTCCATTGAATCTCAATCTGAGAGGTGGAATGCTATTGGATGTTCAATATTATTTCATTGAGACTGTGACACTTGTCACCTTATCACTTATCTTGGGGATCCATTTAAACTTTGACTTGCAACACACCATTAGATCAATCTTGTCGAAGCAAACACATATCATTGATATTTGTAATTTTCATAAATAGTAAGGTTTAATTAAATATGTGTTTATGGCATTCATATTTTCTTAACTTAGACATCTTAAACAATTTAGACATATCTTAGACAATTTAAATAATTAATTTAGACATATCTTCTTGAGTCAAAAGTGTAAAAAAATATTTTTTGACATTTCAAAACTCACTTTTGGATCCATTTTTAGAGAAGATAAAAATTAATCCAATGCTTAAATATGAATAAGATCATAAATAGTATTGTGATACCAAAAAAATATAAATAGGTGTCAAGGTTGAGCAATTGAAAAAAATGAAATAAAATAAAATAAATCACCCTAACTAATTAAATCTAAAAGTATGCATAAATATTAAATTAGAAATTATTGATAGCATTGTGATATTTTAATATGTTAATAAATTCTAATAAATAATAGTTTAAAATAAAATTGGACCCATAAAATAAAAATGATAAAAAAAATATAAAAATAAAATTAAAATAGAAATGAAATATACTAAAACAAAATAAATAAAAAATAATCATTTTATGGTGTCATTTGTATCTGGTTTTAACTTTCTTGGAAATTCTTCTTACTGTTTAGTGCTTAACACTTATCCTACTTTTGTATACTAGTGAGGTCCTATTAACACCAAAATTTTCCTATAAAATTCAATTCTCATTAGTTGTCTTATAAATAATTTTATGTAAAGTGTAATTAGTAACAATGTCTATCATAAGTATTAATGTTTGTCAAGGAATAACGATCCACATTATGTAATGTCATAAAATAAAAAAGTAAATATTCCATGGTAATGGTAAAAAGTCGATAATTTTTGTAAATGGTCATAGTAATGTCAAAATATTATTGTCATGGTAAATAGGTTACTAGGGTTAAGGTGGTCCCAAATAAATAATATTTTATTTATAAAGATTCCAAAAGAGTGATGTCATTAATATTTTGAAAATATTTGGTCTATTTTTATGAGAAGTATAGGAAAAAATAGGTGAAGTCTAGGAAATATTTTTTCTATTATTATGAAAAATATAAGTTGTGTTTGGTTTATTCTTAGGAAATATGAAGTCTAATATTAGGGTATGGATTTTATTTGGTGGGTTATGCCATGTCAAAATTGATATTTTTTAGAGAGGATTATTATCTTATCATGAGATGAGGTGGAAGGCCTTGAAATTATATAAAAATGATGCATACTCTCCCCATCAAATGCATTAACACATAGAGATGTTATGAAACATGGATAGAAGAGGGCACACACAAAGAGGTAAAAAAGGACCATAACAAAAAGGAGAGTCCTAGAGTTAGATTTTGAAGTAATATATTGGGTTATGTGAACTTGAATTTTGTCTTAGAAAGGTTGTCATAAAGGCTAGTGAATGGCATCCATGTGGAGGTGGTAACATTTAGTGGAAGCGAAATTCACCTTTTGGGTGAGATTATACATACATAATTCTAATAATATAGTTACCTCTTGCATTATATTAACGTGTAAATTATTTATACCATTTTTACTATCATATGTAATTTTTCTTAGTTGTCTCCATAATCAAGCCACCATAACCAAGTTGTGCATTGCCAAAATAATCATAGCAAAAGGAGTTATTGGTGAATAATTTCTCAAGTGTTGGATTGGGTCGACATTTTGGTTCCATTGTAAAGACCATTCCTTGGTGGTAAGATCCTTCAAGGGAGCCTTAAAATTATGTTGAGGGTTAATTTATGGTTATTGTTATAGTAACCTTGTTCATACCATGGTAATCTTATTTTAACCATTCATATTATTCACCATAGTAATTTCAATTTCATTATGGTCATTATAATTTTTGTTGTGAAATGTTTTTATCATGGTAAATTAACTTTTTACCATAGTCATTTCATTTTTTAATGTGAATAATGTTTACCACAATAAATTTAATTTTTACCATGAATAGTGTTTTCCATAATAAATTTAGTTTTACCATGATCATTCTAGTTTTTATTTTGGTCATTTTAGTATTTGAAATTGTTTCAAAAATAAAAGGGGAAAAAGAGAGGAAAACAAAAAATAAATTAAAAATGTTTAAAAATATATATATCCTCTTGTATTGTTGGTTTAGTAAATTATTGTGGTTAGTTTACCATAAAAGTTGTAGTGTTAATCACTTGGGTTGTATTGTATTGAATTGAAAGTTAAGGCAAATTTTAATTTGCAAAAGGAATAGCTACCTTTGACAAAAGAGGATAGGTAAAATTCCTATTTTTTAGCCTAATCTAATGAAAATGATCTTTAATTCATTCAATAATTTAAAATATCTTATATTTGTAATGGGATTATAAGAAGTAAATAATGAGTAGAATTTATTTCCACATTATTTGATGGTCCAACACTTAGATGGTTTGAGACATTAAATGACAATGTTGAAAATTCATAGGATTTGATTTATGATAGTTTAATTTTAGAGTTTGGTGCACAATATAAATATTCATATCTCATCATAAACATCACAAATTTAGCCCAAGGAGAAAAAGAGAATATCTAAGATTATCATGCACATTTGTTTAGAGCTAAGAAGGAAGTTATACACTCAAATACAAAAATAAGGATTATCATAAGGGCTAATGACTAGTGTGGATAATATGTTGTGAAAACACTTCATCCAAGGAATGAATCTATAAATCAAACAACAAGTAAAGTATGATCCACCAATGAACCTTGAGGAAGAAAAAAACATCACTAGAAGATAAGAAGAAAGCATGGAAGAGGAACCTAAAGAATTTGTTACCAAGGTTGAAGTTACACCAATTTTTTTGGCCTAGGCACCACAACCATTAAAAATTAATACTTCTCTCTCCCCTATTTAGCACCTACTAAATAAATGACTCATTTTAAGGTCTCTCAAATAATGCATGTTTAATATCATATGGTTGATCTATGAAACCATACAAATTTAGTGGTTAAATATTATTAAAAGTAGATGGAGTGACATTAGGAGTTGCTTTGTAAACTAGTTATTTAATCTATGGAGGTCCTTAACCTACTCTATTATATATATATATATATATATATATATATATATATATATATATATATATATATATATATATATATATATATATATATATATATATATTTAAAATAGAGTAGGTTAAGGACCTCCATAGATTAAATAACTAGTTTACAAAGAAACTCCTAATGTCACTCCATCTACTTTTAATAATATTTAACCACTAAATTTGTATGGTTTCATAGATCAACCATATGATATTAAACATACACTATTTGATAATAAATTAAACACACTACTTCCTAATTATTATTATCATCCTCATCATCTTGAAAACATAAAAGGAAAACCATTTTACACTTATCATAGTATTTAAAAACATTAATATAATTATAATTATCCATTATAATAAAATTTAAAACAATATAAAAATAAAGGGGTTATTACATTTGGAAAAGTTGACACCAAGATAACAAGACCCCATTCTTCATATTTTTATACCTTTCACACTATGAAGGCCAAGATATCTTAGAATATTCATAGTCAAAAATCAATGATCATTCAATTTTTCATCAAAGATAAATATAGAGAGGAAATTTTTGTATATGATATGAAATAACATAATACATGCACAATGAGATTTCTTAAAATATGAGTTATAGTGAGTGATATTTCCAACATTTATGGTGGAATGACATGAGACAAATTACTATTATGATTTATTTATGACCTATAATAGTTGAGACATTATTACATGTACATCAAACTATGGTACAAGACAATGTTATATTAGGACAATTATGATTAAAATATATGCAAGTGTGGTCACTTAAATTTGGTCATGAATACTTGATAATGTAAATTTATGGCTCACTCTCATTTTAACTAATTTGGCCACTTAATCATGACCCATTTATCCACCTTATTCTATTATAAGTACCTATATATACCTATCCATTACTAATTTTTTATCTTATACTTACATAAATCTTCTTAATCACTTAAAACATCACTAAGCATCTATATAGACATCTTAGATTCCAAATTTCAAGTGTTTCCTTGAAAGACATGATAGAATAGGATGGGTCAATAATGGTAGTTAGTCTTGACCCCTAAGGTTTGATCATAACCTTCACCTTATCAAAAATAACTTTTCATATTTTAGACCCTCCCTTACAAGTTGATTTATATTTTTATAATATGTAGCATGAGGTTTCCCCTTTTGTATTAATATAAATTTACAATCACGTATTCTATCATGTAAAAATTTCAATATTGAGGCAATATTTAACTATTTCGCATAAGTAAAATCTTCCATATTCTTCCCAAATCTCATTTTGAACATTTTAAGTAGTCCTTATCCAAGTTAGGATCCTATTTTATCCAATTCAAAACAAAGCATTATCAAGTATTCAAACCATCTCTAGATGCATATATGTACCAAAAGGAGTACAATTTCACAATGCACTTTAAGTGGGAGAAGCATGTGGGTTTGATTTACATCTTCAAAGTATTAAATATATAGACAATGATAAATCAACATGGGGGTGGTTGGGGTCAACTCAACCAATTACACTCCCCCTTTTATCTTTATAGTTTCTTAGCTACTACAAGCCCTATTAGGGTTTTAACTTTGGAAAAGTCATTTACAAGTCATTTGCACACATCTAAAGGTCAATTTTCCTCACATAAGTGTGTTATAAGTAACCACAGACAATTGTGCCCTAATGTTCCATGATTTCCTATAGAGGACAAAATTGACCAATAGAGGAAAATAGTGTCTATCTAATCATATCCCCTTCTCTATGTTATTAACCCCGAGTAATTAAAGTCACAGTTCCTATGACACTTGAAGGAGAAATCAAATTTGATCACTTCCAACCATTTGTAGGTAATACATAGTAAGGTTATAGACATAATATAACTAAGTATTTTGAGTTATTCATTTTTAACCTCTTTTCAATCATTCAATTTTTGTCTATTTTAGTATTTTGATTTCATTCTACTTGTTGCAAGTTCTTTTACAAATTTTTCTACATTTCTATTCATTTTATCTTAATTAGAGTTCATATCCAATTTAATTCCAAATTATGATATAACATATTGGTGAACCCATATTTTATTTGAGCATTTCTTCAAAAAAACTTGTTCTAGGGTTTATATAAATTCTTGAGCATCTAACACCAAAATAATCTTATTTTAACCTACAATCCAATATCTAGCACTAAAATAACTTGATTTCAACCTTTGATTAAATAATTGACACTAAAATCACTTTATTTTAACCTTTAATCTGATATTTAACACTAAAATTACTTGATTTTGACCTTGAATTTTAGGGGAATTTACTATTCTCCATACACAAAATATTACTTGTTAGGACCTAAATATCAATTTTTTATTCTTTGCTTCTAAATTCCTAAATAATATATGGCTATATTTGATGAACATTCTGTATTTTAGGCTCTCTTAGTTTCCATTACATTTTATTATTCCCCCAATAAAAAACATCATTAGCAATCATGTAATAAATTAAATCAAATCCAATAAGGATCAAACATGTAATGAATAATCTCAATATATTTTAATGTCTTGTTATAATGTGCAAAGTATGTGTTTAGTTATTACTACATAAATGGGATGGATAATTCATTCCATTATACCAAGCCTTCCTAAATCCCATCCCCCTCCCACAAAAATAATCAAAGGGTATAATATCCTTGATCAACTAAAACATACCCATGCTAATAATTATTTATTAGATTTACTTACAAAAATGCTTATTTATAAAGATCTCCTTTGTGTAGCATTAAAATAAACCATGCACTAAGTCATGTTAAACTTTATTATATTTATTCCATTGTTAATACATTATGATGGAATTAATAAAGTATATCCTTTTAGAAATAAGATCTACCTCTTTAGTATACAATATATGCAATTTCCATTATATATTCAAGTAAAAACTCACAATAAGGTGGTCAAATGAGTATAAATTAATAATGGTTCAGGATTAAAGATATATAATATATATTTTCTCAAATAATTAGGTATAGAAGCTAATGAAATCATTAGTTTTTATATGAACACTCAAGGATTTGATAATATCCCAAGGAAAATTTTAGGACAAATTACATTCCCTATCATAGTGGGTCCTAGAATAGTGGATACAATTTGGCAAATTATGCCTATTGATCTCAATTACAATATATTATTAGGAATACCATGAATTCATGAAATTTATGTCATACTATATAATATTTTTACATGTTAAAAGTTCATTTATCTAGGGTACATTTATACATGCCCATTGGATAAAGAACCATTCAAGTATTGTGTGATGATGCAATATGAGGATCACTTTATTCCTCATATGCAACTACATGCATAGTAATTCAAATAAATTGAATCACCAACTTTATTTAATACTCCAAAAACATCATCAACCAACTATATTTAATATGGATTTGGGTTTATGTATCTACAAAAAATGGGATATACAATACAAGGGTTGGGAACACATGCACAAAGTATTATTGACCCTACTCATGTAGTTCAATTGAAAGGATGACAAGGACTAGTTATTATAAATAATCAGGCCAATAAAATATAGTATACTCCACATCATTCACTGTTTACACACACTTCCTCAAAGCATAATCTAATCTAGAAAATGAGGCTAATAGCATATCTACATTATTATTTATTTATCTAGAAATTATAGGTGATACAACTTCACCAGAACTTCTGACATTGGACAAAAAATTTAATGATGAAGCTCTTAAAGAATATTTAGGTGTATATGAGAATCTCCCTCCCTTATATCATAAGAATAAGTTTCCTCTTACTACTAATGTTCATTCATATTTTGGAGAAACTGATGAATCTGATATACATACCTAACCAAATGGTCTAGATATTATCCCTACAACAATATATGTAGAGGATAGATTAGATGTACTTAATGAAGATACATGGCTCATGTTATTAGTATCTATTTTACAATGCAAATAAGATATATATTTACAAAAAAACATTAAAATATTATCTATAATTATTCACTTGGGCTTATTTAGATATGTCATACATAGATCCTATAATAGTAATGCATAATATAATATTACATCAAAATGCACAACTTGCCAAAAAAATCAAAAATGCATCCAAAATTTATTGTTAGTTAATAAAGATATTGAAAGGTTACTATAGGTAGGATTTAATTTAACTATTGATTATTATCCATGGATATCCAACATATTACCTATTGGAAAACCTAATGGAAATATTAGATGTTACATAGATTATAATAGGATTAAAATAAAGCTTATCCAAAGGATGACTTTCCTTTTCTAAATATTGACAAGATTTTAGATTCTACAACTGGATATGATATGTTGTCATTCATGGATGGATTTTATGAATATGATCAAATCAAAATTAACCTAGATGATCAAGAAAAACCTAAATTTATTTCAACTTTGGGAACCTTTTACTATACAATCATGCCTTATGGATTAAATAATGTTGGAACTATTGATCAGCATGTTATAACAAATATTTTCCATGATTACATACACAATATAGTGTCATACTATGTAGATGAATTAATGACTAAATCTAAACAATAATAAAATCATGTTATCAATCTACGACAAAATTGTATGTGCCTACATAAATATAATGTATGCTTAAATCCACATAAGTGAGAATTTGATGTCACTTTTGAAAATATATTAGGATACAATATATCTCAATGATGCAATAAATTATATCCTAAAAAGTTAAAAATTATTTTATAATGCCTCCACCAAAATGGTTAAAATAATTGCAATCTTTACAAGGAAAAATTCATGCAATTAGACATTCTACGACTCAGCTTGTAAATAAAACACAACCATTTGCATGATTATTAAAAAATGGTACAAAGTTTGAATGGGATTATAATTGTAAAAAACATGTTTATATCAAATAATATTTACTTTAACCACCTATTTTCATGTTGCCTATTCCCAATATGCTCTTATTATTATTAATTTAACCTATTTAGGAATAATGGAGTTTTATTCCTATTTTAGTTATGGGTCTAGTTTAATAAATCAGTATAGAATATAAAAATAAATATAATCCTAATTTGTGCAATTATTTATCTTTTTCACCTTTCTAAAAATATCAATAAATAATAAGAAATATAACTTAGCTGGGAACTAGACTGAGATGGTTGATACAAAGGTTGAAAATGGTTATGCAGGACTGGAAAGGTGTCGTAAACTTGAAACTAGATTTCATTGGGTGAAGGGATAGTGGCACAAAAAAGTGGACACTTTGGTGTTCAACGTTGTTGTCTATTCCTATTGCTATTATCCAAACTGATCACAGAGACCTAAAACTTTTTGGGTAGTTGTGTTGTTCTTAAGTGAGTGTGCTTGTGAAAAATTGAGCATTGTTCATTGATGAAAATTAGTGTGGAACTAATTTTGTCTTTAAACCCTAACCCTCCATTATGCTTGATAAAATAGAATGAGTCACTTGAGAAAGAGGGGGGTTAGTGTGAAAGATGTATAGAATGTGCAATCCACATCCCTTTTGTGGGCATGTTTCCTACATACCAATACTCCAAAGAGGGATCAAGCTATATGCAGTTCTCCCACCTAGTGTGATTTGTGTAATAGTGTGAGGTGGATGTAAATGTTGGATTGATAGTCTTTGAGGTAGATAGGGACTAGTATGAGGATTTGAGTAGGTTTGAATTTATGTTGGGTGATTGTGTGCAAAGAATAGGGAAGTTTGCCTTAGTTCTTTGTTTGTATTCTTGATTTTTTTTAAAGTTTATTCACCCCCCTTTATAAATGATCTTTGAGTGGGATTTTATAGGGAATAATTAGTCATGGGTCAAATGTATTCATGCTAGGCCAACCTAATTAAAGATAAGTACCAGATAAAAATGACCATTGGGGATCAAAGTGTAAATGGATAGAACCACAAAAAATGGGACACTTCTTTATGGGGTGCTATAGTCCAAATGGGGCACTTCTATCCTATAGGATTGATACCTAGGGGAATAGGATTGGCATGGGGAATAATATCTGGTTGAGGTGGTATGACCGTTCAGAAGGTTTTGGATGACTGATAATGGGCAAAAAGGTGTCTAGAAGAGTCTTAAGAGAATACAAAAAGGACCTATAGATGGGGTGTCACAATCCACACTCAAACTACCAATTTGGACATTTTATATGACTACATTTCCCCCCCCCTTTATTCTAGTGATGCATTAAAGTGAAATACTATGATAAAATAAAAATAGAAGGTGTACATAAACTCACTTTCAAAGGTGAATCTTGTGAAGATGTGTGATGCTAAGTGTGCATAGAGAGAGAATAATGTGAATTGTACATCTGCAAGACAAAATAATGAGTAGATTAGGTCTTATTAGACACATTATGTCTAAAATAATAATGTATAAAGGTTAGGTAAAAGAGATAGGAAGAGAAAGAAATGAATATGCCTCACTAGGTATGCAAACCAATACAAAATCTATTATGATGTTGAATGATGTTGGGTACATGTTGTACCAAGAATAATATCATGAATAGAGCTGAGTGCTCAATTCCCTGAGGGTGGCTCAAGAATACAAAGGTTGGCCCTTTATATCCATCATCACCCACTTTGTAGTGAAGATATGTGATCATGCATGTGTTAATAAATGTTTGTATTATGTGTCTAATCCTTCTGAGTAGGTGGCACAAGAATACAAAGGCTAGATAGTCTTTTAGATCTATCATTGTCCACTAAATGTGAACTATGAATTGATACCAATATGAATGTGTTTCATATGAGATGGCTCATGAAGCCCATGAATGATATATAATCTGACAATGTGGCATGGATAGCCTAATGTGTACTAATAAATAGGCTAATCTTGGCCGCTTTGAAAGGTGGATATTAGGCTTGTATGAAAGATACTCTAAAACTAAGAACTAGGCTTATAAGAAAGCCACTCTAAAATAATGCCAACCACTTACAGATGGAATAAGACACATAAATACTAATAATACCTAGGTAATACAATGAACTATAAAGAAAAGAAGGTAAATGTGTCATGCACATTACCCCCAATCACTAGTGTCTATAACATGGATTCTATTCTAGAACTTGTACCAACTACCTAATCTAAAACTAGAAATAAGAGCCATCATGCCATGCATGATACCCCCTATATCTAGATAATCTAAGTAAAACTATATTAAAACTACCAAACTTGAACTAGACTATAGTTGATAAAAATGTAATTGACCTTACCTTTTTATATGTTTCTAAAATTTTTGGGTTTTTGACTATTTGGAAGGAGGACCAAAAAGTGGACACTTTATTGTATGATGCTGTAATCCAAGTGGGGCACTCTTGTCGTTTACCTTTTTTATGATTGTTTTGTGTTTATCCCTATTTTTTATTGTTTGTGTTACATGTTTTGAATTATGATTATTATTCTGAGTGTTCTAAAAACTAATTTTGACCAATAGAGGGCTCTGATATCTATGACAAAACCCTTATTTGTTTTCCCCTCTTCTGAGGTTAGGAATAAAGACCTTGTAATGACTACCCTTAGAATAAAGAGACCTAAAAGTGTGTTATGCTATGAAATACATGATTACCAATGATGATAAAAAATATGTCTCAACATATAGCATAGTTTATGTTAGAGATTGTTAGATCAACAGGGGTATGCCTAGATAGATGTAACAATGTAATAGTATGTGCAGTATAGTAAACTAAAACTATAAATCTGGTTGGTTGTCAAGGAGGGATGGAGCATGATGTCCATCATGGCATCTAATAATGCAAGATAATGCATGATGTGGATCATGACATTGCAAAGAAATGAGAAGCAAACATGCAAGGCACAAGTCAAACATGCAAGGAAAGAAGCAAGAAGCATAAAAAAGAGGCCAAGGGTCCAATAAAACAAGGGACATGGGCACATTTCACTTAAATTGGGAAAGCAAGCATACAAGGCATGTTTAAATGCGCACATACACATATAATTACAAATAAGTAAGATTGGCATGAGGTCCACAAACACATACAAGAGTACAAGCAAAGGATATTAGTAAATGTCTCAAGGCACACACAAGTAATAAAATAGGAATTGAGAAATGCAATTACATCTAGCTACTCAAAGCAAGAAAGGAAGGCATGTAAATGTTGGAAATACTATTGCATCTAACTAATCAAATCAAGAAGTGAAAGTGTGCAAAACATGTAATACAAGACTAGGTAGATGCTAAGAAATAGAAAAGTGTTATATATTAGTGAGTGTTGATAGAATAATCTATATAATCTAGTAATTAATATACATCAACATAATAGCTAGAGTATGTGGTATATGCATGACATAACCTAGATGGTATAGTGATGTATAAGATGCCCCTGGTGGGTAGATATGTCAATGTTTGTCTTGAATGTAAAAGTAGGATGCCCCCTCAATGGGTAGAGTGAAGAAATCAAGGATCTAGGTGTCACTATACACACTCAAAGAAGATCAAGTAAAGCATGGTAATATAGATAAATTGACAAACAATAGCATATAACAACAAAATGTAATACAAGACTAGGTAGATGCTAAGAAATAGAAAAGTGTTATATATTAGTGAGTGTTGATAGAATAATCTATATAATCTAATTAATATACATCAACATAATAACTAGAGTATGTGGTATAGGAATGACATAACCTAGATGGTATAGTGATGTATAAGATGCCCCTGGTGGGTAGATATGTCAATGTTTGTCTTGAATGTAAAAGTAGGATTCCCCCTCAATGGGTAGAGTGAAGAAATCAAGGATCTAGGTGTCACTATACACACTCAAAGAAGATCAAGTAAAGCATGGTAATGTACATAAATTGACAAACAATAGCATATAATAGCAAAATGTAATACAAGACTAGGTAGATGCTAAGAAATAGAAAAGTGTTATATATTAGTGAGTGTTATATAATAATCCATATAATCTAGTAATTAATATACACCAACATAATAACTAGAGTATGTGGTATAGGAATGACATAACCTAGATGGTATAGTGATGTATAAGATGCCCCTGGTGGGTAGATATGTCAATGTTTGTCTTGAATGTAAAAGTAGGATGCCCCCTCAATGGGTAGAGTGAAGAAATCAAGGATCTAGGTGTCACTATACACACTCAAAGAAGATCAAGTAAAGCATGGTAATGTAGATAAATTGACAAACAATAGTATATAACAGCAAAATGTAATACAAGACTAGGTAGATGCTAAGAAATAAAAAAGTGTTATATATTAGTGAGTGTTGATAGAATAATCTATATAATCTAGTAATTAATATACATCAACATAATAACTAGAGTATGTGGTATAGGAATGACATAACCTAGATGGTATAGTGATGTATAAGATGCCCCTGGTGGGTAGATATGTCAATGTTTGTCTTGAATGTAAAAGTAGGATGCCCTCTCAATGGGTAGAGTGAAGAAATCAAGGATCTGGGTGTCACTATAAACACTCAAAGAAGATTAAGTAAAGCATGGTAATGTAGATAAATTGACAAACAATAGCATATAATAGCAAAATGTAATACAAGACTAGGTAGATGCTAGGAAATAGAAAAGTGTTATATATTAGTGAGTGTTGATAGAATAATCTATATAATCTAGTAATTAATATACATCAACATAATAGCTAGAGTATGTGGTATAGGAATGACATAACCTAGATGGTATAGTGATGTATAAGATGTGCTTGGTGGGTAGATATGTCAATGTTTGTCTTGAATGTAAAAGTAGGATGCCCCCTCAATGGGTAGAGTGAAGAAATCAAGGATCTAGGTGTCACTATACACACTCAAAGAAGATCAAGTAAAGCATGGTAATGTAGATAAATTGACAAACAATAGTATATAACAGCAAAATGTAATACAAGACTAGGTAGATGCTAAGAAATAAAAAAGTGTTATATATTAGTGAGTGTTGATAGAATAATCTATATAATCTAGTAATTAATATACATCAACATAATAACTAGAGTGTGTGGTATAGGAATGACATAACCTAGATGGTATAGTGATGTATAAGATGCCCCTGGTGGGTAGATATGTCAATGTTTGTCTTGAATGTAAAAGTAGGATGCCCCCTCAATGGGTAGAGTGAAGAAATCAAGGATCTGGGTGTCACTATACACACTCAAAGAAGATCAAGTAAAGCATGGTAATGTAGATAAATTGACAAACAATAGCATATAACAGTAAAATGTAAGTCTAGTATGGTAGTAGAAATGTAAAGCATGGATAATGCATATAATTGTAAATTTTTTTGTGTTTTGAGTTATTTGAATGTTTTTTTTATTTTTACATGTTATATTTTTTTTGGTATTTTGAAATATTATATTGGTTTTGGTATTTTGAAATAATCTATATATAAGTAGGCCAAAATACACTATGTATAAGTAAGCTAACAAATTATGTACAAAAAATACTAAGAAGAAATGATACTAACCAACGAGTCTTATAAGAGACTCCTTATCATGGTGTCCTATATCAATGAGAGAAATTATGCATAAATATGAAGCATGATGGAAGGACTAAGACTATGGCTCTGAAAGCTATGTATGTTGTAAGTTTTCTAAAATCTCTATAGTGGAAACTGACTATGGGGTCCCCTAGTAACTCTAAGAAGTGGATGCAAATATGGGGATTTTAAGGACCCATCTAGTAGTAGAATAATCTCTCTAAATATGTTTTTTATGTGTAGAGGCATGAGACCTCAATGATACTACCTTAGATGTGAATACTGTAACTAGAAACTATCTAAAGTCCTAAAACTATCACTAATGTAGTGGTCACTCTAAGAGAGGCCTCTGTGGAAGTGTATGAACTCTCTATGCTAGCAATGGAGGCCTAGACTATGTCTGAACCTTAACTAGAGGAAGAACTATAACTGGTGGAGGAGCTAAAATTGGTGACTACAAATTAGGAGATGGATTTGAAGTGGGGAGTGGTAACTCATACAAAACTCCACCAACTATAACAACCTGATTATCATGAATGTATTTCATGCATCTATAAACTATAGAAGGTACTACATAAAGTTTTTGGATCTATGGTCGACCAAGAAACATGTTAAAGACTCCTTCACTAGGAACAATAGTAAATAGTTTGGCCACATATGCTAGACTAACCTATAGAGGAAGTATAATCTCACCCAATGAAATTTGTATGTGTCCACTAAATCCACTAATAACTATGTTTATTAGGGTTATATCCTACTCTAAATATCCCAAATGCTGAAGTAATGTCATAGTATTGATATTCACACTGGATCCATTATCTATGAGAACACTATGAATAGGATGGTGATCAATTTAGGATTTGATAAAGAGTACATAGTAATCTAAACCATCCTCAACTATCTCTTGATTTAAGAAAGAGATAGAAGGTCTAGCTAGAACTCTAGAATTATACGCACCAATCATGTTGTTCAAAGAATGTGACTCAACTAAGGTGCCTGGTATGTAGCTGGTAGAGGGTGTGTATGATATTCATGGTGAACACCTGATGTGCCCCTTATCTCCCATTTATAATGTTTTGGGGAAATATCTAAGAAGATTTTTAGAGCCTTGTCATGTGTTTGTTTTACCTGAGGAGGCTCAATTGGAGTTCCAAGATCAATAAGGTTACCATATATCAATATATATTATGTCACAAATTGATGCATCTATTCATTATGTGGCCTGGTACCTAATGAAAATTTTAGAATGCATTTTAATCATATCTACATGGAAGAGTCCTTATTATATCAACTTATTTAATAGGAGGGAGAGATAGGACATTGCATTCCAATAACTACTATAAGATTCTGGTTGGAGATACAAGTAGATTGGTAAAGGCTCGTTGAGGAGGAAATGATAAAATCACTCATTGAGGGGGATTTAAAGCCACATTAATTATAGGTTGATTTTGATTTTTTCTATCATTAACTTTTAATTTTTATGAGACTTAACTATTACTCTTTTTTGTTGTTTATGATATGATTGTGTACTTGAGTTTGCCCATTGAAATTAATTTGAATTCCCTTTATTTTAGTGTATGACATAACTTAGTGAAGGAAGAAATTTTTTTAAACATTATTGACTCAAGCAAAGCTGGTAGAAGACTCTATTTGAAGAGATATTGTAATTCTTGATTAGCCATGAGACTAATCATTTTAGCCAAGATAGTCTTATATGTAAGAACATAATCTATGAGATTCTCATTTGACCTTTATTTATACTATATAACTTGGACATAAGAATTATTATCACATATGTTAATATTTAAATGAGATAAGAACATGTCAGCTAAAGGATTGAATGCTTTGATCAACTGATTTGGTAGACTATAGAACCACTGTAGAGCATAATCCTTTAAACTCTATGGAAATAACTTGGTTAGTAACTAGTAATTTAGCACATAGTCCAAGCATGCTATGTGAAAAGCTCTCAAGTGTGTCTTGAAATCAACCTTTCCATCAAATAGAGTGAGCTTGGGTTGAATAAAACCTAGTGGCAGGGGTATAAAAGCAATATGTGGTGTCAATGGTGTATGAAGTAGATCAAAAGATTCTAAAGCCTGTGTTGGTCTAGAGGCACCATGGATTGAAGAGATTTAATCTCTTACACAAGGGAAACCACATTAAAAGGTGAAGATGTACTAGTCATAACTGGTGGTACCACATATGAAGGTTGGGATATAGGGGGTTGTTGAGACATAGTTACCTCCATAGTGTCATTTGCAACTAGTTTTTCTAAAGGAATGGGAGACTCAAATTATTTCCCTTTTTTTCTATGATATATTGTAAGATAATGGCATGATCTCAGGGTTGTTACCTAAGTCTCTCTCTAAAACTCTATAAAATCAATTTTTTGTTGATGACAACATCATCATCAATAATAGGTGGAAGTGGATCAATAGCCTAATGTGGTGGAGCATGAACATCGATGTGTATATCATCATTATTATTCTTTACTACTCATTTTCAAAATTATCCTCATGGAAATTAGTGTAATATGGATGTGTAAGATCTATCATAAAAATTTGGGCTAGTTGTTTATCCATGTTATATGGATGGGTTGGATGAATTTGGGTGAATTCAAGAGGGTTTCCACTAAGTTTTTCACTTCATCTCAAAGGAAGAGATGCAAGGAGCTTAGGTGGCATAAGGAAAACAACTAGAAAAATGAAAGAGAATGTTAAATAAATGTAATCTAGGATTTGAAAAACAATGAACTAAAATATGCATAGATATGAAGTTCACTAACATGTAAGGTGATATCTCCAAAAACATAAGGACCTAGTATATTAGACTAGGGTTTGAAAGAAATTATTTTTAAAATTACTATGGTGAATTTTAAAAATTAAATGTGAAATTTTGATTTATATATGCAGGAAAAATTAGAAGAATATTGCTAAATCCAACAAGTAATTTTCCCTAGGTTTTCTAGGGTTTTTGTGCATAAATGAAGTAAGTCAAGTTCACTAAATGATTTAAATTATTTGATAATAATGGATTTTTATTCCTATTTTATTTAAGGGTCTAGATTAATAAATTAGTATATAATATAACAATAAATACAATCTTGATTTGTGTAACTATTTATTTTCACCTTTCTAAAAATAGCAATAAATAAGAATAAATATAACTTAGTTGAGAAATAGATTGAGATGGCTGATACAAAGGTTGAAAATGGTTGTGCAAGACTAGAAAGGTGTCATAAATGTTAGGTTGTGGAGCTAAAAGCTTCATTGATGCAGACATGGAAGAGGATGTTGAGTGGCATAGACACCGACGTCGGTCAGGCCAACCGACATCAGTCAAGTGTAGACAAGAAGCTACCAACATCGGTCAGGGATCGGCCAATGTCGGTCATCTCTAGGTAGACAGGGACTAACATTGGTCACCTGTGTAGTTCCAAAACTGCTAGTTCACGAATAGTTAGTTAACCAACCGGTTGTTTGCATGTTGAAAGGCTAATTTTAGTCTTGAGCTGTGGATCTAATTATTGTAATTGAATGTCTAATTATTATTTGCATGAGATATATATAAGAGACTCATGGGATGTATTGTAAAGGGTGAGGGATCAAAGCAAGGATTCCCCAAGTGCTAGATAGAGAGAGCAAGCTTGGCTCCTCATAGTGCCATAGTGCCAAGTGTGTATGATCAGATAGATCTGTGAGAGAGCAAGGTATGGTAGAAGATCCATAGGGGTGCTGGTTTGGAGGACAAGGGTTCTTCATGGTAGGTAAGATCAGGTTGGTCTGTAGGTAGCAAGATCAGGTTGGAGATCTACATGTGGTAAGTAAGGTCAGTTGATCTACAAGTGTGTGTGTGTGTGTGTGCGAGATCTAGGTTTACAGGTGTGTAGAACCAGGTTGATTTGTAGGTGTGCAAGATTAGGTAGGTCAGCAACACAATAGGTATCAAGATCAGGTGAGATCTACTTGGAGTACAGTGCGTACTTGATCATAGAGTATGTGGAGTACTTGTGTACTGGCAGTAGTGATACTGACTGGTGGAGGTGAACACCAACTCTATGTTTGAGTTGTGTGTTGAGACCGTAGTTGAGAGAGTGAGCTCTTGAAGAGATTTATTATTTATGCCCTAGAGGTGTGGGAGCCCTAGAGGAGTGTAAGGAAGAAGACTGTGGCATCTTCTTTGTTGTATTTCCTTCTGGAAGAGTATTAATACAATTGGGTATTGTCTCTCATATTCTATGTTATTTTTGAATTCTAGTTACTTGTGATTCTGGTTTAATTTCGCATTTAGTTGCTTGGTAATCAGTTGTGCTTCCTAGGTCCTAACAGTTGGTATCAGAGCATTTATGTTCTATGTGCCTGACAAGTGGTATCAGAGCTAAGGTTGTAGGGAGCAGGTTTGTGTTTGATTACAGGTCACTCTCAGGGGTTTCTAATTAAGTGGGAGTATAGCAACGGCAGAAGAAAGTAAGCTAAGAATGGAGGAATTCAAAGGCACAAATGGTCAATTATGGAGTTATGGAAAGAAAGAGCAGGAAAAGAAAGATTGTTGGTTGGTAGAATTTCAACATGAAGGAACTGAAGAAGCAGATGTTGCAGGTGTTGTTACACAGGATGCTCTAGTATGTTCCTTGGATAAAGTAGAATCTTGGTTTATAGATTATGTTACCTCTTTCCATGAAGCCCCAAATAGAGTATTTTTCCATGTTAAGGTCCATGGAGACTTTGGAAAGATTTATTTAGAGGTTGGTGAGCCTTGTTAAAGTATTGGCAAAGGGGAAGTGCAGCTAAAATTGTAGACAGCCAACACATGGGTGTTAAAGAAGGTCATGCGTCTTGAAGATGCAACTAATTTCTTTAGGAAAGTTGGGTGATGAGAGATGCATAAGAACTCTCACAGTGGATTCTTGGAATGTTACCAAGGATGCACTTGAATTAGCATGTGGTAAGAAAGAAGGTACTCTTTATCTACTTGCTTGTATTATTGATTCCACTTTTGTTGCACAGGTGTGACTTTGTAGGCTTGGTCACATAAGTGAGAAGAGAATGGATGTTCTTAAGTCAAATGGTAAGAGTTCAGCTTCAAAGAGCATAGACTTAGATTTCTATGAGTAGTGAGATGTTATAAGAAAGGATTAGATTTATTGCAGGAAAAGGAAGTCTGATGTATTTAACAAACTTAAGAACTGGAAAGCCTTGGTGTTCTTGGAGGAGATGATGGACAAAGATCAACTGAGGGGGATGGATACTTCTAAGTAGGGTAGTTTGGACATGGGTATGATTCAAAGAAAGCTCGTGGGTAAAAAGTCATCACTCATAGGAAAACATAGGTACCAGCGTCAGTTAGGGGTAACCGACATCAAATAGATAGGAACTAACATCGGTCATGTGCAGACCAAAGAAGTCAATGGTGTCAAGTAGGTGGCGACCGATGTCAGTGGGAAAACTGGCGTGGGTGACCAAGATAATCACATGGAACTGATGTCGATCGAATGTAGACTGTGTGGTGACCGAGGTCGGTCACTGGAATGGATTTTAGGTGGACAACAAGCTATCAAGGAGTCTTAGACACCCATGTGGAGGACTAAAAGGGTAAGTAAGACTCAAATTCATTATTCCTCTTCTTTACACTACTTATTGATCACTGATGGTCAAGGACCAGGAAGTTTTTAAAGAAGCAGAGTAGGTAGGATCCAAGAAATAGTGGGAGCATGGCATGAATTCTTTAGAGAAGAACTAAACGGGAGATTTGGTAGAGTTGCCAGTTGGGATGAAAGAACTGAGACAAATGGATTCCAAGGTGAAAGAATAGAGAGAATGGACACATGAGATGGAAGGCTAGGGTATATGGTCTTGAGCAAGCTACAGGATAGTGGTACAGGTTTGACAGGTGTATGACAAAGCAGGGCTTTAGTCAATGTTAGTGTAACCATTGTGTTTATCTTACCAGGTTGGATGATGATTGCAACATTATCTTGTTACTGTATGTGGATAGTATGCTTGTAGTAGGTTTGTACATATAGGGTTTTGCTGAGCTAAAGGTAAGGTTAGTTTAGTGGTTTGCCATGAAGGACTTGGGAGTAGTGAAATTCTTTGGCATGAGTATCCTAGAGATAGGGAAGATCACAAGTTGATGTTGTCACAGGATGATTGTGTGAAGGTAGTGCAGGATGCAGAACTAGGTAGCACACCTATGGATGGATAGTTCATAGAATAGGGTCCCCAATCACATGATGAGGTTGAGTACATGTGTACTCCCTGATATTGCCCTAGTAGTGGGAGCTATCAGCAAGTTTGGAGCCAATCCAAGAAAGAAACACTGGAGGGCAGTTCAGTGGGTTCTCATGTATCTGAGAGGGACTAGCAGTAGGTGCACATACTATGCAGAGTTAGGCACTTCATATATGGCAAGTTACTTGGATGACAGGTGTTGCACCATAGGATGTGTGGTGGTTAGTCTTTAGGATTGATCTTGGAGAGGGATACAAGCCAGGAAACAAATTAGATGGTGTAAAAGTATAGGTACAGTGCATCTATTTATCTCCAAGTGGGAGATTGTTAAGTTGTGGAGTTAAAATCTTCACTGATGCAGACATAGAGGAGGATGCTGAGTGTCATAGACATCAGCATTAGTCAAGCCAACTGACGTTGGTCAGGTGTAGATAGGAAGCTGTAGACATCGGTTAGGGATCGGCTGATGTTGGTCATCTCCAGGTAGACATGGACTAACGTCGGTCACCTATGCAGTTCCAGAATTGCTAGTTCATGAATAGTTAGTTAACGAACTAGTTGTTTGCATGTTGAAAGGCTAATTTTAGTATTGAGCTGTGGATCTAATTATTTTAATTAGATGTCTAATTATTGTTTTCATGAGATCTATATAAGAGACTCATGGGCTGTATTGTAAAGGGTGAGGGATCAAAGCAGGGATTCCCCAAGTGCTAGATAGAGAGAGCAAGCTTGGCTCCTCATAGTGCCATAGTGCCAAGTGTGTATGATTAGATAGATCTATGGGAGAGCAAGGTCTGGTAGAAGATCCATAGGGGTGCTAGTTTGGAGGACAAGGTTCTTCATGGTATGTAAGATCAGGTTGGTCTATAAGTAGCAAGATCAGGTTGGAGATCTACATGTGGTAAGTAAGGTCGGTTGATCTATAGGTGTGTGTGTGTGTGTGAGATCCAGGTTTGCAGGTGTGCAGAACTAGGTTGATTTTCAGGTGTGCAATATCAGGGAGGTTAGCAACACAATAGGTAATAAGATCAAGTGAGATCTACTTGGAGTAAGGTGTGTACTCAGTCATGGAGTATGTGGAGTACTTGTGTACTAGTAGTAGTGATACTGACTGGTGGAGGTGAAAACCAACTCTGTGTTTGAGTTGTGTGTTGGGACTGTAGTTGAGAGAGTGAGCTCTTGAAGAGATTTATTGTTTATGCCCTAGAGGTGTGGGAGCCCTAGAGGAGTGTAAGGAAGAAGATTGTGGCATCTTCTTTGTTGTATTTCCTTATGGAAGAGTATTAATACAATTGGGTATTATCTCTCATATTTTATGTTATTTTTAAATTCTAGTTACTTGTGATTCTGGTTTAATTTTACATTTAGTTTCTTGGTAATCAGTTGTGCTTCCTAGGTCCTAACAGTTGGTATTAGAGCATTTATGTTTTAGGTACCTGACAATAAACTTGAATCTAGATTTCATTGGGTGAAAGGATAGGAGCACCAAAAATTGGACTCTTTAGTGTCCACTACTATTATCTGTTCCTACCACTATTGTCCAAACTAGTCATAGAGACCTAATTTTTTTGGGTAGTTGTCTTGTGCTTATGTGAGTGTGCTTATGAAAAATATAACATTGATCATTGATGAAACTCATTGTGGAGATAATTTTGTCTTAAAACCCTAACCCTTCATCATGCTTGATAAAATGACATTTGAGTCACTTGAAAAAGATCAGGGTTAGTGTTAAATATGTAATAAACATGCAATACACATCCTTTGTTTGGTCACACTACCTACATACCAATACTTTGAAGAGAGATCAAGCCATATGTAGTTCTCCAACCTAGTGTGCTTTGTGCAATAGTGTGATGTGGATGTAAATGTTGAATTTATAGTGTTTGAGGTGGCTAGGGACTAGTATAAGGATTTGAGTAGGTTTGTAGCTACGTTGGGTGACTATGTGCAAAGAATAGGTAAGTTGTCTTAGTGCTTTATTTGTATTCTTGTTTGTTTTGTAAGTTTGGTCACCCCCTTTTGTAAATGAGCTGAGTGGGCTTTTATAGGGAACAATTGGTCATGGGTTAAATGTATTTTCAATAGGCTGACCTAATTAAGGATAAAGAATAGATAAAAATGACCATTGAGGCTCAAAGTTCAAATGGATACCACCACCAAAAATGGGACACTTCTCTATGGGGTGCTATAGTCCAAATGAGGTGCTCTTATCCTATAGGCTTGGGCCCTAGGGGAATAGGATTGGCATGGGGAATACTATTTGGATGAGGTGGAATAACCGTTAAAAAGGTTTTGGATGATTGGTAATGAGTAAAAAGGCATATATAAGGGTCAAAAGAGCATGCAAAAAGGACCTATGGATGGGGTGTCACAAGCCACACTCAAACTACCAATTCGAACATTTTATATGACTATAATTATACATTTTAGTTACAAATCATGCATTAGGATATTTATTGACACAATATGATTATGATTATAGGGAATGTGCAATATATTATAGTAGACACACTTTAGTTGACTATGAAAATATTATAGTACTATGGAAAAATTATGTCTTACATTAGATTTTTCCACACAAAAGTTATGGAATTATATGCTAAATAATGAAACACAAATCATCACAAAAATGGATCTACTCATATTTATTATGTATAAATTACATTTATAATGGGTCATGTTACTTACAAAATTAAATTTAAATTTCATTTCATATAAATCATTAAAAGGACAAGTCATTGTAGACCAACTGGTAGTAGTACCATTAAGAAATACACTACCATTTAATGATTATTTTTGAGTGATTTCATTTTGTATCATACTAATGATGACATTTGGAATACGTATTTAAAAAGACCCAAATGTGCTATAGTTTTGGTGTTGGCATTATTTTTATTACACCTCAAAGACAACATATGTCATTTATAAATCATTTGGGGTTTTCTAGCATAAATAACATAGTAGAATATGAAGCATTAATATTTACATACAACATGCACTTTATAAATAAAATCACTAAAGGTATATGTATATTATTAATTAGTGTTCAAATAACTATTAAATATATACCAAACAAAAGAAGAAAAGTTAATTCCATATAAAAATTTGGTAAATGGTTAATGACATATTTTAAATATTTTCTCATACAAAGCATCCCTCAAAAAGATAATCAACATGTAGATACCATGGATAGTACATATTCAATGATCACTATTGATATCAATGATGATCAAGTTATTTTATTATATAATAGTTACAAAAATCATCAATATCTAAAGCACAAGTAGCAACTTTAGAATTAATAGTAGTTATTCACAATGTAGTTAACCTATATATATATATATATATATATATATATATATATATATATATATATATATATATATATATATATATATATATAAAATTAAAAATCGTCAATGCCATAGAAATCTACATAAAATAAAAATATATAAATTACAATGTAAGGATACACATTACATTCTTATTAGAGGGTATTTATTTAAAATGTCACTTGATGAACAACTACTTCGATATTAAATCATGAATAAGCTAAACTAGAAATACTTGATGTGCATGATGGTGTATGTGGTGGTAATTTTATTGGAAAATTTGTGTCTCATAAACTATGATGACAAGGTTATTATTGTCTCATAGTGGAAAAATAATTTCATGAAATGCAAAACTTTTTCCACAATGTCAAAATCATAGCAATGTTAATCATGTTCCATCATATGAATTACAACCCATTATTTCACCTTGGTCCTTTTATCTTTGGGGATTTGATTTAATCATAAAAATAAATCCAAAATCATTTTATGGTCACAATCTCATCATTACTACTACATAATATTTCACAAAATAGATTGAAAACATACCTTTATAATCTATTGTGGGTGAAGATATATGTCAATTCTCAATGACACACATAATTTCAAGGTTTGGACTCTGATAAAATATAATTAAATATAATGGATCATCCTTTAAAAATAAAATAGTTCAGATGTAATTTGAAAATTTTAAAATTCATCACACATTTCTACACCATATTATCCACAATGCAATGGTCAAATAGAAACTACAAATAAAACTCTTATTAATATTTTAAGCAAAATAGTTTCAAAGCATGGAACAAACTGACACAACTAAATTATTGAGACATTTTGGGCATATCATACAAGTGTGTGTAAACTAATAAAGGTTGCACCATATTCTCTTTTTTATTATATATAATTAGTAATACCACTTGAACTGGAAATTATTTCCTTACAAGTCTCCCTTAAAGATACAATCAAAGATAATAAATATCAAGAAAAGTGATTACATGAATTATAAATTATTGAAAATAAATGTATTAAATATATTGAACACCTTATAATATATCAATATCATATCAAATGTACATATGGAAAAGAGGTTCGCAATTGAGAATTATTTTTAAAAGAAAATTACTTTTACTCATGAAAATTATTTTTTTATGTGTTATATTGCTCATATAGACATGTTACATAGCTTGATAAAATTAAACTCAATGAGATGAGGGTGTAAAATCATTCCTCTGCATATCTATTATCTCTCCCACATGCCTTACAACCCAAAAAGCCACATATTTATTGGGGCATCTTGCTCATACATGGCCATACCATCATGTTTAGTGCATACTTTCCATTGACACATGTTATGGATTATTGATATACCTCATGTTTAGTATACCTTCAAATCCACAATTTTATATTTTAGTTCCTATGTTTCTTGTTTCAAAATTAAAAAATACAAAAAAAGTTAAATATTTCATAAATTTAGAAACACTAAATATTTTAAAAATCCAAAATTATGACCTGAGCATGACTAGACATTTATTTTACATCATTAGCATATGTTACTTATCTCATGATTGGTAGATAACACACTTTTTTTCTATCACATATGCATTTCACTGATATTCATGAGTGTTATGCATGACATACAACCTTAATTGGGATTAATATGTTAGACTTGCCTTTACCTAATGGACATGCTAAATTAGGGGCATCTTATCCACAATTTATAGTATTTATAGGTATTACCATTATATGACTCTTATAATATTGAGTTATATACTCTTTACAAATGTTTCTAACATCTCTATTTTAAATTATGTACATGGATATATTATTTTCTAGGATATTATCACTTTACATATACATGGTGTAGACTATCTTTCTAATTATATGCCCCATTGATACTATTACTTATACATTGTAGATTAGACTTTGCTTGTGTATTGTGTTTGTCTCTTGACCCTTGTGTGAAAATTGATTTAACATCTCTTTGAGATCATTGTTTGGTACATGTGACATTTAAACAAGTGCATTGCTTGTGGCCCTTGGCCATTTTTTTTGTAACATTTGAACATATCTTAATTGTGACATTATTAATGTCTTTTGTGTGTGACCCTTGACCTTGTGTGTGTAATATTTACTTACGTGAAATTTGAATGCATCCTTTTTATGTGTCCCTTGGTCTTATTATATGGCATTATGCTTATTTTGTTTGTGTGTTTGTTGAGCTTGTTTTGATGAGTGCCATGATTCATATCATGCACAACATATTGTGTATGTTTCTATTACATTTATTACTATGATATTAATCGATGCATTTATATAGGCCTTAAAACATATGTTACATACATGATTATAATGATACATATCTTACTATGTTGACATGTTTTTCACATATGCTACATTATTCAATGAATACATATTGATATGCATGATATAGTTAACTTTTATTTTAAGATGAGTGACTTTAAGGATACATATTCACTCACCTCAAGAGGGGTAATTTCAATGGGATTTTAATACATGAGATAAGCCTCTATGGTCAAAAATATGTTTGAGTATAAAATACAATTTTGAAATAATGTTTAATGTTTCAAAACATAGTTATTGGAATAGATCATAAGGGCAAGTGCACTCGCATCAAATGAAAAAAGTATAAAATCATATAATTTTCTCTGTATGATACATATTCATGCACAAGATTCAAATAAAATTTACAAATTTGCATCTACATATAGTTACATATTTTATAATTACCACATGAGGGCACAATTTATATTCATCCTATGATTTTAATATTATTTGATATATATGGTGTGGTAGGAGAATGAATGTAGTCCATTATTTTTTGATCTTACATATAGGAACTAATGAATAAAATGACAATTGAATCTATAATCCATTTATATTCATTGATTTAGTTAAAGTGCATAATACATAATTTAGAGGTTCAATGTCCTCTAGAATTATAACATGTGAATCCATTATGGATTCCAACTTATTTCCATCTTAGGGTTAAAAATACCAAAAGTGAATATTGAGGTTTCCATGTCCCAGAATGGGTTAAATTTTATATTCATGCTCAATCAAAATTAGGAATTGATCACCCTCAATTTTCCATTGGTTTAGCTAACCATTTCTCTTCAAGTTTTTTATGGGAAGCACCAATTCTCCAATACTTATAGGAAGCATCATTTTCAAGCAAAGTTAAAAAATCGACATTGGTTTCACACATACATGTGTACTCCTTTCTTTTATTTTAAATATTTTCAAAATAAAATTGCCTCTAAATTTTCAATGTCACATATGGACATTAATTAATTTTACATCATTGAAGGTTTCACCATGGAACACCTTGAATGATTAGATATTTCTCCCAAAGACAAAGTGTGTTGTACACACTTAGGTATGTCTTTTATTTTATGTTGGTAATTTTATTTTTAGACTAAATGGGGGATAGGGAAATGTAGTCACTCAAATTTGATCATGCATACTTGATAATATCAGTTTTGGCCCACTTTCACTTTAATTGACTTAAGCACTTAACCATGACCTATTTCACCATCTCGCTCCATCCTAAGTACCTATATGGACCCATCCATTTATAGGTCATTATATTAAACCTAATTAAATTTTATTCATCACTAAAAACCCCTCTAAGCATCTGTATGGTCATCTTAGATTAAAATCTTCATATATTTCTTTATAGGACATGATCAACCAATATGGGTCAATAGTGGTAGCCAATCTTGACCCCTATGGGTCAATACTAAACTTCACCTTAGAAATGGTTACTTTTAAAATTTTAGACCCTCCCTTACAAATTGGTCTATATTTGTAGGATAGGTAGTGTGATGTTTTCTCTTTTTTGATGGCTATGAAGGCACACCTAAGTCACCTATTATATCACTTGTAAATTTCAATATTAAAGGAATTTTGCACTAATACACACTTAGAAAATCTTCTAGATTCTTCCCAAATTTAATTTTAATCATTTGAAATAACTCTTACTCAAGTAAAGATCCTATTCTATCCAATTCAAAGTAAATAATTGTCAAGTATTCAATCCATCTCTAGATGCATACATGTAGCAAAAGGAGCATAATTGGAAAAATCCCTCTAAGTGGGAGAATTATGTGGGCTTGATTTTCCTCTTTAAAATATTGGATACATAGGTAGTGATCAATCATAATGGAGGTGATTATAGTTAACTTATCCCATTACACTCCCCCATTTCTCTTTATAGATTTTCAGTTATTACAAGCTCTATTAGGGTTTTAACATTAAATAAGTCATTTACAAGTCATTTGTGCACATTCTAAGGTCAATTTTTCACACACATGCATGTTCTAAATAGTTTTATACTATTTTGGCCATAGTTTCCATATTTTTCTATAGAGGAAAAAATTAACCAATATAGGATAATAGTTTTAGTTGATATTGTCCCCTTACCAGTGTTCTTGACCCTAAGTAATTATAGTAACATTTATTGTGGCACTTGTAATAGTAGCTATAATTAATTGTTTTAAGTCTTCCATCATTCAAATTATACACAAAATACAAATAATTTATTGATTTGTTCATATTTAACCTATTTTCATTCATTTAAGCTTTGTTGATTTCAATAATTTTCTTGAATTCTAATTTTCACAAGTTATTTTACAATTTTTGATACATTTATATTTATTTTATCTTAATTAGAGTTAATCACTGAGTTAATTCCAAAACATGATAAAATAACAAGAATTTTTTTTATAAAGTTCATATGATTATCTCTTTTCCTTCTAAAAAATGATTTCTTACACATCATAATTACAAGGCTAACACAAAAAAAAAAATAGTTGGATTATCCCCAATGAAAGTATATTAAATAAATCAAAGTAGCTAGAAATTGAATAAAGAATACAACTTGTGAACAATGTTTCAAAGAAATCACCATAAAACCAATAACTTAAAATTATTACACATAAGGTTCAGCATTCAGTTTCACTTGTAGAAAGGAATTTTTATTTCCATCTAGATGGTCAGAGGATTCTAAATTTCTTAGATAATCACTTATACACGTATCAAAAAAAATGTATTCTTAATACATCACTTTCCTTAAACTATATATACACATTAAGTAATAATGTGATTAATTGGTCGATGAGATGTGGGTGAGTTGGTAAATTGTCTTGGATGTTTTTATCCCAACCTAGTTCAAATCTCATTAGGCATGTGAGGCTAGTTGTGTCCATTGATGGTATACTTGAAGCCTGTTAGCTGTAAATCTAGTATTCAAGGTAGTGGTTTATAACTTGAGGATTTGGGCCCTCATTACATCCTAGACCAACTCTTATCTCTAGTTAAAAGTGATTTCCAAAAAAAAATGTGATCACTTGATCATAAATGCAATAAAACATAATGATGTTCATTAAAAATAAGGATAATATAATAAATGTCTATATAAATCAAATGTTCAATGTGATAAGAAGAGTGCACAATACATAAAATCACTCAATAATTGGTGCTTACCTATATACATCAACATCCTATATATGAACCAACATGGGGGATTATGATATAGAGGTACCACTCTTCTCATGTCTAAACCTTGATCAAACCAACTCCTCTTCTCTTAATCTTCATGGTATTTGGTCTTGAACCCTATTGTTCAATCCTAAACTTCACCTTAATAATGGTTAATTTTCAAATTTAGACCCCCCTTTACATGTTGTTTTAAATTTTCATGATAGTTAGCATGAGTTTTCCCATTTTGGATTTATATAAAGGCACACCTAAGACACTTATTCTATCAGTTATAAATTTTAATAGTGAGGCACACTTACACTATTGTACACTAAGCAAAGCTTCCCTTTTCTTCCCAAATATGATTCTAATTAGTTGAAGCAATCTTTAGCTAAGTCAAGTGCCTATTTTATCCAAGCCAAGAGAAGAATTATCAAGTATCAATCCATCTCTAGATACATTCATGTATTTAAAGGTGCACAATTGTAAAAATCAATCTAAGTGGGAGAAATACATGGGCTTGATTTCCCTCTTCAGAGTATTAGATACTTAGGCAATGATCAATCCTCATAGGGGTTATTAATCTCCATTTTCTTTGTATGTTTATAATCTATTTCAAGACTTTATATGGTTTCAAATTTAAATAAGTTATTTTTAGGTCATTCACATACACTCAAAGGTTAATTTACCACACACATGCATGTTTTAAGCAGCCACATATGATTGTGCCCTATTTTCCTTGATTTTACATAGAGGACATAATTGAAAATCAGAAGAAAATAATACTAATCTATCATGTCCCTTTCCCATCATTTATGACCCTATGTAATTACAATTTTAGTTTCATTTTTCATAGTCATAGTGAGATATGTTGATCAGTTCCAAACACTTTTTAGTTTCACATAATCATATCATAGATAGTAAATAACTAAATATTTTGTGTTGTTCATAATTAACCATTTGTCATTCATTGAATATTTTTTAATTTTAATTACTTTGATTTATTTATTTTTTTCACAAGTTATTATACATCTTTTTTTACATTTCTATTCATTTTATCTTAACTAGACTTAATCGCCAAATTTATTCCAATATTTGATAAGATAAATAACACTATTAAAAAAATCATTATAATAAAAATTTATCAAATAATTCAAAGATAATAGTTTTACATAACATACTAGTTTTGGTGCATCCTTAGCCTATAAGACCTCCATTTTCTCAAATTAGGTCAAAATTAGATCTCGTATGTATGGCATTTTTCTCACTCAAAGCTTTGAAATTACAATTGGCACGATACAAATGAATTGAAAAATTATACTCACATAACCTATTTATACATGATAAAATTTTCAAATTATGAATTATTCAAATAAAACAAATTAAAAATTAATGCATGCAATATCTTGAGTTACATTTATCAAAATCACTCCCCATTGAATGCATTGGAACACATGCAATATGATCTTATACATGATAATATTTTTATTACTCCTTGTAATCATTTAAAAAAAAATTATTTTAGAGATTATTATCCCATATGGATATTGTGTCACATATTTATTAATAAAACTACCTCCATATTCTTCGTTACTATGACTTTCACCGATCTTTGTATATTACCCATAAAAACCTTTATCAACTTGCACTGTAACAATTTGATCCAATCCATGTGTTCCAAATGATCAAATTCAAATTTTTATTAATCCTTAAACACCTTACAAATAATTAAACTTATTTTACTTTCCTTTTTATGTAATTCATTTCATATTCTCATCTCTTGCATTGAAAGGGGGCATGCATTGGGTTTATTTCAAAATTGAAGCTTGCACAAACAATATTTATGGGATCACTTGATTTTTGAAAAATTATGACAAGGATTATATAGATTTATAACAAATCATAAACATTGGTATAGATTATAGCGGCATATTCCATGTAGGTACACTCCATCATTCAAAGATAAGATCTTTCATTACCAAATATCAACAACATTATACATATTTAGAAGTATATGTAATACATATGCACATAAAAAATATAAATTTTACTATAAAGTGTTCAATGCCCAAAAGTCATCCACTTTGTAAAATGAAATGTATCTTAAAGGTTAGCTGAAGTGATTTAGTATAAGATATTTTCAAGAGGGATTGGTATATATACAAGATCAACCCTCATTCATTACTCACATGGAAATCACATATAGTTCACAAGGAAATAAACCAAGAAACACTCAATCAAGTATTCAATTAAGAAAACCTACCTTAAGAATCTTTATTTCCATGTTAATCATAGAATCAATATTTCCATAGGTCTGAAGCATTCAACATTAGTGTGTGAGCCATATTTTATAAGTGACAAGATATGTCACTCCATGTTTATGCTTATCATGCATTGAATTTTTATGCACACATAAGCCAACATGTAAGAGATAACTACATAAGTCTAGGTCCCTTTTTGGAGTATTGGTTATGTAGGTAACACCCATTAATAGAGGCATCCTTGGGGCAACTCAACATTATGAGCCCACTAACCCAATTTTCCCATAATCACTCCAAGGGAAAAGAACCTTGGTTTTAATCATTTGACAAAGAGTGATAACCTATGTGCATAATCTAAAGGCATCATAAGAAAGGTGATAGATAACCCAAAAATATTAAAGTGTTCACATCTAGATCTAATTAGTATTTATTACAAGACACCTATGTCAAATTCAGACACCTACATCAACATAATTGTCTGGATCCAATGCAAGCATATGAGGCCACAAAAAGAATATTCCCAAAATCTGATGATTGTTCCATGATCACCTTCTAGTGCAATTCTAGCCTATTATAGGTCAGACCTATCTAAGCACATTAAACTACCTAAGTATCATTATTCCTTATTTATTACAATATCTATCAATAATTGTTTTTAAATTTTTTTAGCAATCTCGATTGTATAACTTAAGAATATTATTTATTAGAGTTTCTATTAATTAGCATGTTTATTATATTAGTTCATAATAATTTTGTAAAAATCTAATATAATACCCCTTAACCCTAGATATCCACACATATATAATTTTAAGGTTAATCACTTCCTTTCTTATCTAATTTTTTTTATTATAACATTTCTTTTTCATAACTATTTCGTTTGTAATTTGCTTTTTCATTTTGTTCTTTTTGTAATATTTTTTTCTCTAATTTTGATTTTTGAATATTTTATTTCTCTAAATTATCTTTTTATATCCATATTTTCTGTCTTTATTTTGCACTTTCTTTTTTGTAGATGAAATATAAGTGGGTTGGTTAATAATTTTATCTATTATGTGATCACCACCATCAATGATAATTTTGATTTTGTTTTTTAAAGATTAAAAACTATTTGTATGATGCTCATGAAATATATGATATGCATAATAGTATTTTAATATTTTTAGAGGAGGCATAGAAGGTAAATTAATCAACTTGTTTCAAATCATTTCTCTTACAAGCTCATTTAGACTTTAATTAACCTTTTGTATACGTTCAAATCACTAAGTGTAGATATATGTTGCTTATGAGATACATTATAGCTAGATAATGATGCAGATACATGTTTAACACTAGCATGCTCCAGACACTTTATAATTTTTTTTATTTTTAATTTGATATGATTTTTTAACTTAAATATTTTGTTTACTTGATAAGGTAAAAACTAGGTTTTAAATGGATCCTGGAACCACTAAAGTGTAGAAAAAAAAGTTTAAATAGGCCAAAACAAGGCTGAGTAACTAAAATAGCAAAAAACTATAGGAATGAATTAAGAACTAGAAAAATAGGAAACCAAAAAGAGACTTAGGAGGAAAGTCCCTCCAATGGGTCTTCCACATCTTCAAGAATATTCATAAGGATAATCTATTTTACCTTATAAACCTTTCCCTAAGTGCAGTTCCTAGGGCATTCAATAGCTTCACCAGGGAAGATCATACTGGGATGATTTTGTCCTTTAACTTGTAAGGGAGACTACTTTGGGGGGAACCCAAAGGGTGGGATTTTAAGGCTTTAGGTGACTAAATAGTAGGGGACTAGGTGGTTTGGTCAAACTGAACAAAATCTTGAACCATGTATTTGGCATGTCTGTGCAAAGAGTTCTAATCCTGAATGAGCTTGGTAAGGGCCAGCCCTACTTGTTGAATCTTAAAGTTAAAATTATCTAACTATAATTTTTTTCTTTCCATCTCATCAATCAAAATGGCTTTCCCTTTTTGGGTAGTCACTATTGGGGTGCCCACTTCAAGATAGATAGGCTTAGGTTTAGGGATAAATATCTTAAGGGGGAGGTCATCAGGAGGGGACTTGGATAGGGTATCTTAAGGGGTGTGATTAGAGGGTTGGTGAGATCTTTTAGAGGGATCTTCCACTGAGGAGTGTTCTTGGGATTCTAGGAACCCCTAAGGGGAACCTCTCAACTATGAAGGGCTTGGCCATGTTTTAATAAGATGAGAATCAAACATTAGTGGAGGATAGGATTAGGTATATTCACTTGATGTAGTAAAATAGTGCTTTCAAGGGACATTATCAAAAATAAAGGTAGACTAATTTTGTATCCAATAAAATGATTTAATAGTAGAAAGCGAAGGGATAATATAAGAGTGTATTTACCTTCAAGTGTCATGTAATGCATTATTTGAATACAAATTTTGGGCCAGTAGCATGGGAGATTAGCCCATGGGAATCCTTTCTTATCCATCTATACAAAGTCATTCATCCTAAAAAATATTTTAGTAGCTCTTATTTTTTCCTTTGGTCCTTAAATGCCTTGGTGCCTTCACATGACAAACTAGTCACTTCACTGATGCATTCCTCTAAAACATTGATTCTAATGATGTGAATGACCATTTTTCACTTATTCTAAGCTATAAAAAAGTTATGGTCAACCTCTGAATTGTGATTCATGACTCACTCCATGAACTTAGTGATTCCCCCATGTTTCAACTTCTTCCAAACTTTTTTCTATCCAAAAAAATCTTTACAAGATATGGGTTCCAATCTATCCCTATCACCTCCCATCAAATTAATGTATGTAGAGCTAAAGAAAGTAGGGGGAATTTTCTAGATGGATTTTATTTGAAAAAATCAAGTGTAGTTTGGGAAACCTATTGAATACTTATTATAACAATTATGTCCCCTCATATAGGTATAATTGCAAATCAACCTAATTAAGATCCACCCATTCAATATAAGATCATACATGTGTAGATAAATGATGTTTTTAACATGAATCAGTACCTTCATCCTATAAGGAATTAATAATGTTGATATAAATACTAATTTATATTGATTTTTTCATAGTGATTATATGATTTTTAAGGGATTCAAAAGCATAAGCCCTAGGTATATTTGATTCAATAGAAACATCACCAAGAGGCAGTGTGGGAGAGGGAGGGATAGGATCTTATTTTAAATCAAGATATTCATTTATCATGCATGATTTAATTATTTTTTATTGATAATATTGAAATAATTAGCCTTAGAAATAGAAGCATTGGCATCATGTGGTGACTCTATGCTCATATTATGACATTACGGTGCAAGAGTAACATCATGTGAAGACAAGCATGAGAATAGATTAGGAGAAACATCACTCTTGACATGATGAAGATGGATTAGGAGAAACATAAAAAAATTTGTGAAGAGGAATGGCATTGCTTTCAATTGTAGCTTGTGATGTGTTAAAAAAAGAGAGACAAAATTTATCTTTATTAGTTCATAAGAAGGAAAAGCTATGACATGTAGGCTCAACATCAATTATTTATAAGGGAGAAGATATGAAAAAAATGTGAATTAAATCTTGATTTTAAATACCTTTATTTATAAATAATTTTTTGAAAATAAATTTATTTGGCTTTGTTTGTTCTTTTTGCTCTAGATTATTTTGCAAGGAAGAAAGTGAATTTGAAGAAGATTGTATAGATGAATTTGTTTTTATGGATTCATATTCCTAAGTTGAATTAAAATGAAGTTTTATATCAAAATAAAAATCATCCATGTATGTGTAGACACATAAATTAACATTTATTCATAAAATAATTTACTTCTGACCACTCCTTATGCACACTTGTCTCATGCTTGATTTCATGGTCATCGACTGCCCTTCCCTCACTTATTATGTATATGGACCTTACCTATTAATAAGATAATGATTCCAAACATCCCTATTAAACATCATAAATAGCCTAAACTCACTTTCATATTAATCCACACATAAACTTTAATTGTCTCTGCTCTTCAGACAAGGTTGCTCCATTTGAACTATCCCACTCCCCAATACTATCCAATTCTACTGGTTGTGTCCTCTCATTAAACAAATATTTTATAAAATTAAAAATTACTCAATGTATTTTCTCACACATTTCATGAGTCATATTTTATATAATTCCAAAATTATCATTATAAGCATAAACCCCTCATGCCATAATGTATGTGAATAGAACATTGTATATCCTTTCACAACAGTCACTAAGTAGTTTGAAAACTATTAGAACATAGTTTTTAAAACAATCAAAAGTAAATGAAAAATAAAGTGAAAAATAAAAGTGAAATATTTGTTTATATATATATATATATATATATATATATATATATATATATATATATATATATATATATATAATTTAAACATGAGCTCAAAAGAAAGAGTTTCAACATTAAATTTATCTAAGGTGATAAGATAAACTTCTTTAGTGTTCAATAAAATCTAAGGTCAAAGAAGTTGAATTGTTTTGTGTCAAATTTATATCCAAAGTCAAAGGTTATTTTATTTTAGCATTAGAATTTTTTTTTTTTTAATGAAATCCTATGACAAAAATCAAGCAAAAAACAATTAATTTTCAAAATAAAATGTGGATTCACCAGAACATTTAACCATTTTAATTTGAGAAGACTTAAACTAATGGTATTAAACTATTGAAATATAAATTTTGATATGTAAAAATATTATAATGAAATATAATTAATATATAGTATGATGCAAAAGTTATAAAAATAAAAATAAAATGCTAAAATTATTAAAAGGCCTAAGTATGTGCAAACCTCCCTAAAAAAGAGGTGATTTTGAATGTGTGAAGTGAAAGTAAGTTAAAACTACCTAATATGACCTATAAACATAGTCATGTTATAAAAAAATAACTTTTAATTTGTTAGGAAACATCAGTGGAAGAAGATAGGGGTGTATTTTAGCCTTGTTTATCTATAACAACCATGACTTGGTTGACTATATTCCTAAATTTTAAATCTTGGTTTATGTGATCACTTGCAAGGATTGACCATTGAAATCCATGCTACATGTTTTCATGTAAAATTCCTACAAAATATAAAACCTTGTATCTTACACATGTACTAAATAGTAATTAAATAACAAAAGGAGAAATAAAAATAAGTTAGTATGGCTGAATTGGCCTCAGAAACCCCTTATAGATAAGCACTACCTACATAGTCTAAATGAGCTTAAACTGATGTAGTTATCTCTTCTAAAATGATTTTGTGATCCATGATGATGTAAATAAAATGAATATAACTAGAATATTTAATTAAATGCTTGACAATGGATGGTCTTTACCTCCAATAAATAATATTCAAACATTGTTTATGACTATTAGAATGATGTAGAGCTGAAATAGGAATAAGTATCACTCTTTTACTCAGTGTAAAGTGTAATTGCTAAAGAGATTCAGTGGTGGTATAATGAGTGGCCTTGATTTTATTTTATAGTTTTTAATTATTTTATTAATCAATTTTACTAAACATGTGAGATAGTCATTGTAAAACATCTTGATTTGAAAATTAGTCATTGAAGCATGGGAGAAAGTGCGCACTAGGAGACAAGGCTATAGTGTGGCTCTAAAAGACTAGTGTGGACTTATCCTATAATACTAAAGATAGTTGGGACATGTATGACAGGAGTGTGTGGCCTAAATAGGGATGAATGCAATTAAAATAGGGATGTTTGTATGATATTTTTAGTACTTACAAGATAGTGAAGGCTCTCTTATAGGTTGTGTATTAGTGAAATGGTGAATAGACCAAGTAAGGGTAAGGATGCCAAAAATAAATATTGTCAAGCATTATGATTAATTTTAGGTGTCTGCACCATGATACATACCATGCATGTGTTGCTTATGTGCTTTAATGCTATATCTATTTGCCACATGTTTCATATACAAATCAATGTTATAGTCAATACTATATTGCAATACATTTCAAAGATTCACATGATACTACATGATTATATCTTTTATATATTATAGAGCTATATTTTTAAAGTAATGGCATTTAAATTATGTATTTCATCTCAAAAGTGGGGCATCACATTGGGCTTGAATTGAGAATTCAAGCCCTCATGAGTAATAAAATTCAGATTTATGATAGAATAAAATGTTAGGAATTTTAGTATAGTTCAAAAAAATTAGATTATGGGGTCATATAACATGCATGTGTGCTCATTCCTATAGTTAATTGAGTACATGTTCACATATACTTGATATATATGAATGGGCATGTGAAAAATAGTTAAAAGTTATAGGTTTTAAATAGTTATGAGTGTAATTGGAATTCTATATCAATTTAGTACAATACATGGGGCATGATATTCATTCATGATCATATTACTACATTGGAAATTTCAAATCTCTTTTTTTACAAGTTCAAACATTTCAAATGTACAAAAGTTTCAAATAGATTCTAGATCCTTGTGCAGTAGTGTGATTCATCTCATTTTTATGTGGGCCTTATTAGAGTCTAGTGATGCTCAACTTCTATGGTTACACTTTAGTGAGCCATATTTGGTGGTTCAATCCCTTCTTATACCATTTTTGAGTCTAGTGACACTCAGTGTCTATTGTTGCATTGTATCCAGCCACATTTAGTGGATCTACCCCTTCAATTATTTTCTATAATAATTTACATATTCAAATGAGATTTGTAGAATAAAATATTTCCAAATAAAGATATTTCATTGATTTCTAAATTGAGACTTTATCACTCTCAATTTGACACAAGTTTAACATTTATCCAAATACCTAAACAAGGGGGCACACACTTCTCCACTTTGAAGTTATAGGGAAATTAAATTACACACTCTTTTATGTATTCTTTCCTTGATCTCTTTTAAATTTTCAAATCGTATATTTTCAATTTTAAAATATGGATGGTAACTACTCTTAATGAATTATTGTAGGTTTTTTACATTGAATCATCTTGCATAATCAAGCTTCACATCAAAACACAAAGTGTGTATACACATTAGGTTACATCTCATTTACCCTAGTAATATCATTTCATTACATCATTAGAATAAATAGGGGGAATGTAGACATTCAAATTTAATCAATAAGTGATTAACAATGTTTATAACATGATTACCTTACTTGACTTATTCTCCATCTTGTTAACTTGGAATCTCTATGAGAGCCTTCACTATTATACTCATTATTTTTGAATTACTAAAAAAAACATTTAGACATCCATATTCTACTTACACATTCTTGCCAACCAAGTTTCAATAGTATCTAACTTTTGGGGACATGACTTCACTAAGTTAAATAGTACTACAACTTGACCTTATCCACTAGTGTATCCTTGTCTCCTACTCTCCAATGGTAAATTTTCAAATTAAAAATGCTCCATGTCAGCCCTCCCCACACACAATTTAAGAAAATTTGATTTATGGAAATATTTCAAATTTCCAGTATATAAGCACATAAAGTCATCATCTAACACCTACTTAGCAATCACTCAGTAGTTATAATACATTTAAGTAAAAGAGTAGTAATATTTCTAATTCAAAATATGATTTATTCTAATAGTCATAGACCAATTTTGAATCTCTTTTATTACAAGTCAAGTACATTCATTGTCAAACATTCAAGTCAATTTACTAGTTACATCCATATAGTGAAATATCAACATTCACACACTTACTCTACAAGGGAGAACTACATCAGTCTAAAACCCTTTTATGATAGGTCATAAATAGTCAAATTACATGGGTTTTTTTCTAGGATAGCTCAGTTATTCTCCTTCCCTAATTTTCCCCTTCACATTTAATGTCCATTTGGTTTATGTGTAGGAACTAGGTTTTTGTCATTATAGGTATTTTATGTGTCTAATCAAATCCAACAAGATATAAATATACCTCTTATGATATATTTAATTTCATGTACAAGAAAATTAATTGCATAGTCAACACTAACGTGGTCACATTCAATAGACAAGGTTGTAGTGCACCCTTGTCCACCCTAGTGTGGCTTTGTCCCAATGTAACACAAAATTTTATTTTCAAACATGACACACTTTAGAGATCATTCCATATAGTTTTATATCAATAATCAGTGTACAAAATAAACATAAGTTATGTTTGAGTTAGTTTTGTTATATTTGAGCTAGTATGGCATATTTTATTGGAAATTTTTATTTTATAACTCATTTTAGTTTTTGTATTTTACTACATTCATATTATGTGTATTCTATAGATTTAAATCAAATTCAATATTGTAGTGTTTATTAGCATTTATTGTGTTAAATAAATAATAATAACCATTAATCAATTTACAAATTGAGATAGATTTTTGGGACATATGTGGCTATTTTATAGACATTTTATAGGTACATGAGTGATAAGGTATTAGATTTATAATAGAATGACATATAAATTTATGACATTTTATATTAAATTGGGACAAGTGATCAGATTGTGGGGAATGGATGTTGTTCATACATGTACTTTTTTTATTTTCAAGTTGGTATTGAAGGCATTTTAGGTAGCATTTTGAGTCTAAAATATATCTATAGTGGTTGATTCATTTCACATATGATCCTATTATGAGGTTCCACCTTATTTATTTATGATCAAGGACAATTATATGACTAATGTAGTTGAAGTTGTATGTTGCCTATGGTTTAACACTACTCCTTATTTATGATGGTTGGGTGATTATCTTCTAATACATTTTTATAACAAGTGTAATTTTCATTATGGAATAATTATCTTGTGGAATTCTCCATTGATTCATAATCACCTAAATATCTAAGGCTTCTAAGGGTAGTGTTAGTAATTTGGCCTGTCAAGGCCAAATTACTACCCTTATTATTCAAAACTTTCCCTAGAATGGTTAAATCCCCTATATAGTTGGTTAAACTTGTGAATTATATTCTAAAGGCATGACCAAAGGGATATGTACATAGTCAAAGTATTAAATATAGTCATGATGAAGACCAATAGCAATGTTACACAATCAAGTGTGTTCCAAGGCAAGATACCTACAACAAGTTCAAAAAGCATATCTCCTACTCAAAATGTCACATATAATTATAAAGTTAACCTACAAGCCTATAGTTTCGCTTATAAGGGATTAGAATTAGGAGTATAGGTACTATGATGGTGTGTGTGAAATACTAGTGTAAAATACTAAATGTTGGTGCAATCCTAATATGATTAAGTACTTCAATTATGAATTATGACCCTATAAGTGTCTTTATACTTTATCTCAAGAATAATAGGATTATATGTAATTATAATTGGGAGGAATAGATAATTTATCTCAATATGAAATTATACTTCTGGTGCATTTCAATGTGCAAGCCACATTTTTATCAAATAGATTGAAATGTGTCTTTATTTTTTAAGAGTTTACACTAAGTGTTTTCTTTCCCAAGTGTTGTCTTCTCATAATTTCTTCAAGCTAAGAGTGATAACAATTTCCTCTGAATTTCTGTCTGAGGGAAAAGAGATTTCAAAGGAATTTGCAAGAAATTTGAAAGAATTACAAAGGGTAGGGAAAAGGTGCAATTCAAGATTCCTAAAGGGTATGTGACCTTTGGGAAGGTTCAATACAAAAATATTGAAGGGTATGTACCCTTCAATAAAGTTCAAAAGACAAAGTCTAGATGGTCACTTAGAAAAGGCCAAAAGGACACTTATTTTTTTCAAAAGAAAATCTAGTTCAAATTCTAAGGGGCTTCTATTTTCAAATGGAAAGTTCATTTATAGAAAACCTAAGGGGTATGTACCCTTTAGGAAAGTGCACTTACAAAAAAATTGAAGTAATTTTCAAGGGAAAGTGTACCTTTTATGCTTCTGAAGGGTCACTTGGACAAAAGCTTGAAGGGCATCTTCAAGTTATCAAAGGGCATTTTTGGAAAAGGACATTTTAAATAAACCCAAAGGGTATCTACCCTTCGAGAAGTTTTAATTCAATATTTCTAAGGAATTTTACAAGAATCTCAAAGGCTATGTGCCCTTAGAGAAAGTTCATTTACAAGATTTTTGAAGGGTAGGTTACTTGCAAAGAGGTAGAAAAGAAGACAATTCTTTCAGACTTTTTATCTAAAGGAAGTAGGAAAAGACATAAGAAAATGGTTGTGAACAAAAAGTCTGAAGGAATTCCTTCAGACAATTTATTTGAAGGAATTCCTTCAGAGAAGGAAAGATAAGCTCAAAAGGAAAAGCCAAAGATGGAATGTCTATGGGAAAGTGGAAAAATAAAAAGCCTAAAGGAAATATTTCCTTCAAAATTTTGTCCAAGGAAAAAAATTGGGAGAAAATACAAAGGCTCAAGAAAATTTAGAAGGAAATGAATAATTCCTATGGGAAAATAATCAAGGGAAAACCAAGAGAAGTTCAAGACAATTCCTGTAGATAATTGGTCTACAAGAAAATGACTAAGTAAAGAGCCAAAACAAATGCCTGAGTCAACATTGGAAAGAAAAAACATAGGAAAGGCACCTGAAGGATAAATCCTAAAAGGAAAGACAAGTCAAGGAATAAATAGAGACAAAATCCACAAATAGATAAGTTCCAAAGAAATGCATGCACAAAAGTGAGAAACTAAAGTAGAAGGCTGAGGAATAACAAGGAATTCAATCTGAATATATTTCCCATCCTTGTCTATGAAAACAAGTGTTATTTATAGTGGATTGGTCAAAGATCTAGTTTATTGTTTGATGAAATCATGCTTCTCTTTGGTTTTCATGAAATCCAAAGCTTTCAATGTTTTAGGTAGTTCAAGCAGAGTTCTCCATCCATTAGAGGTTGACTGGTCTTGATTTGGAGTTGACTAGACAAGCTTGTTACACATCTTCCTTGTTTTCCATGCAAAAGTGGAAAAATCTCTTCTTCCAACTCATCTTTCAAACAAATCAAATAGAGTTCTTTATTTAGAGATTTGGCATAATTTTCCATGCAAAGGTGAAGTTTGACTTTCAATGGGCCCACCATCGACATTTCTATGCCAACCTTGGATTCATGCATGTTTGAATATTTTTGGAGAGTGTATTGTTTATTTTTAAAATTAATCTTTCAATCTTGGCCCTATCGCCATACTTCTACACCAAAGTTTGGAAAGGCATGCAAATTTTGTAAAAGGAAAAGATTTTATTGTAAAAGGTGTTAAGTATTAATTTAGTTAACCAAGACTATCCCTTTCCATTTTATGAATGCCACTTAAGGATTTTTTAGATTTTTGGAAAGCTTATTTATTGGTTTAAAGAAATCCATTTAGAGAAATCCCTAAAGTTTGAAGAAGGAAATGGTAAGCTAGACCAATGATCAATAAAGAAATTTATGCTCTAAATTTGAGTTTGAAAGGAAGAATAGTGTGTATTTGATTATGCATCAGCATATAAGTGAAATTTTTCTCCTTTTGCAAGTCCCTTCCTCACCTATCTTTCTCTATCTCAACCTTTTGTAGGTCATTTGAAGAGGTTTTCAACCCTTCATCTAAAATATTTATGCCTAAGGATAGAACTATAGATTTCATTTGATTATATGTGTGCATTGATTTTAGTAACTTCAGAGGATTTGAATAATTCAAGTGCATCACCTCATCAGATAAGATTTCTTTTTTAATTTCCTTCTCCCTTTTCACCCCAAAAATCATAGTAGTCAAATTTATTAAAAATATAAAGGGAACCAGACCTCTTTAGAGGTTATTCTCATCAAAGATTCACCCATACTCTACGAATTTATAATTATATCAATGGAAGTGAGGGTGTGCTTGTATACCTTCAATCAGGGTGCACTCCAAAGTGATAATAAGTTGCAAGGTTTGCCCATTTACAGGCATATTCTTTCATTGCTCTTCAAATTTCAAATGTCTCATTGATCTATTTTAATTTATATTTGATATCATATATGGGAATTGATTATTTTATGTTTTATTGTATGTGTGTATATATAAATTTAAACAATTAGATCCTTGTCTCTAAGTCAAAGTATGCTTACACTCTAAGGTACTCAATTTTTTAAATTTTTTACTCTAGCATTCTCAATACTAGAATGAAAGGGAGACATTTTTAGACACTAATATTTAGTATTAGATACTTGACAAGTAATATTGACCTATTTTTACCTTATATGACTTGTGTGAACATGTATGTCTCTTACACATGCTTCCCTCCTATCCACTTTCCTTTTATGGACCTAACCTTCTCAATTTTCTATCATTCACCTACATAAATTCCATAGTATGTGCCTAATTTACTTATTATCTTAATCAAACAAATTCGTTATCATTAAATCATTATTCTTGTCTTTTTATATGCCTCAGGTCATACTTAGATGGCTCTATGCTTTTAAAATCATCCACCTATGTCAGACTTTTTTATGTGCCTAAAAATGGTCATTTCCAAATTGAAATGATCCTTATGGGTAAACCTATACATTATGAACATAGATGGTGTGATAAGTTACCTAAATATTCATTTATTTATACGCAATAAATCTAAGCCTATTCTTTATCTAGCCCTCATGTAGAAAGCATCAAGTAAACATTTATCTATCACTTTTACATTAAGAATGATTGCCCTAAATCTCCAAAATAATAAATAAATAGAAAGGATCATACCTTAACCACTTTTAAATCACCTAATCCAAGTTAAGTTTTCCATTTTCAAGTGTTAAAATCTATATTATAGGTCACATACATACTAAAGGAGCACTATTGCACATATACACCTAACTAGGAAAACTACATATGGTTTGATCCATCTTTGAATTACTATAAACATAAGTAATGTTCATCAACTCAGTGAGGGTGGTTTAATTTATATCAACCCATATTTCTGTCCCTTATATGGGTGAAAACCTAGTTTCAAAAGTGGACATAGGGTTTTGAAGTGAAGGAGATAAGTTTTCTAGAATTGTGCACACAACAAGCTTCTGATATCACATAGGATGATAATTTACAAGCAAGAAAAATGATGTGTACTAAAACATTAAATACATGTCACAAGGATAATTCCATCATAAATCAAATTCTTATGTCTAAATTAGGCATTTAATTGTTGTGGAATTCATCTAGGTAGGTCAAGATAGTTAATTTTTAGAACTAATTGACTCTGTATTCATTTTTAGTTCTTTGCCACCTTCACAGGTCTTAACCCAAAATAGATTAGTACCTTATTCTTCTTCATAATTTTCATAAATATTAAGTTTTAATTAAATATATGTTTGTGGAATTCATATTTGCTTAATTTAGACAACTTAGACAATTCAGACATATCTTAGACAATTTATATAATTAATTTAGACATATCTTCTAGAGTCAAATGTGTAAAAAAAAAAAAAAAAGACATTACAAAACTCACTTTTGGATCCATTTTTAGGGAAGATAAGAATTAGTCTAATTCTTAAATATGAATAAGATCCTAAATAGTATTATGACACCAAAAAAATCTAAATAGGTGCGAAGGTCGAGCAACTAAAAAAATGAAATAAAACAAAATAAAATAAATCACCTTAACTAATTATATATATAAATATTAAATTATAAATTATTAATATCTTAGTGACATTTTAATATGTTAATAAATTCTAATAAACAGTATTTTAAAATAAAATTGGACCCATAAAATAAAAATGATAATAAAATATAAAAATAAAATAAAAATAGAAATAAAATATACTAAAATAAAATAAATAATAAATAATAATTTTATGGTATCATTTGTATCTTGTTTTAACTTTCTTGGAAATTTATATTTCTATTTAGTGCTTAACACTTGTCCTACTTTTGTATACTAGTGAGGTCCTATCAACACCAAAATTTTCCCTCTAAAATTCAATCCTCATTAGTTTTCTTATAAATAATTTTATGTAAAGTGTAATTAGTAGAAATGTATATTATAAGTATTAATGTTTATCAAGGAATAATGATGCACACCATGTAATGTCATAAAATAAAAAGTAAATATTCCATGGTAATGGTAAATTACATTAAAGAATATTGTGAAAAATGATGGTCCATGGTAAAAAGTAGATAATTGTCATAGGAATGTTAGCATATTATTGTCATGGTAAATAGGTTACTAGGGTCAAGATGGTCCCAAATAAATAATATTTTATTTGTAATGATTCCAAAAGAGTGATGTCATAGATATTTTGAAAATATTTGGTCTATTTTTACGAGAACTATAGGAAAAATAAAGTGAAATCTAGGAAATATTTTGTCTATTATTATGAAGAGTCTAAGAAATATTTGGTTTATTCTTGGGAAATATGTAGTCTACTATTAGGGTGTGGATTCTATTTGGTCGGTTATGCCATGTCAAATTTGGTCATACCTAAGATTTTATAGAGAGATTATTATAATATCATGAGATGAGGTGGAAGATCTTGAAATTAAATGAAAATGATGCATACTCTTCCCTTCACATGCATTGACACATAAAGATGTTATCAGACATGGATAGAAGAAGGCACACATAAGGAGGTAAAAAACAACATAACAAGAATGAGAGTCCTAGAGTTAGAGTGTGAAGTAAGCTATTGGGTTGTGTGAATTTGAATTTTATCTCAAAAAGGTTATCATAAAGGCTAGTGAATGGAGTCCACGTGGAGGTGGTAAAATTTATTGGAAGCCAAATTCACCTTTTGGGTGATATTTTACATACATAATTCTAGTAATATAGTTAATTCTTGAATTATATTATTGTGTAAATTATTTGTACCATTTTTCCTATCATATGTATTGTGTTTTTGAGTTGTCTCCATAATCAAACCACCACAACCAAGTTATGCATTACCAAAATAATCATAGCACAAGGAGTTACTAGTGAATATTTATTGAGTGTTAGATTGGGTTGACATTTTGGTTCCATTGCTAGGACCATTCCTTGGTGGTGGGAGCCTTCAAATTATGTTGAGGGTTAATGTATGGTTATTATTGTAGTAGCCCTATTCATACCATGGTAATATTATTTTAATCATTCATATTATTCACCATAGTAATTTCAATTTCATTGTGGTCATTATAATTTTTGTTATGAAATGTGTTTATTGTGGTAAATTGAGTTTTTACCATAGTTTTTCAATTTTTTATGTGAATAATGTTTATCACATTAAATTCAATTTTTACCATGAATAGTGTTTACCATAATAAATTTAGTTTTTACCATGATCATTCTATTTTTTTATTGTGGTAATTTTATTATTCAACATTTTTTTAAAAATAAAAGGGAAAAGAAAAGGGAAAAAGAGAGGAAAATTAAAAAATATATATTCAAAATTATATCCCCTTGTATTGTTAGTTTAGTAAATTATTATGGTTAGTTTAACATAAAAATTTTAGTTTTAAACACTTGGGTTTTAGTGGACTCAATTGAAAGTTGAGGCAAATTTTATTTTGGAAAGGAATAACTACCTTTGGTAAAAGAGGATGGGTAAAATTCCTATTTTTCAGCCTAATCTAATGAAAATGCTCTTTCATTCATTCAAGAATTTAAATATCTTGTATTTTTAATGGGATAATAAGAAGTAAATAATGGTTAGAATTTATTTCCACATTCTTATATGGTTTAGCACTTAAATGGTTTGAGACATTAAATGACAATGTTAGAAATTCATAGGATTTGATTTATGATAGTTTTATTGAAGAATTCGGTGCACAACATAAATATTTAGATCTCATGATAGACATCACAAAGTTAGAGCAAGGAGAAAAAGATAAGATCTAATATTATCATTCATGTATTTTATAGCTAATAAGGAATTTATACACTCAAATACAAAAAGAAGGATTATCATAAGGGCTAATGACTAGTTTGGACAATATGTTGTGAAATCACTTCATCTAAGGAATGAAGCTATAAATCAAACAACAGGGGAAGTATGATCCACCAAAGAACCTTGAGGAAGAAAAAAACATCATTAGAAGATAATAAGAAAGTGTGGAAGATGAACCTAAAGAATTTGTTACCAACATTGAAGCTGCACCAATTCTTTTGGCCCAAGCACCACAACCATTAACAATTAGCATTTATCTCTCTCCTATTTAACACCTATTTAATAAATGAATCATGTTAAGATCTCTCATAAAATGAATGAATCAACAAAAAAATATAATCAAAATATAGAAAGTTAAGGACCTCCATAAGGGAAAATAATTAGTTTACAAAGCAACTCCTAATGTCACTCCATGTACTTTCAAAAAGAGGCAACCACTAAATTTTGATAGTTTTAGATATTAGCCATATGATATTCTAGATACATTATTTGATAATAAATTAATTAGACTACCTCCTAATTATTATTATCATCTTCATCATCTTGAAAACATAAAAGGAAAACCATTTTACACTTATCATGGTATTAACAAACATCAAGATAATGATTGTTATGCATTACAATAAAATCTAACACAACTTATAGATAAATGGGTTATTATATTTGGATAATTTGACACAAAGACAACAAGACCCCCTTCTTCATATTTTTATACTTCTCACACTAAGAAGGCCAAGATATCTTAGAATATTCATGTTCAAAAATTAATGATCATTCAATTTTTCATCAAAGATAAATATAGAGAGGAAATTTTTGTATATGATATGCAATAACATAATACATGCATAATGATATTTCTTAAAAATATGAGTTATAATGAGTGATATTTATATAATTCATGGTGGAATGACATGGGATACATTACTATTATGATTTCTTTAGGACCTATAATAGTTGAGACATTATTACATGTACATCAGACTATGGTACAATATAATGTATATGAGGACAATTATGATTACAATATATGCAATTATGTTCACTTAAATTTGGTCATGAATACTTGATAATGTCAATTTTGGCCCACTCTCACTTTAATTGATTTGATCACTTAATCATGACCTACTTCTCCACCTCATTCTATTATAAGTACATATATATATACCTATCCCTTTATAAGTTGTTATCTTACACTTACATAAATATTATTAACCACTTAAAACATCACTAAGCATCTATATAGACATCCCAAATTCCAAATTTCAAGTGTTTCCTTGTAGGACATGATAGAATAGGATGGTTCAATAATGGAAGTTAGTCTTGACCCCCAAGGGTCTATCCCAAACTTCACCTTAGAAAAAATTACTTTTCATATTTTAGACCCTCCCTTACAAGTTGATTTATATTTTTAGAATATGTAGCATGATTTTTTCTAATTTTGGATTGATATAAAGGTAAAATCACCTATTCTTTCACTTGGAAATTTTAGTATTGAGGAACTCTTTAACTATTTTACACTGATTATATATTCCCCATTCTTCCCAAGTATCATTTTGATCATTTGAATTAGTCCTTATCTAAGTTAAGAGCTTATTTCATCTAATTCAAAACAAATCATTATCAATTATTCAAGCCATCTCTAGATACATATATTTACCAAAAAGAGTACAATTTCACAAAGCACTTTAAGTGGGAGAAATATGTGGGTTTGATTTCCATATTTATAATATTAAATACATATAAAATGATCAATTAACATGGTGGTGATTGGGGTCAACTCAACCCATTACACTTCCCCTTTTCTCCTTACAATTTTTTAGCTATTGCAAGCCCTATTAGGGTTTTAACTTTGGAAAAGTCATTTACAAGTCATTTTCACACATCTAAAGGTCAATTTTCCTCAAATAAATGTGTTTCAATCAACCACAAATAATTGTGCCCTAAGTTTCCCTGATTTCCTATAGAGGATAAAATTGACAAATAGAGTTAAATAGTGTCTATCGAATCATATCCCCTTCTTGATGTTATTAACCTTGAGCAATTATAGTCACAGTTCCTATGGAACTTGAAAGAGAAATAAAATTTGATCACTTTCAACCACTTTTAATTAATGCACAGTAAGGATATAGATGTAATACAGCTAACTATTTTGAGTTATTCATTTTAAACCTCTTTCCATTCATTCAAGTTTTATCTATTATAGTATTTTTATTTCATTTCACTTATCACAAGTTATTTTACAAATTTTGCTATATTTATCTTCATTTTATCTTAATTAGAGTTCATCACCAAGTTAATTCCAAATTATGGTAAAACATATTGGTGAAACCATATTTTATTTGAGCATTGCATCAAAAAAACTTGTACTAGGGTTTATATAAATTCTTGTGCATATGACACCAAAATAGTTTTATTTTGACATACTATCTAATATATAGCATTAAAATAAATTTATTTCAACCTTAGATTTAATAATTGACACTAAAATCACTTTCTTTTAACCTCAAATCTGATATCTAACACTAAAAGCACTTTATTTTGACTTTAAATTTTATGGGAATTTACTGCTCTCCATATAGTAAAAATTACTTGTTTAGGACCTAAACATCAGTTTTCTATTCTTTGCTTCTAAATTTATAAATAATTTATGGATATATTAGATGAAATTTTTTTATTTCAATCTCTCTTAGTCTCCATTACATTTTATCTTCCCCTAATAAAAAACATCATTAACAATCATGTAATAAAGTGAATCAAATCCAATAAGGATCAAACATTTAATGAACAATCTCAAGATATTTTAATGTCTTGTTATAATGTGTAAAGTTTGTGTTTGGTTATTAATACATAAATGAGATGTATAATTCCTTCCATTATACCAAGACCTCCTCAAACCCATCCACCTCCTACAAATAAAACCAAAGGGCATAATATCCTGGATCAACTAAAACATACCCATGCTAATAATTATTTACTAGATTTACTTCAAGAAAAGCTTATCTATAAAGATATCCTTTATGTAGCATTAAAAAAAACCATGGCACTAAGTCATGTGGAACCTTCTTATATTTATTCCATTATTAATACATTGTGATGGGTTGAATATAGTATATCCTTTGAGAAATAAGATCTACCTCCCTTGTATATAATATATGCACACCTTCCATTGCATATTCAAGTAAGAACTCACAATAAGGTGGTAAAATGAGTATAAATTGATAATGGTTTAGGATTAAATATCTATAATATATCTTTCCTCAAATAATTAGGTATAGAAGCTATTGACATCATTAATTTTGATATGAACATTCAAGTGTTTGATAATATCCCAAGAAAAATATTAGGACAAATTACATTCACTATCACAGCGGGTCCTAGAATAATAGATAAAATTTGCCAAGTTATGCCTATTAATCTCAATTATAATATATTATTGGGAATACCATGAATTCATGAAACTTATGTCATACCATCTAATCTTTGTGCATGTTAAAATTTCATTTATCTAGGGTACATTTATACATGCCCATTGGATAAAGAACCGTTCAAGTATTATGCAATGATGAAATCTAAGGATCACTTTATTCCTTATCTGTAACTACATGCATAGTGATTCAAATTAATCAAACCACCAAATTTATCTAATACTCCAACAACATCATAAACCAAATATAGTTGATATGGATTTGGGTTTATGTATCTACAAAAAAGGGATATACAAGACAAGGGTTGGGAACAAATGCACAAGGTATTATTGACCCTACTCAAGTAATTTAATTGAAAGGATGATAAGTACTGGTTATTCTAAAGAATTAGGCCAATCAATTATAGTATCATCCACATCATTCATTATTTACACACACTTCCTCAAATCATAATATAAGTCAACATATGAGGCTTATAGCATATCTATATTATTATTGATACATCTAGAAATTATAGACAATACAAATTCACTAGAACTTTTGGCATTGGAAAAATTTGTTAATGGTGAATATTTTAAATAATATCTAGGTGAATATGAGAATCTACCTCTCTTCTATCATAATAATAAGTTTCCTCTTACTACTATTGTTCATCCATATTTTGTAGATATTGATGAATTTGATATACAAACCTAACAAAATGGTCTAGATATTATTCCTGCAATAATTTATGTAGAGGATAGATTGGATGTACTTAATGAATATACATGGATCATGCTATTAGAATCCATGTTACAATAGAAATAATATATATATACTTATGAAAAGCATTAAAATATTATCTAGAATTATTCAATTGGGATTATTTAGATATGTCATGCATAGATCTTGTAATAGCAATGCATAATATAATATTACATTGAAATGCACAACTTGTCAAAAAAATTAGAAAAATGCATCTAAAATTTGTATTTTTAGTTAATAAAGATATTTAGAGGTTACTAAATGTAGGATTTATTTGAACTATTTATTATTATCTATGGATATCCAACATATTACCTATTGCAAATCCTACTAGAGATGTTAGATGTTACATAGATTATAATAGGATTAAAATAAAGCTTATCTAAAGGATGACTTCCATTTTCCAAATATTTACATGATTTTAGATTCTACAATTGGATATGATATTTTATCATTTATGGATGGATTTTATGGCTATAATAGAATAAAAATTAACCTCGATGATCAAGAAAAAACTACATTTATTTCACTTTGGGGAACCTTTTACTATACAATCATACCTTATGGATTAAATAATGTTGGAACTACTTATCAACATGTTATAACACATATTTTCCATGATTACATACAAAATATAGTGGAATACTATGTAGATTAATTATTGACTAAATCTACACAATAATAAAATCATATTATCAATCTACAACAAAATTTTAAGTGCCTACATAAATATAATTTATACTTAAATCCACATAAGTGAGACTTTGGTGTCACTTTTAAAAATATATTAGGATACATTATATCTCAATGATGCATTAAATTATATCCTAAAAAATTAACATTTATTTTATACCTACCTCCACCAAAATGGTTAAAACAATTACAATATTTAAAAAGAAAAATTCAAGAAATTAGACATTCTATGATTCAACTTGTAAATAAAACACAACCTTTTACATGATTATTAAAAAATGGCACAAATATTTAATGGGATTATAATATCAAAATAATTGTTGTTGTCAAAGAATATTTACTATAACCACCTATTTTCATGTTGTCTACTCCCAATAGGCTCTTATTATTATACATTTCAATTGTAAATCATGCATTAGGATCTTTATAGGCACAATATGATGATGATCATAGGGAATTAAAAATATATTATATCAGTCACACTTTAGTTGACTATGGAAATAATTATAGTACTATAGAAGAATTATGTCTTACATTAGTTTTTACCACATAAAAGTTATGGCATTATATGCTAAATAATGAGACACAACTCATCACAAAAATGGATCCACTCATATTTATTATGTATAAATCACATTTATAATGGGTCATGTTACTTATAAGACTAAATTTAAATTTCATTTCATATAAATCATTAAAAGTACAAGTCATTGTAGACCAACTGGTAGTAACTCCATTTACAAATACACTACCATTTAATGATTATTTTAGTTTGATTTAATTTTTTATCATATAATGATGACATTTAGACCATGTATTTAAATAGACCCAAATTATCTATAGTTTATGTGTTAATATTATTTTTATTGCACCTCAAAGACAGCATATGCCATTTGTAAATCATTTGGGGTTTTCTAACACAAATAACATAGTAGAATATGAAGCAATAATATTTATATACAACATGAAATTTATAAATAAAATCACTGATGGTATATATATTCTCAATTAGTGGTCAAATAAGTGTTAAGTATATACCAAACAAAATAAGAAAATTTAGTTCCATATAAAAAAATTTGTAAACGGTTAATGGCATAATTTGAATATTTTCTCATATAAAGCATCCCTAAAAAAGATAATAAACATGTAGATGCCATGGATAGTATGGATTCATTGATCACTATTTATATCCATGATGATCAAGTTATTTTATTATATAAGCATTACAATAATCATCAATATCTACAACACAGGTAGCAACTTTAGAAGTACTACCAGTTACTCACAATGTAGTTAATTTATAATAGTATAATTATATATATAAACATTTCAAAGCTTCAAACCCATATAATTATACAAATAATAAAAAATATAAATTACAATTCAAGGATACACATTACATTCTTACTAGAGGGTATTTATTTAAAATATCACTTGATGAACAACTACTTCAATCTTAAATCGTGAAGAAGCTAAACTAGAAATAATTAAAGTGCATGATGGTGTATGTGGTGGTAATTTTATTTAAAAATCTATGTCTCTTAATTATGATGACAAGGTTACTATTTGATCACAATGAAACAAGAATGCCATGAAATGCAAAACTTTGTCCACAATGTCAAAATCATAATAATGTTAATCATGCTCCATCATATGGATTACAACCCATTATTTCACCTTGGTAATTTTCTCTTGGGGGATTTTATTTAATCATAAAACTAAATCCAAATCATTTTATGGTCATAATCTCATCATTACCATTATAGAATATTTCACAAAACGGATTGAAACCATACCTTTACAATCTATTATGGGTGAAGATATATGTCAATTCTCAATGAAACACATTATTTCAAGGTTTAGACTCCCATAAACTATAATTATAGATAATGGATCATCTTTTAAAAATAAAATAGTTAAGATATATTTTTAAAAATATAAAATTCCTCACATTTCTACACCATATTATCCACAATCCAATGGTCAAATAGAAACAACAAATAAAACTCTTGTTAATATTTTAAGCAGAATAGTTTCAAAGCATGGAAAAAATTGACACAACCAAATTATTGAGACACTTTGGGTATATCATACAAGTGTGTGTACACTAATAAAGGTTGCATCAAATTCTCTTTTTTATGATATATAATCAGTACTACCACTTGAACTGTAAATTCTTTCCTTACGAGTCTCCCTTAAATATATAATCAAAGATAATGAATATCAAAAAAAGTGATTACATGAATTATAAATAATTGAAAATAAGCATATTAAAGCTATTTAACACCTTAGAATATATCAATATAATATTAAATGTACATATGTAAAAAAGGTTCATAATTGAGAGTTTCAAGTGGGGGATCTAGTGTGAAAAGAAAATACAAATGTAGATAAGGAAAATAAAGTCAAATTCAAACCCAATTAGTTAAATACACAAGAAGGAAACATGTGAAAAACACTATGAACATCATGCACTTTTGTAAATACTATACTTAAAATAATTAACCAATAATAAATTTTTTTTATATATCTTCTTGATTTGTTTCATCATGTTATTCTTCTACTTATTGCACATATAATCAATGTGATCAAAATTATTCAAAATCTTAGCTCTTATTGAATTTTTAGCCTCTTGAATTTTCTTTTTTTACTTTAAAAATTTAAACATTCCAACACAGTGATATATAATGTCACCATTTTCCATAATCTTGTTATTTTCATAATTTGAATAGATCAAAATCTACATTTTTCATAAAAGACTATATCGACTAGTATGGTTGAGAACCAACTACCATTATTTTCCTAAGTTGGTCAATATTTCCCTATAAAATTTTTAACACTCAAATCAAAATATAAGCACATAAATCCTTAATATTTCTATTTTTTAATATTTCACTCAATTCAAGTATACACAATAGTACTTGTCCATGAAATTTTTTTTTTTGTGTGTTATATTGCTCATACATATATGTTACATACCTTTATATTAGTAAATTTAATGAGATGAGGGTGTAAAATCATTCCTCTACATATCTATTATCTCTCCCACATGCCTTATAACAAAAACAAATCATATATACAGTGGGGCATCTTGCTCATACATGGTCATGCCATCATGTTTAGTAAATAATTTCCATTGACACATGTTGTGGATTGTTGATATACATCACGTTTCCTATACTTTAAAATCCATGGTTTTATAATTTAGTTCCTATGTTTCTTTTTTCAAAATTTAAAAAATACAAAAAAGTCAAATATTTCATAAATTCAAAAACATTAAATATTTTAAATATTCAAAATTAGGACTTGAGCATGACTAGACATTTATTTTACATCATTGGCATATGTTACTTATCTCATGATTGGTAGATAACATACTCTTTTTTATCGCATATGAATCTCATTGATATTCATGAGTGTTATGCAAGACATAAAAATTTCATTAGGATTAAGATGTTAGATTTGCCTTTACCCAATGGCCATGCTAAATTTGGGGCATATTATATTCAAGTTATAGTATTTATAGGTTTTACCATTATATGACTCCTATAATATTGAGTTATATACTCTTTAAAAATGTTTTTCTAATATCTCTATCTTAAATTGTGTACATGGATATCTTATTTTCTAGGATATTTTCATATTACATATACATGGTGTAGACTATATTTATAATTATATGATCCATTGATACTATTAATTATACATAATATATTATAATTTTCTTGTTTACTATGTTTGTCCCTTTACCCTTGTGTGAAAATTGAGTTAACATCTCTTTGATATCATTATTTGGTATGTACAACATTTAAACATGTTCATTACTTGTGGCCCTTGGCCATTTGTTTTTGTAACATTTGAATATCCCTTAATTTTGACATTATTAATGTCCTTTGTGTGTGGCCCTTGGCCTTATGTGTGAAATATTTACTTATGTGAAATTTTAACACATCCCTTTTATGTGTCCCTTGGCCTTATTGTATGACATTATGTTTGTTTTTTTTGTGTGCTTGTTGAGATTATTAAGTTTGATGAGTGGCATGATTCATATCATACACAACATATTTTATATGTTTCTATTACATTTATTACTATGAGATTAATTGATACATGTATATAGGCCTTAATTCATATGTTATGTACATGATTAGAATGGTACATATATTACTATGTTGACATGTTTTTCACATATGCTACATTATTCAATGAATACATCTTGATATGCATGATACAGTTAAATTTTATTTTGAGATGAGTAAATTTTAGGATACATATTCCCTCACCTCAAGAGGGGTAATTTTAATGAGATTTCATACATGAGATAAGCCTCCATGATCAAAAATATATTTGGGTATAAAATATAGTTTTCCAATAATGTTTAATCATTCAAAACATAGTTATTCGTATATATTATGGGGGCAAGTTCACTCCCATCAAATGAAAAAATTATAGAATCATATAATTTTTTATGTATGATACATATTCATGTACAATCTTAAAATAAAATTTACAAATTTTCATCTATGATAATTATCACATGGGGGCGCAATATAGATTCATGCCATGATTTTAATACTATTTGATATATGTGGTACGGTAGGAGAATGAATTTAGTCCATTCTCTTTTTATCTTACATACATGAACTAATGAATAAAGTGATAATTGAATCTATAAGGCATTTTTAGTTGTTGATTTAGTTAAAGTTCATAATGTAGAGCTTAAAGGTTCAATGTCCTCTAGAATTATAACATGTGAATCAATTATGGATTCCAAAATTGTTTCCACCTTAGGATTAAAAATACCAAAAGTGAAATTTGAGGTTTCCATGTACCATAATGGATTCAATTTTATATTCATGCTCAATCCAAATTAGGGCCTGATCACCCTCAATTTTTTATTCATTCATCTAACCATTTCTCTCCAAGTTTTTTATGGGAAGCACCAATTCTCTAATGCTTATCAAAAGCATAATTTTCAAGAAAAGTTAAAAAATCAACATTGGTTTCACACATAAATGTGTACTCCTTTATTTTTATTACATATAAATTTTTTATTTTACATATGGATATTAATTACTTTTACATCATTATAGGATTCACCATGGAACACCTTGCATGATTAGAGATTTTTACCAAAGATAAAGTGTGTTGTACACACTCAAGTATGTCTTTCCTTTTACTTTGGTAATTTTATATTTAGACTAAATGGGGGGTGGGGGAATGAAGTCACTCAAATTTGATCATGAATACTTGATAATGCCATTTTTGGCCCACTTTTAGTTTAATTGATTTGAACACTTAACCATGACCTATTTCACCACCTCACTCCATCCTAAGTACCTATATGGACCTATCCATTTATAATTAATTATCTTACACCTAAGTAAATTTTCTTAGTCACTAAAAACCCCTTTAAGAATATATATGGTCAATCTATATTCCAAATTTCATATGTTTCCTTATAGGACATGATCAACAAATACGGGTCAATAGTGGTAGAAAATCTTGACCCCTATGGGTCAATCCTAAACTTCACCTTGGCAATGGTTACTTTTAAAATTTTAGACCCTCCATTATAAATTAGTCCATATTTTTATGATAGGTAGTGTGAGGTTTTCTATTTTTGGATGGCTATAAAGGCACACCTAAGTCACCTATTATATCACTTAGAAATTTTAATATTAAGGCACTCTTGCACTACTAAATACTTAGAAAATCTTCCATATTCTTCCCAAATCTAATTATAATAATTTGAAATAGATCTTATCCAGTTAAAGAGCCTATTATATCCAAGTCAAAGTAAATCATTATCAAGTATTCAATCTATCACTAGATGCATAAATGTATCAAAAGGGACACAATTGGAAAAATCCCTCTAAGTTGGAGAATTATGTGGGATTTATTTCCCTCTTTAAAATATTGGATACATTGGTAGTGTTCAATAAACATGGGGGTGATTATGATAATATTATCCCATTATACTCCCCCTTTTCTCTTTATAGGTTTTCATCTATTGCAAGTTCTATTAGGGTTTTAATCCATTTGTGCACATTCTAAAGTCAAATTTTGACACGGGTTCATGTTTTAAGTAGTTTTAGATAATTGTTCCCATATTTTTCTTATTTTTCTATAGAGGAAAAAATTAACTAATATGGGATAATAGTGTTAGTTGATATTGTCCCCTTCTCAGTGTTCCTAACCTTGAATAATTATAGTAGCATTTATTATGGCACTTGTAAGAGTAACTAGAATTGATCATTTTGAGTCTTATATCAATAAATTTATAGACAAAATAAAAATAATCTATTGATTTTTTCATATTTAACCTATTTTCATTCATTCAAGCTTTGTTGATTTTAATAATTTGCTTGAATTCTACTTTTCACAAGTTATTTTACAATTTTTGCTACATTTATATTCATTTTATCTTAATTAGAGTTAATCACCGAGTTAAATCCAAAACATGATAAAATAACAAGAAAATTTTTATAAGGTTCATATGATTATCTCTTTTCCTTCTCAAAAATGATGTCTTACTATTTTGTTTTTTTAAAATAATAATGGAGTTTTATTCCTATTTAATAAACAATTCTGAGTAGGGAAAATTAGTAAATAATATTCCTAATTATGGCTACTAATTTTTGAATTTGAACTATAATTTGAAATTTCTAAAAATAGTATGAGAGCAAGTAGAAATATAACTTAGCTTATTCTAAGTTATTTTGTCTTAGATAGGGTCTGTAAATTTACATGAAGGACTGGGACACTATCACAAACATGATCCTAGACATCATTTTTTGATTGGATAGGAGCACTGAAACTGGACACCCTAGGCTTCGACACTATAGTCCTTCTCTAGAGATGTTGTCTTAAGGGTTTAATCTTTTTGGATTTTTTTCAACTACTCAAGGTGAGCCTGTGTACCAATTTTTAGGTCTTCATTATCAACATAACTCCATATATACTTAATTCTTCATGTACCTAGATATTCTATGCAATTTAAAGAAACTTTGGAAAATAGGGAAAAGGGGTTAGTGTGTAAATGGTATGCTAGACACACTTCAGACCCTATGTATGGGCATGCTACCTACATACTAAGACTCTGAGGAGGGATCAAGATAATGTAGTTCTCCCATTGAAGTGCTTAGTGTAATTATGTATGAAAATGCAACTAGATGTAAAATTGGGTATACTTTAGATGGATAGGGACTGGTGTAAAGGTTTGAATAATCTTGGAATAATATTGGAAGGCTATATGTAGAGAATAGGGAAAAGTGATTGAGTGTACTTGCTTGTATTCTTTCTTCTCTCCTATAATTGAGTGTCAACCCTTATAAATCAGATTTGAATGGGTTTATATAGGAAACTATTAATCGTGGGTTAGATGTATTCATATTAGGTTGACAATAAAAAGGATAACAACCAAAATAATATAATAATTGGGGCTCAAAATGCACTTGGACAATAGCATCAAAAGTGGGACACCTTAGAGTTCAAAGCTATAGTCTAAGTTGGGTGTTGTTGTCCAAAGGTTATGAGACATAGGGGATGGATTTGTCATAGGTAAAATGGTCTAGGTTAGTTGAGGTTAAGTTTGGAAGGCCATGAATGTCTTGAAATTAATGAAAAAGATCCTAAGATGGTGAAGAAATAAAGTAAGAGGGACTTGTGGGTTGGGTTTCATTAGTCATGCTCAAGTAACTAAATTTCATATTTTATATGACTACATTCCCCCCCCCCCACTTTATTCTACTGATGCAACAAAGTAAAATACTAGGATAAAGGAAAGAATAAAAAGTACACCTAAACTTACCTAAAAAGGTGAAGCCCATAAAGCTTGTGTGATGCTGAGTAATGTTGGATAGTGCATAGAGAACACATTGTGCAAGTGTGAATCTATGAAATGAAATAAAGAGTAGATCAGTTCTTATTATATGTGATATAAAATAAGAACAAATAAAAACTAAGTAAAAGGAAAAGGAAGAGAAAGGAATGAATACACCTCACTAGGTATGTGAACCAATACAAAACCTATTGTGATCCTAAGTAGGCTGAGTAATGTTGGATTATGTTAGATGATGCTATACCAAAATTTATATCATGAATAGAGATGAGTGCTTAATTCCCCAAAAAGTGGCTCAAGAATACAAAGGCAAACCCTTTATCTTGATCATCACCTACTAAGTGAAGCTAATGAATCATGTTTATGTTAATCTATATTTAGATTATGTGTCTAATCCCTCTAAATAGGTGGCTTAAGAATACAAAAGCTAGTTAGACCTTTGGCTCCATAATTGCTTCATGAAGTGAAGCTATGAAGTGATATTGCTATAGAATATATGTCATATGAGATGGCTCATGGATACCATGGATTATTTGAAAGTCTAATAATGTGGCATTGATAGCCAAATGTATGCTAGAAACTAGGCTACTTTTGGCTATTTTGAGATATGGAGGTTAGGTTTGCATGAAATCCACTCTAAAATTGATGCAATATGCTTATGTAAAAACTAACTCGATAACTTGAGTACTAAATAAGTTAAACTTGGGAAATGATGCCAACCACCTACAGATGGAATAAGGCATGTAACTACCGAGAATGCCTAGGTAATAAACTAAAATCAAAAACAAAGAAGAATACTATGTCATGCACATTGCCCCCAATCACTGGTGTTTGGAACAAATATTTTTATCTAGAAGCTATGTCAACTACCTAATCTAAAAATAGAAGTGAGAGTAATCATGTTGTGCATGATACCCCTCTTATATATGGATTTCTTGAGAAAACTATATTGAAACTACTAATTTTGACTGATTTAGATGTGCAAAAATTGTAGCTAAGCTAAATTTTTTTATTTTTATTGAAAAACTTAGGTGTTTTTCTACCTAGATAATAACACCAAAATGAGGACACAATTATGTTTGGTGCTACTATCCATTTTTAGCTCTATTGTCTTGTACTGAAACTAACTAGTTGTTGATCTAGAATCATCACTATTTTTTTGTTATGTTCTGACTGGTTTAACCTCTAGATTCTAAATTAGGTGATCTAAAAGCTACTATTTTGACTTCTAGGATATTTGATCTCTATGAAAAAACCTTATTTATTACCCCCTCATTTGAGGGTAGGAATGATGAACCCGTAATGACTCCCTCAAAAGAAAAGAGTCCTATAAGTGTGTTATGTTGTATAGATACATGATATAGTAGTGATATTTGATAATATATTTCTAGATATAGCAGTGTTTGTATTGAGAGATATGATATATCAATAAGGGTATGCCTAGATAGATATAATAATATAAAATCATGTGCAATTTATTGAACTAGAATTAGAAATGTAGATGTTAGTTGTTAGGGAGGGATGGAGCATGATGTCCATCATGGCATTTGAGAAACCAAGGTAAATGCATGATATGGATCTTGACATTACAAATGAAGAAAAAAATCAAGTAACAAGAATACAAATTAGGAAGCATGAAGCATATAAGGTTGGCAAAGAGGCCACATAACCAAGGGACATGGGCACATGTCACTCAAACTAGAAAGCAAGCATACAAGGCATGTTCAAATGTCACATACACATATAATTTGAAACAAGAAAATATTGGCACAAGGGCCATATGAATATAGAAGATTAAAATCAAGGTACATTGGTAAATGTCCAAAGATATACACACAAATAAAATTAAAGGACATTAGCAAATGTCCTAAGGCACACATAATAAACAAAATTAGAAATTAAAACGCAAACAAATCTAACTACACAAAGCAAGAAATAAAATCATGTAAATTAGAAAGGTAGAATCACATCTAAATAATCAAACAAGAGTGAAACTATATAAGACATGTTTAATACAAGACTATGTATATGTTAAGAGATACACAAGTGGTAGATATTACTAAAATATCAATATAGTAATCTGTGTAATCTTGTAAGTAATGTACATCAATATGATAACTCAGAGTGTGTAGTGTAGGATTGGAATTCTAAATTAGTAATTTGACTCAAGAGAGGATGGTTAGTATCATTTTAGTTATAAAATGAAAACAAAATGAAAGAAACACACTAACTAGCATAACATCTCTAGGCCTAGTTACCAGGGGGAGTTTAATGAGGGAAAACCATTTGAAAACACAACTAGAAATGGAAAGAAATGAGAGATATGAACACAAAACACCAATTTATTACCAAATCCTTTATTTCTCCAAAATGTTCCTTCTTTGGCTTGCTCGGCTTGTGCTTCAAGAGATCTTATTCAATGGAGTGTGACTATCTTCATCTCCTCTTGGAACCTTTGGATTTGACTTGGCTTGGATCAACAATTTGGAATTATAACACTAATTGAAATGGCTTTTGTAATTATTTAAGCATTATAACTTTGCATTATCCAAGATTAAAAATGATGTTCATGGCTCTTCTATTTATATATTTTTAAAATAGTTTAGGATCAACCATGACCATCCATCTCAAGATTGAGATATGTGGCCATGAATAAATATAATTATGTAATTAAATTTATAAATATCTCCTATAAATATTTGGGATAGAGGGGAATTTAAGATGCATGGAGGGTCTTAATAAGGCATGAGGTGGCTTAATCCTAATATTTTATGCATTTATAGCTTGTGGATGCCACCCTAGGAAATGATGTCACCTAATGATGTAGATATTCAAAATCATTTTTATATAAATATATTTTCAACAATTTCCATGTAAAATTAACTTAAGATCTTAATTTTCTTTAATTAGCCTTAAACATGATTAGTCAACTTTGATGCAAATTTTGGACCTTGGTACACAAATTAATCAAATCGATCAAAATGTCTTGTTATTGGACCAAAATTTGAATGGATTGGAATTGGAAGTTTATATTATATGTGTTAGAACCGTATTACCATTTAGGATGTTTCCAACACAAAATAACGAAGGCACGTGTCTTGTGCAAATTAGATCAATCTAGAGCACCTAGGTACAAAAAATGTTATTTTGAATCGAAATGATTTGATCAAATTTAATTATGTATACAAAGAATTTGACTCAAGAGATGATGGTTAGTATCATGTTAGTTCCAAAATAAAAATAAAATGAAAGAAACACACTAAATAGCATAACATCTCTAGGCCTAGTTACTAGGGGGATCTTAGTGAGGGAAAACCATTTGAAAACACAACTAGAAATGGAAATAAATTAGAGATATGAACATAAAACACCAATTTATTACCAATTATGTAATTAAATTCCATAAATATCCCCCATAAATATTTTGTATAGAGGGGTATTTATGAGGCATAAGAGGCATTGATGAGGCATGAGGTGGCTTAATCCTGATATTTTATGCATTTATGGCTTGTGGATGCCACCCCAAGAAAGGATGTCACCTGATGATGTAGATATTCACAACTAGATGTTATGCAAATGTGAAATGACATAATTAACTAGTCTACATAATTTACTTTGATCAAATCATTTTGAGTCAAAATGACATTTTTAGGTGCTCTAGATTAATCTTTTTTACCAAATTTCTTTCATAAGACACATGCCTATGTTATTTTGTATTGGAAACATACTAAATGGGAATACGGTTCCAACTCATCTAACATAAACTTCTAATTCCAATCGAGTCAAATTTTGATCCAATAACAAGACATTTTGACTGATTTGATTAATTTGTGCACCGACGACCAAAATTTGTATCAAAGTTGACTAATCATGTTTAAGGCTAATCATGTTGAAGGTAGTCACACTCAATTTAATAAGATCTTTTGAAGCACAAGCCGAGAAAGCCAAAGAATAAGCCTTTTGGGGAAATCAAGGACTTGGTAAGAAATTGGTGTTTTATGTTCATATCTCTCATTTCTTTCCATTTCTAGTTGTGTTTTCAAATGGTTTTCCCTCACTAAGCTCCCCCTAGTAGCTAGGCTTAGAGATGTTATGATATTTAGTGTGTTTCTTTCATTTTAGAACTAAAAATATACTAATCATCCTCTCTTTAGTTAAATTCCTAGTCTACATAATTAACTTTGATCAAATCATTTCAAGTCAAAATGACATTTTTGCACCTAGGTGCTTTGGATTGATCTTTTCTACCAAATTTCTTGCACAAGACACATGCCTTTGTTATTTTGTGTTGGAAACATCCTAAATGGGGATACAATTATAACCCATATAACATCAACTTATAATTCCAATCTAGTCAAATTTTGATCCAATAATAAGACATTTGACCAATTTGATTAATTTATACACCAAGGACCAAAATTGCATCAAAGTTGACTAATCATGTTTAAAGCTAATTAAACCATATTAAGAAATTAAGTTAATTTTACATGGAACTTGTTGAAAATATCTTTATTTTAAAATTATTTTGAATATCTACATCATCAGGTGACATCATTTCTTGGGGTGGCATCCACAAGCCATAAATGGATAAAATATTAGGATTAAGCCACCCCGTGCCTCATCAATGCCTCCCATGCCTCATAAATACCCCTCTATCACAAATATTTATGGGGGATATTTATGGAATTTAATTAAATAATTAGTAATAAATTTGTTTTTTGTATTCATATCTCTCATTTATTTCCATTTTTAGTTGTGTTTTTAAATGGTTTTCCCTCACTAAGATCCCCCTAGTAATTAGGCCTAGAGATGTTATGCTAGTTAGTGTGTTTATTTCATTTTGTTTTAATTTTAGAACTAGTATAATACAATATGATGCTATGAGGATGTATCTCAACTCGATCAATGATGATGAGACACTAGATGGTTCAAACTCACAAAATGGTGAGAGTATTACTTAGGTTACTCAAAAAATAGTGAGTATGGATGAGATTTCTCATAAAATGGTGAGAACATGGCTTATGGTGCTCACAAAAAGGTGAGAGCATGGTGTAAAGGGTGGTTGAGCTGACCTCAACTAGTATTGATCACTACCTACATAGTCATAAAGTAGGACCTGAAGTCATTGTAGTTCTACCCTATAGCATATGAATCAAACTAGTGTAGCAACCAATTCAAACAAAACAATCACAATTAGTATGATAGCACAATATGTCATAAGAAATGGATAGTTAGTAAATGAAGGTATAATAAACAAGTATTGTCCCTAATTTGCCCATAGGTGGTTATAACTAGGATATAATAGTCATAAGTCAATGAGACTAATTTGCCCATATGCAATTATAATTAAGATCAAGACAATGAGAGAGAATGAAATAAGAAATGAAGGATGCAAATGCCAAACATTTGTCTTATTACTCTAAAATACTACCTCTATCTAGAATGTGTGAAACAACTACTGAAATGGAATTTAAATACTCTTACTAAATTTGGTTCTAGAATGAATGAAATAGAAGCAAGGTCATAGGGCTAGGTAAGGTGGTATAAATCAACATGATTTATGTGGAAAGTATGGTAGAATGAATAGGTGATATAAAAAAGTGATAGTTTGATAGGTTGATAGAATGGTAAAATGATATAGTATAAAGAAGAGTGATAAAATGACACAACATGAACAGTATTTATAGACAATACACCAAGTCGCTCAAACATAATACCGCTTGAGGTGGATAATGTTCATTGGCTCATCAAGTTCATGGCTATCTGGTTTGGAAAGCCTATATGCTCATATTCTAAAGTTTGTTGTAATGATAAAAGGACCAACTAAATTGGGTTTGAACTTACCTTTATGCTTCTTTTTGGCCATGGTATTCTTTTGGTTATCTTTAAGGACAAGATTACCAAGTTCAAATTCTTTATGTTTCACATGCTGATTTTAGTGGCCTCAAAGTTTATTTTGATAAGCTTAGAGATTATTCACCACATCCATGTGTTTCTCATAAATTAATTCTAGTTCTTGTAGGTGAGATACTCGATAGTAATTATCATCCAATACATGCTTAAAAGAGATACATAGAGATGACAACTTGACCTCAATGGGAAGGATGGCTTCTATACCATAAACAAGTGAATATAGAGTGGCTCTTGTGGGTGTATGGAGATTGGTATGGTATGCCCAAAGGGAATAAAATATCTAAAGGTGTCAATCATGATTGACATCATTAACATTTTTTTTGAGAATGTTGACAATGGTTTTATTTGATGCTTCAGCTTGGCCATTACCTTGAGGGTAATATGTTCTAGAAAAATGTTGTGTGATGTTATATTTGGAACATAAATTTTTGACATCCTTGTTCTTGAATTATCCTCCATTATCAAATATAATGTTAGAGGGGATAATGTAGTGTAAAATGAGATGGTTAAATATGAACTTGTAAATTTGCTTTCCAATCATGTAAGTGAGGGGTATAGCTTCAACCCACTTAGTGAAATATTTGATGGGGATAAGGATATGTTTATGGCTATCAGATGAGGTGGGATTGATCTTATCAATGAGGTCAAGAACCCATGTAGAAAATAGCCATGGTGTCAACATTGGTTTCATATTCTTGGCTTGGGAATGAATCAAATTGACATGTCATTGACATTTATCGCACTTCTTTACATATACAACTACATTTACATCCATCATGGTCCAATAATAACTAGTACATAAGATATTTTTGGATAGGATGGACCCACTAGTGTGGGCTCCACATACCCCTTCATGAACTTCCCATAATGCTAGTGTAGATTCTATTATAATTATATTATAAAGTAGAGGTCCATCAAAACTATGGTAGTAAAGGGTTTATCCAAGTAAGGTATAACAAGTGGTTTAGTGTATGAAGGCTTTGGTTTGTTTTTGGGATAGGTCAGGTGGTAAAACTTGGTAATGAAGGTAGTTATAAATATCTAATTACCAAATAGAAATAGGACTAATAATATCACAAATCATCACAATGGTTGAAGGTTCATGAGATGGTACTAACAATTTCTTGATAAATAATTGATACTCTTTAGTTGTGTTTATTTGTTGGATCAAAGATCTAATAGTGGCCATATCATTTGTAGTTATATTATTTTCCCTTTGTATATGCTCAAACTAAATGTCAATAATATGTTGCTTGAGAGTGTCTACCATGGCTTTATATAGAACCAACTTGTCATCTTTGGTCTATAACCTAATTGACGATTAACTAAGAATCACCATAAACCTTTAGATGAGATACATTCCATTGTACTACTTCATGAATCCCTATAATAAGTGCTTCATATTTGGCCATTTTGTTAGTATAAAAAAAATTGATCCTAAATGATTTAGGGATTATATCCCCCTATGGTGTAATAAATAAAAGGCCTACCCCCAATCCATGTGCTATGAATGATCCATAAAAATACAGCTTCCAATGCTACTCCTCAAGAGGTGTTTCAATTATGGTCATTATGGATTCATTAAGAAATTAGAATGTGAGTGAATCTGTATCAATAAGGGGTGCTTCAACAAGTTGATCTATAAGAACTTACCCCTTAATGGCTTTTTTATTGATGTATTCAATGTCAAACTCACTTAGAAGCATGATCCATTTGTCCATGTGGCCTTGTAAAGCTATTTCAGATAGTAGATACTTGAGCGGATCTACTTTTGAAACAACCTTGGTCTTTTTAATTAACATGTAATGGCATAGCTTCTAAACTATGAAAACCATAGCTAAATAGGATTTTTCTATGGGCATATAATTGTGTTCATACATAGCCAATGTATGACTCAAATAGTAAATGGAATGTTCCTTTCCATTATCATCATGTTAAGCCAAAAGTGCCCCTAGGGCATTGTTAGTAGCTGATAGATATTATAATAATGGCTTTCTCAGCATAAGAGGTAACAAAATATGTGGATTCAATAGATAGTCCTTTAGTTGTTGAAAAAATATTTGGCAATGATCATCCCAGTGAAATGTGACTCCTTTCTTTAGAAGATGCATAAAAGGATGGCATTTATCAACTAATTGAGATATGAAGCATCAAATAGATTGGATTTTTCCCTACAAACTATGGAGTTGCTTCAAAATAGTTGGTGGTTTCATCTCTATTATATCTTGGACTTTGGATGGATCAACTTCAATGCTTTGAAAAGACACAATGAAGCCTATAAATTTACCTGATGTGAATCTAAAGGCACACTTCTTAGGATTAATTCTAACTTTGTACTCCCATAGTCTTTCAAATATTCTACGTAGCACTATTGGGTGATCAAACATGGTCTTTAATTTTCCAAGGTCATTGATATAGTCTTCAACAATATCATGCATCATATCATGAAATATGATAGTCATGTCTCTTTGTTAGGTGGTCGCTACATTCTTAAGACCAAATGGCATAACCTGATAATAGAATGTTCCCCATAGAGTGGTGAACATTATTTTATGTTGGTTTTTTGGTGCTATTTTGATTTGGTTGTATCCTGAAAAGCCATCCATTAATGAAATCATTTTATAACCCACAATGGAGTCTATGATCATTTTAATGTTTGGAAATAGAAAGTCATCCTTAGGGAAAGCTTTGTTTATATCATGAAAATTAGTACAGATTTTGATTCCTTCTAGCTTTTTACTAACTAGTACAACATTGGATATCCACTGTGAGTAGTCAATGGATCAAATACATCTTGTTTCTAAGATTTTTTCCAAATATTTCTTTACTAATATAAAAATGTGAGGATGCTTCTTACATAGATTTTGTTTTACTGGTTTGGCATTAGGATTGACCACAAGGTAGTGTAAAACCAAGGTAGGGTCCAAACCTGGCATGTCAGAGTATGCCCATGCAAAAATATCTACAAACTCCCTCAAAATGGTTGTAAAGGTATCATACTCATTCTTAGTAAGAGAATAACCTGTCTTGATCCACTTTGGGTCATCTGGGGACTCAATGTTAACCTTTATCGTATCTTCCACTAGAAGGGTCAAATCATCTTTAAGGATAGTGGTCAAAAATTTAAATTGGTTAACAACATTAGATTCCTCTGCTAAGAATGGCTCTTCAAGTTCCCATAGGCATTATTAATTAGAGGCCCCTAATGGAAGGTTTGGCCATGTAACAAAAACTATTAGAATCTCATTGATGATTTGATCAAAATCTTATTATTCTTAAAACTGAACTCAAACTCACATACAAGTTTGTTGTTGGTGGTTTCCTATGTTATTATTGAAGAGGGTTTAACACCCCTATCTAATGGAACCTAAAATAGGATTTCACCACTAGACTGGCCTTTTTCTTTAATTTTACCTTGGTTAAAAAGCACATCAAAGAGGTTTTCACTTTGGAACCTCAATGTTTTAATTATTTGCTTTTGGCTAAGGGTGTTCTCCCACTCTCAAAAATATGTTTTAGGATCTAACTTGATTGAGAACCTTAATTTATGGTCCCCCCAATGGAACATTATCTCTAAAATTGATAAAATCACAAAAAGCCTCATCATTTTGAAACACATCAATCAATATGTTGGACTCTTGTTGGTCCCAATCTATCAGTTGGGGATAATATAATGGTAGTGGGTTATGATGAATGACTAGGTTAAGTGTACAAATAGAATGGTTGTCAAACAAATTGGCCCTAGCTAAGTCATTAAAAGGGCTATGATTAGACTCTAATTCACTACTAGCATCTTCATTACTAGTCGATGGTGATGGAACATGAGTAAGGTATATGGAGTCACCCCCATATGATTTAAATCCAAGTCTATGGGGTCTTTTGTATTTGGTCATAGAAATTGGCTCAAGTGTTCCCCGTTGATTAGGTCTGAGGCCTCCTCCTTCATATTATTGATTCTTCATGATCTTATTGGAAATAGGATACTTTGCATTCTCATAAAAATTAACTTGTTTGTCATTATAAAACCATGACTCATCCCATTCAAAGGGGTCTAATTATAGGCTAGATGTTGGTACAAATGTGATAGGTGCTTTACCTTTGATCTTTTGTTGCCATTTTAGATGAAGTGGATTAGCTTTAGGTCTTCCAAATGACTTTGGATTATGTGGAAGGTTTGCAATATGAAAGGTATCATGGGTTATGTACTCCCTTAGACCATTAGGTGAGATAGTAAAATGATTAGATACCTAAGAGGTGGTATGCGGGAAATGAAATCAAGGATATTAGGATCAATGTAGTTGTCCTCTAACAAATCAAGGAGTATTGATTTTCCCTTATCCTACTTAGCCATTGGATTAATGCTGAAGTGATAGTTATAAATCTTGAACTTGGCCTCTAGGTGCTTGTAGTGCTCATTTGGATGCAAATCTCCTAGTATACAAACTTTCATCCCTAAATGGGATAACTTGATACGTTGGTGAAACATTTATGGGAATGCATAAATTCCATGTAACCAAGGTCATCCCAAAATCATATTATATGACAAATTGAGATCGAGTACATGGCAAAGTGTATCATGGGTCAAATACCCAAGGATAACTATCAAATAGATGATTCCCTATGATTCTTGTTCCTCATTTCATAGGATTTGATGGTTATTGTCTCTACTTGAATATCTACCATTATGTACTCAAGAATCTTGATGAGCTTAAGAGACACTATGTTTAGACTTGATCCATTGTCTATAAGGACACATTTCAATTTATGTCACTTTATGCAAACTTTAATGTATAATGGGTTATTATGTAACGCGATAAGGGATGGCATATCACTTTGGTTGAAAGTGACTTGTTGGGGTGGAACTAGGTGTCTAATCAAATCTTGGAATTTATTATGGGATATATCACTTGAAATAGTGGATTGGCTAAAGAAGTCATTTAAAATGTTTTTGTGGATTATTGACATATGAAACAAATCTAAAATGGATATTTGTGTGGGAATATTTTGTAATTATTCCACAATGTCAAATTTATTTTTTTGGTCAGTGTTAAATGGCTTATTCCAAGGTTGAATGGCTAGTTGATAATGGGCAAAGTGGTAGATGGTTGTGGGCTTGGGATGGTAATATTTGACCTTCAAGATGTGATTGCATAGTCAAAAATAAACATAAGACCATGATTACTATTAAATGATGGTGATGGTGTGGGACCAGATAGGATAAGTCTTGGTTGTCAGTGTACTTATTGATGATCGCATGGCAAGGATGAGTTATCAGTATAAGGTCCAAAAGTGGGAATCCTTATTTGCTAGTTTACTTGTGTGCAATCCCAAGTCAAGGAAGGATTGTCAAAGTGATTGGATTGGTTTGGTATGGTTGGTAATGGTCTCATTTGATTACAATTTGGTCTAGAATTAATGGAGATGGTATTAATGCTACCTCCTACAATATAGCCTACAACCCTATTATAGTCATGTGTAATGACATGGTAGGTTTGTTTGTTGTTACCATTCTGACCTTGGTTTCATCTATCATTCTAGCATTGTTGGTTTTACTAGTTTTATTGGTTTGTCCTTTGATTTTGATACTATTGATTTTATTATTGCACTAGCCAGCGCTCTTGTTCTTGTTGTTATTATTGTGGCTAATTTTTATATTATGGAAATGGGTTTTGATAAATCCCAAGAGTCTGATTGGAGGTGGAAGTACCACCATCCAATATGATCTCCCCATTCTTAAACATATTCTCAATTAAATGCTTGATTTTCACACATCTTCATAAATTATGCCATTGACCTGATGATATTCACAAAATTCATTTTCATGGTATCAATAAAGATAAAGAATGCCTTGTGGATACTGCTTTGATATAGGTCAAATAATTAAATTAGCATTAGTGAGTTTTAAAAACATATATTCAATAGGCTCTCTAAGGTCACTAAAAATATAGTGAGTAGGCAATATTCTCCTTGGAAGAGGGACTTGCAATGGTAAAGGTGGTTGTGTCAGTTGTGGGGGCCTAGGCTATTGCATTTTTGGTACATGTTACTACTACTAAAGAGGTTATATGGTAGGAGTGAAATGAAAAGGAAATACTAGTTGAGTATATGGTATTTTTACCATTTGGACTTGATGTGACTCAGTTACTCCATTTCCCACAACATTATTATTATATTTGAACTACTTTGGTCTATCTTGGTTATTGACTTGTGTCAGTTATGATGTTTGTGCTTGGATTCGATGTTGGTTTTGACCATTTCCCTAATTGATACCTTGATTCTGATTATTTGAATTAATATTGATGATTCATTTATTAATAATGGCTTGCTTGATAAATAAACCTTTATCAATGATCTCCTTAAAGGTATATGCACACTATAGTTCTAGATGATACGATATCTCACTATTAAAATTTTTAGTAAACATAAAAACTAATTATTTATCTAGTAAGTTGTGGGTGAATCAACTTGTAAGGGCTCTCCATCACTATAGATAACTTTCAAAACTCTCACCAGCATTTTGCTTAGCTTGCGTTAAGTCAACTAGAGAAATCTCATGCTCAAGATTGTATGAAAAGTGTTGCACAAACTTATCTAAAAGATCATCAAAATTAGATACCAAATTCTTAAGCAAATTTTAAAACCATTCCAAGGCTTTTCATGATAAACTCCTTGGGAACAATAATAAAAGGTATACGCCACTAGCTAGCATGTAACAAATAACTCAGTCAAATGAGCTTTAGGGTCACCTTTTCCATTATATTTTTAAAAATTTAGTGGTTTGTATCCTGTAGAAAATGGAATCTATAAGTAGTCCATGCTAAAAGGATAAGAACACACATCATCCAAATTAAACTTTTTACCCTATTTCCCAGTTTGGATGGAAGTAATCACATCCTTCATTTATTGTAATTCTTGGGCTAGGAAACTAGAGGGAACATTGACCTAGGTAGATGGTTGAGCAATCACAAGTACAACACTTTGACCAGGTTATGATGGAATTATTTGTTAGGGTATGTTGGTTTGGTTTGGAAATGGACTAGGAATATGAATACATGGATTAGAATATAATTATTGAAATTACATTTATGGTTATGCAATATTCTAGTTAGAGTTGGATATGTAGGTTTGGTTTTGACGATTTTATGTTTAGGATGGAGGGATATAAACATATTGTGCCTATTTTGGTTGAAAATGGACATGCTATCAACTAATCTAACCATGTTTTTGAGTGTGAACTTGTGAACCAAGACCTTGTTTCTGAATAAATGGCACATTTTGAAAAAAGGCAATTATTGCCTAGTAGGTACTTGAAAAACATTGAAACCTCCTTGTTATATGAATCCCTATTGGGAAGTTGATTCTTGTTGGATATTAGACACCTATCACTAACCAATATTCATACATTATTGGTTAGATATCATTTGGTTTTAAAGTGGCACACTAGCATATGACTGAAGAGGTATGTTTCCTACTACCTGATGAGGTGAAGCATTAATTGCCCATATATTATCGTGGCAACATTTTTTACCTATATTACATTGGTATACTAGATTGTGCCTAATATTATTTAATACCACTTATCACTTTTTGAGGAAGAGTAGGATTAGACACATTTTGCTATTGAGGCATGGCATTGGTTGTTGGTTGGCTACCTAATCCTATTGGTTGAGTGCTTGAAAAAGTAGATGGTTGAGGATTCATGGTAGTAATTGGTTGAGGTTGGGATGCAGACACTCTTATTCCCTAATTTTGAGAACCACTCATGGTGTTAACTAAAGGTACACATTCTTGTGTACTAGTTGTTTGCATACTTACACCACTTTAGTTTGGATGGGATGTTACTTACACTTTATCTAATATGTTTTGACCACTATATTGAATAGAAACATAAGATACTTTTTTGATGGTTGGCATATGAAATAAGTTTTCAACTGAAGTTTTCTACATAAATGGGTCAACACCTTGATTATCCTAACTAGTCTAATCTATTAACACTCCTATCAAAGGAACTAAATATATGAGAGGATTATTTGACATGGTCATCTAATTTAAATTGTGTTCTAGGTTCAAGTAGGTTTGGTATGATATTTGAATTTGTAAAAAGTGGTACTCCATGGGGTCCTTGATTTTGACAAACATAATAGGGTCCTGATACATTATTTGGGCTAGAGTTAAAAGATTTCTAGAATAAGCATGTTGATTATACAATATGTTATGAGGCATTCTCACTAGACTTGGTAAATTCTCATAGGGGAAGTCTACTAAAAACTTGGCCCCTACCTCTATGGCTCTATCCAAAATCTTGTCTTTATTTTCTAGTAAATGATGCTCAAACAAATAAGGATCATACATGGAAGGTGTGATAATAGAGTATGGTTGTTGGGGAAAAAGGTTCCTCAACTATAGGTACCGTACCTAAGTATTGCATAGTTTGTTCTTGATCTTGTTCTAAATATGGTGGTGTATTAACCAAATAGTTAGATAATGGATCTTGGTTTTGTGCTCCTATTTGAGTGTTTTGAGGAATATAAGGATCTATTTCATAAATAACATTATTCGCATAGGGATCTTGTACTATTTCATCTTGTGCAACCACATGACTAATCCTTGGACTATACATCAGTCCAATATGATTGTAGGAAAACATGTTGGGATCCATATTAAATGTGCTACTACAAAGATTTCTACAAACTCTGAAAAAGATAATGTCTAAAGAAAGATGATTCAAACTTGGTCTAGATTTTATCAAAATGATGGAAAGACTTATGCAAATATTTGTGATAAAATAATCTAATGTTAAGTGTTTAACATTACACATATTATATAAAAATATCAAGTATATGGACCTAAAACTAAAATGTCAAACTCTAAGGTCAAAGTGTTTCAAATTAGTCTAATTTTTGAAAATAAAAGTTGCTAGGTATTTTGGCCAAACACTGTGTCAAAATCTAGACTCAAACAAGGCATGTGATAGGACTCTTTGAAAAATGGTGTCAAAATCTAGACTTTAAAATAGATGATATTTTTATCTAACAAATTTGAAACACTTCTAACAAAAACTAGGCATTTGACTCTTGGATATAAACTCGATCAAATAACTATAAGGTATGAAACAAAAGGCACTTTTTGAGATAGGTTATTTTATTCTCAAATAATGGAATAAAACTTAATTCCTCCTTATAAATAAGATATAAAAAAGTGAATGACATAACTGTGCTAGACAAAGATTCACAAGATACACTCAGATTTAGTTTGGAAAATTTTGGAAAAACTTGGACTCTATGCAAAAAGGTCTATGAAATAATGTTTGAAATTTTTTTAGAAATGTAATAATGATAAATACTCAAAATATGTAACAAAATGTTTGTTTCAAAAAATCTAAGGCAAATATATTTCATAAATTTATCAGCATAACACTAACCTTCACAAATTATACACAATCTCAAAGTTTTGACAATTTTTCTAAGGCAAAGAGGTTTGCATCAAATAGACTCGAGGCAAAATGGGATAATAAAAATTCACTCATAGAATTAAAGTTAAAGCATTTTCACAAGGAAATTTATGTCTACGAAGTGGTGATAATGATTATGAGTCTTAAACGGCATTTAATTCAAATGGAAATTTGAACCTAAGTTAAAACAAGTATAATGTATAAATGGTGAACACATTTGACACATCAATCATTATAAATTATAAAGGTTAAAATTCAAATGTGAATTATACATGAAGGAATTAAACAAAATTTGGTAAAAGGTCTAGACTCAACTGGGTAGCATAACTATGCCAATGTGGATGATATGACTCAAAGCTTATGATAATTTTGAATAAGTCAAAAGTGATGATTCATGTGGGCATCATAACACCTCTTTAATCAAAGAAATTTGGGGACCATGTGTTTATTTTATATCACTTTTTTAACACCAAGTTTTTGACTTGAAAAGAGACAAATTAATCTAGGAAAAAAATCAACTAATTAATTGTTCTAGGTCCTAAATTGATAAGGTTGCATGGTATTGTTGGAATCCATCTATATACATCATTTGAAAGGATTTTAAGTGTTCATCCAAAAGTAAATGTGCATTATATATTAGGTTTTTTACACCCTTCCACTCTCAAATGATAATATTGTGACTTGCACCAACAATACTTCTATGGCAAGTGGGGTTTTTCTAAAAACTACAAGCTTTTGAATGTTTATAGATGGATAAATTGCACAATGACTTTCATGCCATGATGTAAAATAAACACACTTTAATTGGGTGTTCATGTAACTTGGCTTGTTTAAAAAATTTATTGTCTTTTTTACAACCACTACATCAATTGCTTACTCAGTATAGTGCAATGTCCAAAGTACAGATATATCTCGTGTGCTTAAGCCCAACACTAGAAGGTGGTTTAATCACTCAAAGCTCTAATCCTAGTGGGAGTGATGAATTTTATTCCAAGAGATGTAACTTTAGGTTAAATATTCCCTATATAACTTGTGTGAGGTAATGAAGTCCCCCTCACAAGCCAAGATGTAATGAAATAAATGACTAAGTGAAAGAGCTTTAGAGGTTGTGTCTAGGTCACTCAAGCCATATGGGTCCTTGAGGAGAGTTTTAAAAAAAATTATTTCATGCCTTTGACTAAGGTAATTTTCAATACATATGCCTCTTTTTATCCCAAAATTTCCCTAAATGGGATGGATGGGAGAGCATACACACAACATCTTTCTTTTTTCCAATCAAATTCTATTTAAGCAACTATTGAATACAAACTTTGACAAATGAGTTCAATTTTAGACACCAAAGGAAAAGTTTGGTGATGTTTTTTTACCCCTTAGTATTAATTTGTGAAATTTAAAATAAAATCACAAAACTTAACAAATAAAGCACCTAAATATTTTCTTAAACACCAAAATTACGGATTCTAATTCATTTTAGACATCCAAATGAAGTGTGAAAAGATTAATTTTAAGATTGTTTTGGCACTTTGTTAGGTAGATCCTAAAATAAAAAGGTTATCACTGTGTTTATCCTTGAATAAAATTTATCAAATAAATATTATCAATTTGTTTATCCTTGAATCACATTTATCAAATGAGGCAATTAACCTTGAAGGGCAAAATCTATCAACCTGAAGGCAAAACCTTAAGAAAACAAATGCGTTAGATTAGATTTGGTTAGAAAAAATCTCAAGAAAAAATTGAAAGGAACGTATTATAAAAATAAAACACAATAAAAAAATAATATTAAACATATGAAAACCTACAAACAACAAATTAGAAGGCTAAAAATAAAACATAACACATAAAAGCCCACACATAAAACATAAAAACCTATAGTCATTATTTTAACATAACTTTTAAAATATAAATCAGGTTGTCACAAAAAATTTAGATGTTGTCAATGACTTTAGGGATAACTTATATGAAAAATTTTATGTTCAAAATTTTCATACAAAAAAATTATTAACTCTGTTCTAACCATTTTTAACATAAAAATAAAAAATAGAAAGTGACAGTCACTAAAAGAGTCATAACTTCTAAAATATAAAGAGATTTTTTTTGAAATTTTTAGAGAATATAAATAAAATATTTATATATACCAATAAAAAAATTATAATAAAATATTAATTAAATAAAAATTTATTAATTCTTTATGGGTCATTTTTGCTCTAGCAAAGCAAAAACAACCAAAAATGAATTAAAACTATGAATACAAAGAAATTTGTGGGTTGTGCACTCATGAAGATAATTCCACAAGGCATGCCATTATTTAAAATAGGAATTTAAATTAAGATAGGATGGTTATTATCATTTTATTTCTAAAATGAAAATAAAATGAAAGAAACACACTAACTACCATAACATCTCTAGGCCTAGTTATTAGGGGGAGCTTAGTGAGGGAAAACCATTTGAAAACACAAATATAAATGGAAATAAATGAGATATATGAACACAAAACATTAATTTATTACCAAATCCTTGATTTTTCCAAAATTCTCCTTCTTTGGCTTGCACATCTTGTGCTTCAAGAGATCTTCTTAAATGGAGTATCACTACCTTCATCTCCTCTCGGCACCTTTGGCTTTGGCTTGGATTAGCTCAATAATTTAGAATTATAAAGCTAATTGAAATGGATTTTATATTTATTTGAGAATTATAAATTTTTATTATACAAGCTTAAAAATGATGTTCATTGCTCTTTTATTTATATATTTTCAAAATGGTTCAGGATCAACCATGATTGTCCATCTCAAGATTGAGATGTCTGGCCATGAATAAATCCAATTATGTAATTAAATTTATAAATATATTCCATAAATATTTGGGATAGAGTGGAATTTAATAGGCATATAGGTTCTTAATGAGGTATGGGGTGGCTTAATCCTATTATTTTATGTATATATGGCTTGTAGATACCACCCCAAGAAATGATGTCACCTTATGATGCAGATATTCATAATCATCTTACAATAAAGATATTTTCAACAAGTTCCATGAAAAATTAAGTTAAGATCTTAATTTAGTTTAATTAAACTTAAATATGATTAGTCAACTTTGATTTAAATTTTGGTCCTTGGTTCACAAATTAATCAAATTGGTCAAAATGTTTTGTTATTGGATTGAAATTTAACTAGATTGAAATTGGAAGTCAATGTTAGATGCATAAGAACCATATTCCTATTTAGGATGTTACCAACATAAAATAACAAAGACACGTTTCTTGTGTAATAAATTTGGTAGAAAAGATCAATCTAGAGTACCTAGGTGTGAAAATGTCATTTTGACTCAAAATGATCTAATCAAAGTTAACTACATAAATTTCATTACCTCATTTTATTATACTCTAGGAAAATTTAGCATTTGAATATAATAATTTAAACTCATTTAATGTGTTTTAGTGTTTTTAGGCCAAATTATGCATTTTGGTATAAATTGGTCAAAATCTTGGTTAGAGGTCATTGGTTTCCATTTTTAGGTGTCTACAAGCATAACTTGGATGGTGTTGTCATGTAGAAGATGCCCCTAGTGGATATGTATAGCGATGTGTGTCTTGAATATAGAATTAGGCATGCCCCCTCAATGGGTGAAGTGAAGCAACAAGTAACTAGATGTCACTACACACACTCAAAGAAGATCAAGTGAAGCATGGTAATGTAGATAAATCAACATATAATAGCATGAAATAGTAAATGTAAATCCTATCATGATAGTAGTAATTTAAAGCATAGATGATGCATACAATCAAAATGTTTTTAGTATTTTTGAATTATTGTATTGTTTTGTATGTTTAAATTTTGTATTGTTTTTGGTATTTTTTTAGAAATATTTGAATTATGTATAATCAAGTATGAGAGGTTATATACAATTAGGTTGGGATAGGATGATACTAACCAATGAGTCTCATGGGAGACTCCTTATCATGGTGTCCTATATCAAGGAATGGAATCATGTGTGAATGTGAAGCATGACGAAAATGCTAAGACTATGGCTTTAAAAGTTATATGTGTTATTGATGATCTAAAATGTCTTAATTATAAATTGATTTTGGGGTTCCATTGTAATTATAATAAGTGGATGTAACTATAGGGCTCTTAGGGACCCATCTGGAAGTAGGAGATGCTCTATGAGCATGTGCTTTATGTGTAGACCCATGAGATCTCAATGAAACTACTATGGGTGTGAAAACTATAGCTAGGAGCTATCTATAATCCTAAATCTATGATGGTGTATGAACCCTCTATACTGGTGATGGATATGTCAATTGTGTCTAAATCTATACCAGAGGAAGAATTGTAATTAGTAGGGAAATTAAAACTAGTGGAGAAGCTAAAATTGGTGGTTGCAAAGTAGATGGATCTAAAGTGGGTAGTGATAACTCATAAAAAACTCCACCAACTATAATAACCTAAATATCATGAATGAATTTCATGCATCTATGAATTTTAGATGGTACTTCTTAAATTTTTTGAAATCATGGGCAACCAAGTAACGTATCAAAAACTCTTACACTAGGAAATATACTGAAATGTGTGGTCACATGTGTTGGACCAATTTGTAAAAGATGTACAATCTCACCCAATAAAATCAATATGTGCCTACTAAATCCACTAATAACTATATCTATTATGGTGATATCTTGCTCTGAATATCCCAAATGCTGTAATAATGTAATGGTGCACATGTTGACACTAGAACCATTATCAATGAGAACACTGTGAATGGGCTAATTATGAATATGTGCTCTGATATAGAGTGTATTATAATCTAAATTATTCACAAAAATCTCCTAATCTGAGAAGTATATCAAAGGTCTAGCTATAACTTTGGACTCATACATAGTGATCATACCACTCAAAGGATGTGACTCAACTGAAGGTGCCTAATATGTAATTGGTGGTGCATGTGCATGATATTCATGGTGAAATCCTAATGTGTCCCTTGTATCATGCTTTAAATGTTGTGAAAATGGATCTAAGAATATTTTCAAAGCTTTATATTGTGTTGGTTTTTCCTATGGAGGCTCAACTAAAGTGTTAAGATAAATTAGGTTGTCATAAATTAAGTCTTGTATCTTATGTTTCAAATTGATGCATCTATTTGTAGTGTGGCCTAGTGCCCTATGGTAATCATAAAATGCATGTTGATCATATACTTTGGGAATAGGTTAGGCTAGATCATCTTCTTGAATAGGAGGGAGACAAATGAAATTATAATCTAAAAGTTATTGTAAAACCCTGGTTGGAGGAACTAGAAGATGTTAGAAAGTATGCTAAGGGGGTGATGATAAAACTATATGCTAAGGAGGATCTGAAGCTACATTTATTTTAGGTTAATTTTTCCCTTTTATATCATTAAACTTAACCTTGTATGGGGTTTTGTTGTTAATCTTATTAGTTGTGTCTAGAATGCTTGTATACTTGAGTTTGTCCATTGAAATAAGTTTCACTTCTCTTTCCTTTAGTGTATGACATAATTCAGTGAAGTAAGAGTGTCACTTGAACATAATTTATTCATGAAGTGATGGTAGAATACTCTATTTGAAGAGGTCATGTAACTCTTGATCTACCATGGGACTAGTCATCTTAGCCAAGATGGTCTTATACCTAAGAACATAGTCCATGGGATGCTCATTTGGTCATTATTTCTATTGAGTAATTTGAGCATATGAAATCTTATTACCAATGTTAATGTTGAAGTGTGCTAAGAACATGTTAGCTAAAGGATTGAATGCAAAAATTGACTAATTTGGTAAACTATAGAACTATTATAAAGTATAATCCTTTAGGCTCTATGGAAATAGATTGGTAAGTAGCCAATCATCAGGTACATAGTCTAAGCATGTTGCATGAAATGATCTCAAGTGTGTCTTTGGATCACCCTTGCCATCATAAAGAGTAAGCTTGGTTTGAAAAAAACCTTGTGATAAGGGTGTAGAAGTTTTATGACATACCAATGCTATATGCAGAAGAGCAAAAGAATCCAAATCCATTATAGTTATAGTGGTACCTTGCTCAAGATGTATCACATTAGATTTAAGAGATATAATCTCTTGCACAAGGGCTGCCACATCAAGAGAGAGGGGTGTACTAGCTGTAACTAGTGGCATAGAGATAGGTTAGGCTGCTATATGGGGTTATTGAGACATAATTGCCCCCATAGTGTTATTTTCAACTAGTTTCTCTATGGGAATGGAATTCTTAACTTGCTTAGCCTTTTTAATTTCCATGATAGATTGCAAAATTAGTGTATGATAATTAGTATGTTCCTTAAGTCTTTCTCTAAAATTTCATAAAATCAAATCTTTGTTGAGTACAACTTCATTATCAACAATGGGTAGAAGTGGATTAGTAGTCCAATGTGGTGGAGATGAGCATCAATGTGTACATCATAATTTTTATTTTCATGCTACTCTTTTTCAAAATTAACCTTATTGAAATTGGTGTAGTCTGGATGTGTAGAATCTATGATTGGAACCTGAGTTGGTTGTTTATCCATGGTATATGGCTGAGTTGTAAGAATTTGGGTGAATTTAGGAGGATTGCCACTAAGTCTTGAACTTCATCTTGAAGGAAGAGATACAATGAACTTAGGTGGCATAAGGAAAACAACTTGGATGATAGTAGAAAAGATTAAGCTGAGATAATCTAAATAAAGAATTGAATATGCATAGAAAGGATTTAGAGCTCCCAAACATGTAAGGTGATACCTCAAGAAGCAAATATGTGCTAGTATATGAAACTAAGGATTTTTTCAAAAATATTTATGAAAAATACTATGAATTTTTTAATTTTAAATTGATTTTTTTGAGTTTGATATGCAACTAAAAAAATTAGAAAATGATTGGAAAAGTACTAGAAAATAATTGGGAGTTAGTTGATGTAACTAGGGTTTTTTGAATGAATTTTTTAAAATTGGTATGATAATATTAAAAATTTAATATGAATTTATATAAAATTTGTATAATTTTTCTTAGAAAATTTAGAAAAAATTTTAAAAAAAATTCTAAAATTAGCAATATGTTTTTCCTAGTGTTGGGAATGTGCTTGTATGTAAAAAGGACCTAGTATATGCAAACTAGGGATTTAACAAAATATATTAAAATTTTGAAATTAATTTGTCAATTTATGATTTTTAAATATATTAAAAAGAAATTATGGTAAAATATCAAAAATAATTTACCCTAGGGTTTTTAGGGTTTTTGTGTGAAATTCAAAGTAAGTCAGGTTCACCAAATGTTTTGTTATTTTTTAGGAATAATGGAGTTTTATTCCGATTTAATAAACAAGTCTGAGTAGGGAAAATTATTAAATAATATTCCAAATTATGGCTACTAATTTTTGAATTTGAACTGCAATTTGACCTTTCTAAAAATAGTAAGAGAGTAAGGAGAAATGTAACTTAGCTTATTTTGAGTTATCCAATATGAGATAGGGTTTATAAATTTACATCAAGACTATGACACTATCGTAAACAGGATCCTAGACTTTTTTTCCTAATTGGATAGGAGTGCTAGAACTAGACAACCTGGGCTTTGGTGCTATAGTCCTGCTTTGATGATATTATCCTAAGGGTTTAATATTTTTGGGTTTTATTTGCCTATTCAAAGTGAGCCTGTGTACCAATTTTTAGGTATTCACTATCAACATAACTCTATATAGATTTTATTCTTCATATACCTAAATCTTCTAAGTAATTTAAATAAACTTTGGAAAATAGGGAAAAGGGTTAGAGTGTAAAGGATACATTGGATGCACTTCACACCCTGTATGTCGGCATGTTGCCTACATACTAATACTCTAAGGAGGGATCAAGATAATTTAATTCTCCCATTGAAGTGCTTGGTTCAACTATGTATGAAAATATACCTAGATAAAAAAATAGGTGTACTTCAGATGGATAGGGATTGGTGTAAAGGTTTGAATAAGCTTGGAATAATATTGGAAGGCTATATATAGAGAATAGGGAAAATTTCTTGAGTGTACTTACTTGTACTCTTGCTTCTCTCCTATAAATGAATGTCAATGTAAACACCAAAATCGTGTCTACTCCCTTGGTCGTCCTCCCCTTCTCTCCCCCTTGGTCCAATTAAACCACTCCTAACCTATGTCTTATAATTATCTTATTTTAAATTAATAATTCTCTCCCCTTGCCACCTCACCACCCTAGGATGCCCCTCTTTGGATTCCATTCCTCAACCCATGCCAAGTCTTTAATGCCTAAGCCCCATTCATGACCTATTCCAACTTCCCCTCTCATTTTCCACGCCTATTAATCCACCTTCAACCATTTCTTCCCCCGACCCGCTGACCTGACAGTTGGGAAAATGGATAAAAGGCTATTTTTAGCCTGTTTCTTGACTTCCAGCCGCTGACATCGGTCAATTGTCGATCGATGTCGGTGATATTGTTGGCGTTGGTTACCTTCATAACTGCATTTCACCTCTGGATGAAGGATCAGACTCTTCAATCTTCATCCCATTTTTCAATCTTTCAAACTGTTTTCTCCAATCTTAATCATCCACCTTTCGACCTTCAACAATCAGCCAATCTTCTAGTCTTCAACCCACCAGAACTCTCACTCTCTCTCTCATAGGGCTTCTACACTAGCTAAAGCAATAGCAGGGACTCTGCATCAGTCTTCTACATCAACAACAGGTACAAGCATCAACATCACTCCTACAAGCCACAGGTAAGTATTTTGTCTATGTTTTCATTTCAGTATCTTCTCTTTAATCCATCTGTTATTCAGACCAGACTTGACTCCCTCTCAGAAAGGTTGAGAGGCCTTCCAATATCCTTATCACCTCTATCCTCCTTTTTTGAGCATACACTCTATCCATTGTCCCTGCAACTCTATCCAGACCCTGCACAGACCATTCAACCAAACCCAAAATCCTTTTCAAACTAGTCCACAGACCATAAACCTATCCAGACCTGACCAGACCTCATCCAAAGACTACTGCCCCAACTGACGCCAGCCACAGACACCACTGCCCCCACCGACGTCGGCAACCTAATCGACATCGGTAGACCTTAACCAACCAATGCTGGTAGTCTAACCGACGTCGGTGACTATGACCAGGCTGACAGCAGCATTCAGGTAAGCATTTGGTTCCATTTCCTTTTCAATCTTTAATCATTTTAGTCTTTTATCATTCTACCTTTTATCAGACATTATTTTTATCAATCAGTGGGTTGACATCCCTTAAGGAAGTCTTTGTACTTTTGGGATCAAGCTTTTGCTTGGCAGCCCACCATCTCCTCATCTAACGCCTTCTTTGTCCTAGTCTCTTTCTTTGGCAGGTGTCATCCTCCACAACCAAAGAGGAGTTCTCAAAAATGTCTAGATAATGGTGCGTATGACTTCATCCAGGTACATACAAGCCTTAGACCATTTCTTCTTAGTTTCTCATTTCCTTCTTGAATATCAAAATCAAAAATCGTATAGAAACATTCTGGCACGCCCGGTGGGACACTAGGGTCTTCCTTGGGTTCTCTTCTTTCTGTTCATATAGGTGCATTAGGTTTCTCCTTTTCACCTCTTTCTTCTATCTTCCAAAAGACATCATAAGCAGGATTAAAAAGAACTCTTCTTTCTTTTCTTGCATCATAGACTAGTCAAAAGTCATACTCTTCAAGCCTTTCTCCATTTGTCTTCATACAAATTAACATTTTGACTTGGGCTTAAAATCTTTTGCATTTAATTTCTTCTTGACTACATACTTAGTCCACATCTAGTAATTAGACCGCATCATGAATTAATCACACTTATGTTACACAACCTAATCACTTGCACAAATCAAACATCAAACTTACCTGAGACAAGGCCCGACTAGGATTTCATCACCCAGCAGATACCTTACCCATCTCAGCAATCCCACTTGGATTTCATCACCAAGGGGAAAGCCCACTCTGTTCTCTGGCAGAGGATGATCTCTAGGGAAGGTATATTTTGGCTAAGCGAGACCAGCTCATCATTGGGCTTGTGAAGTGAGGGGAGCTTACTCCTTAGCACCAGGCCACATACCGAACCTAACCCAGACTCTTGAGTGCCTAAACAAACCTGAAACCATCCATAGACTACCTCTTCTAGGACCCATTCTAATAGCCAACCTTCCTAAACATCACTTTAAGGTATAAGCCACAAGATTCTAAAAGTTGATTCTTAGGATTTAATGCTTAGGGTCTGCCTGTCTCCATCTATTTTTCTATTCCTATCTAGTTGTTTGAGCTAGTGAGGACGTTCTTCTCTTTTTTTTCCAAGAATCTTCAAATTTTTTGAGTTTTTGGAAACCACAGTCACCGACATCAGTGTTACCACCAACTTCGGTAACATTCCCTTGCCGTCATCGATTATATGACCGACGTCGGCCATCTATTCTCACCAACATCAGTTTTTAAACCAACGTTGGTCACTGTCACAATCTTTTTTTCAAAATAGTAGCCTAAAACCCGACCCCTTTTCTGCCAAAACCACATTCTAAGTTTCTAAAACTAAAAAAACACAATTTCTACAACTTGACACTTTTTGCCTTGAACGGTTTTGACACGCAGTCAAACCAAGGCTCTTCTTGACCATGCGAGGCATCAACCACTTCCGCCTTCCCCATCCATAACTAGTCTTATAATGGAGTTCCACTCGGAGACCGAAAGAACTCCTACTCGACCGACCCCAACTCAAACCCCCATTGTCCCTGAAGGTGACCAAGACTTCGAAAGATTCTTGGACCTCAATGTTAAAGCCCTCCAAAACTATCTCACAAGAAGCCAAATGTGGGACCTTTCAGGGGTAGTGACAATGACATCAACGCCATCCGCTACCCAACCCATCATGACTCAGCCTATTATCTCGACTAGTCACTCGACCATGGCCAATACGCAAAGTTTGGCCTCCCCATCTATTTTTGAACCTACCTCCATCGGGGTGTCATTACCCCCTCAACCACATGCAATTCAACCAAGTTCTACATCATACCAGAACTTGATTGTCTTGACCTTACCCACTCTTGCACCTACACACGTGGGAGTGACAACCTATCCTTTTACCAGTGTCATCACTCAACCACTTATGATGGTATCTAGTCAACTTGTGTCCTCTAACTTCATAGCACGAGCCCCTTTGGCCATGACATCTATCCCTATGATACACTACCCATATGTTGCACCTACACAAGCGCAACCAAGTATGTCATATGCCTCTTCGACCACATTCTAGGTACCTCATAACCTAGGGGGTGCCCTACCTGCCAATCCATCAGCAGACATAATCAAAATGCTGATGGACAAAATGTCTAGTCTCAAGACCTCTATTTCTAGTTCACACAATGCTCCTTCATATGAGCAAGTCTACAAGGAACCCATTCATCCCTCTATCCTTATCCGACCTTATCCCAATCAGTGGGATCTTCCTAAATTTTCTCATTTCTAGAGTAACGAAGACCCACAACAACACTTACGAGCATTTAGACATGCTTGTTATCTCATTGCCCATGATGATGCGTTACTTCTATGCACGTTCCCCATGTCACTTTCAAGGGCTGCCCTTGACTGGTATAGCTCTCTTACCAGACATTCTATCTTTTCATTCGCTCAACTCGCCTAATTATTTCTTGACCATTTTTCTATCAACATCACCAAACAAGTCTCAATCACAGACCTCTACTGTATCAGGCAATTTGATGACGAATCAATAGTCAATTTTGTCACCCATTGGAGAGGCTTGATCAACCAGCTCTCTTTCTCCTTGCCTCAACCTCAACTCATCGAGCTCTTTTCTTGAGCATGTGCCAGGCACATCTCTTCTACCTTGTGGATTCAAACATTTTGCACTTTCGACGAAGCTTTCACCATGGCAAGAAAGCTTGAACTCCGTGCCATCGATGACAATAAGGTCAAATTGCGTAATAACAACGCAAAATCTAATGACCCTTCTTCATCCAAACCTTCTTCTACCCACTCCCAGTCTAAGGGGTTGGTAAACACTGTCATCTTTAGATCACCATCTTCGACAACAACCAACTGACCTCAATTTTCAACGTCAGAATACATCAATAAACACTTCCAACGATGATCCATACAACATCAATACACTCCAATTGGAGAGTTATATGCCTTTGTCTTGGATAAACTCGTCAAGCTGGGGATCCTTAATCCACCTTCAATTTGACCACTTCAATTCGACTCCTCAACACCTATCCCTACATGGTATAGGGAGAACAACTTCTACAACTATCACTGTGTCAAAGGCCATGACACGGATAACTGTCAAACCATTAAAAACATCATCCAAGACATGCTAGATAAGGGGGATCTTATCTTGGATAAACCAAACACTCAAGCCAACCAAAACCTTGACATCTTCAAACAACCCTTTCCTAATCACCTGCCTACTCAAAACAATATGCAGACCATGACCAACGACCCTTAAGACCATGATATACACACGGTCGACACTGTCTATTCTCTGATCTCTGACCAACCTCTTCCACAGGTAGAAGAATCCCCTTCTCCTGTTAGTCCTCGATCCACCTCTCTTATATTGGAGGATGCCTTGACCACACCAACGCCATTAAGCCCACATTCATCCTTCCTCCCACCAATGGAGGACCCTACTTTGCCTACTCCTCAACCACAAGTAGAGGGCACTATCATTCCTACCCTCTACCCTCTTGAGGAGCCACACTCTCATATTCCTTCTCCACCAAGAGAAGAACTAGTCTCTTCACCCATTTCGATCGAGGAAGACCCAGTCACGGTTTCCTCTTGTCTTTTGCCTGAGATTGCTACATCTCACTCGCCATTGTCCACATCTGAACCTGAACCTGTATCTAACCTCACCGCGCACAATAGTGGCCCTTACCCCAAACCAAAGAAGGCCACTAAACCACACCGGAGGACTCCTCCCCCACCTTCATCATTACCTTCAATTTTGGGCTTGCATCTATCTACTTTAATAGGAGTACTTCCTACTCCCATGCTTCACAGAGGCAAGTTGCCTCCATTACTCTCTCAACCCATCAGACATATATTTCCTCCAAAACATCTAACACCTATCACCACAAAAGTGCCATCTCCATGTGTGGTTACCCCACCCACAAAAATGATGGTATGACCAATGCCTCTTATGCCTCTCAAACCAAAGTCATCAACCCCCACTGCAACAAGACGCACAGACCCATTAACAGGTTCTTATGCCCTATTGTTACAGAAATTATTGCAGTCTTCTCGCATCAAGCTCCCACCTCTTAAACCATATCAATCTCTCAGACCAAAACCACCCTGGTTCGATGACACTCAGATTTGTGTGTATCATCGCATGCCTTGGCATGACACTAAGCATTGTTGTGCCCTTAAGGTTGTCATTCACCAATGCTTAGAGAAAGACACCCTTCTTCTTGACCACATCGTCAACAAACCTTTAACCTCCTCACCGTCCCACTCATCAACTCTCAGATCAAGACCATCTTGGTTTGACAAATCTAAATTTTGCCACTATCATCACACTCTAGGACATGACACTAAACATTATTGCGCTCTTAAATCTATCATTCATCAACACCAAAAAAAGGATACCCTTCTCATCAAGGATCCTCTTGACCACCCCTTTGACAAATCATCAACACCGACCCATGCTTCTCAAACCTCATCACTTAAATCAGGATCTCCACACTAGACTATGGTCCCTTTGCCACCTTTAACCCCCTTATTCGACATCAACACAATCAATCTGGCCACCAAGCCTCAACCGACCTTGACCAATCTATCAAACATTCTCCCTAGCCACTGGGGGAATTCAACCTTCATCCAAGCCTTGACCAACCTTTCAACCCAGTCTCGACCAAATATCAATCACTCTTTTAATCCTAAACCTCGACTAGGCCTCAACCAAGCATCAACCATGCCTCGACCAAAAAAGCATCAACCCAACCTCGACCAAACATTCAACCCAACCTCAACCAGACCATCGACCCAACCTCGACCAAACATTCAACCTATCTTCGACCAAACGTTCAAATCGACCTCAACCAAACATCAACCAACTTCTTCAACATCGACCCCAAACTTTGACCAAATGTCAACCAACCTTTTTAATCATGACCTCAACCCAACGTCTTCATCATCATCTAACATGTGACCAATTTGGAATGAATAAAATGGGGCAAGTTTGCTCCTAATTGGCTTGGACCTTGCATCATAACATAAGCATGGGACAGGGACTTATCAGAACCTGGGCCCCTTTATGCCTTGCATCTTCAACCAGTCCACTGTTAGTCAGGTAATTATTCACTTGACATTTAACTTGAGCTTGATCCCTTGAGTAATCCCTGTCACCATCATTCCTATCTCCTTCAACCCTCAATCCTAACCCTTTTGTCAAGCATGAACGCTTTGTCCTAATAAAAGGGAAACCCTCTAAACCTCTATAGTCAAGTCCATGACCAAAGTCTAGTCAACAAAAAAATAAAAATGGGATGCATATCCCAAGGTCATAAAACTCTAAAGTGTAGACTGCTCCCTTGAAGGACAGCTGCCTCATCATTGTTGTATTTACTAGACTACTCCCTTGAAGGACAGCTAGGCCAAAGTCATATTCAAAACATAAAAATCAGACTATAGACCACTCCCTCAAAGGATGGCTATTCCTAAATTTTGCTACATACACAACATTATCTCAAAATCTTCCCACATCAATCAGCTTCATGACATGACCACAAAGAAAGACAACATCCCATCACAGGCTTCCCGCATCGATCAGTCTGCCTCAAAAAAAAAAAAAAAAAAACTGACTGACAACCTATAAAGTCATGGACTTGTCTATTGTCGTTCTCGGGGTCACCTATAAAAGGGGCAACATTGTTCCTACCAAAAAGGGTTCCCCCTTCCATCCATATCACATAATCAATCCTATCACCCCAACATACTCAAGGGATTTCGAGCTCACTTAACGTCAAGTGATTTGATTGTTTCTCTAACACAACCACTGGTCAACGATGTAATTCATGAATGGGTCTTTTGTTTCTAAACAACCCTTATCCATGCCATCATTCTGGTCCTTGTCAATGAAAGGGAAATTTGCCTTTAACTTTTTTTCACACCTTGGTCACACATCCAACCAAAGCATTTTGTCCAAACCCAAACCAAACCAATCAAACATTTTCAGACCATCAACATGACCTATTCCATTTCACATAGTTTCTATGGACACCAATACACATGGAAACTATCGACCTAACACAATTTATGTTAAGAATAAACTAATACTTGTTGAAGCATAAATAGACCTCAATTCATTTTTAGCATACATCCATCACGAATATGAAAATTGCTAGGGATGAAAGACCACTCGATCGATGTTGCATAATACACCATCACACAATATAGAAAAGGCTGCAACATCATCTTCTCCTCATCATTTCAACACATGACCACACCAATCATCAACCTCTTTGACCCCTCTGTCTAAACTACATTGGTCTGAGGCCCTTCCAATCCATGCTATGTAGGCAGCACCCAGATGACAGGACTGTCTCCTGGGGTTAGCTCGACCACCCTCGTTTGTTCGTCTCCCTGATGGACAAACTATCCTCCTTTTAACCATGACTTAACCTCATCCAAGACCATCAACCACTTCGACCCTCTTCCTCCCTTTTATAGAGAACTACATTGGCCTGAGGCCCTTCACACAAGGGCTATGTAGGCAGCACTCAGATTACACAATGTCTTCTGAGGTTAGCTCGGTCACTTTCTTTCATCTATCCATCTACCTTGACTAATGACCATGGAGATCATGCCTATCTCCTCTGACCTTGACCACTTCCAAGATGACTTCACCTTAGTTGTTTTTGCATGTATGCTACCTCATGAATGGTTAGCAAAATTGTGCGCAGACTATTTTTTAACCCTCACAAGTATAGGATCGCAAGCCGGTTGATCCCCACTACTTGTGACATTTTCATGTTTCCAGGAGCACTTCCTGAGCCTGAGATACTTGGAACACAATGACCATTGGAGCTTCAGCTTAGATTGAATAACCCGATCAGCTATGACTAATGCTGGGGCATGGTTATTTTAATTTTGGCACTCCTTGACCTTGACCTGTGACAATTTGACCTGACCATCCTGTGAAGTGGTATACATGCAATCATGACTATTGCAGTGTTCTCACTCCATCTTCACCATGTTCATCCACTTTCTATCAAATTGGCACCCGATTCCAGGTTCCCTTCCCTTGACTCCCACTTTGAGGGGGAATACCTCATCCATAATCGGGGCAACCAACACTCCTATTTTTGTCTTGCAATTCACTTGAACAACAAACAATATAAAATCAATCTTATCCCATACCTGGGGCAATCAACTCCTATTTTTGTCTTGCAGTTCGTCAAGAACAACCAATAAGAAAAAAAGGGGCAAATGTAGACACCGAAATCGTGTCTACTCCCTTGGTCGTCCTCCCCTTCTCTCCCCCTTGGTCCACATAAACCACTCCTAACCTATGTCTTATAATTATCTTATTTTAAATTAATAATTCTCTCCCCTTGCCACCTCACCACCCTAGGATGCCCCTCTTTGGATTCCATTCCTCAACCCATGCCAAGTCTTTAATGCCTAAGCCCCATTCATGACCTATTCCAACTTCCCCTCTCATATTCCATGCCTATTAATCCACCTTCGACCATTTCTTCCCCCGACCCGCTGACCTGGCAGTTGGGAAAATGGATAAAAGGCTATTTTTAGCCTTTTTCCTGACTTCCAGCTGCCGACGTTGGTCAACTGTCGACTGACGTTGGTGATATTGCCAGCATCGGTTACCTTCATAACTACATTTCACCTCTAAATGTAGGATTGGAATCTTCAATCTTCATCCCATTTTTCAATCTTTCAAACCATTTTCTCCAATCTTAATCATCTGCCTTTTGACCTTCAACAATTAGCTAATCTTCTAGTCTTCAACCCACCAGACCTCTCACTCTCTCTCTCACAAGGCTTCTACACCAGCTATAGAAACAAAAGGGACTCTGCATCAGTCTTCTACATCAACAACAAGTACAAGCATCAGAAGCACTCCTTCTACAAGCCACAGGTAAGTATTTTGTCTATGTTTTCATTTTAGTATCTTCTCTTTAATCCATCTATTATTTAGACCAGACTTGACTCCATCCTGAAAAGGTTGAGAGGCCTTCCAATATCCTTATCACCTTTATCCTCCTTTTTTGAGCATACACTCTGTCCATTGTCCCTGCAACTCTATCTAGACCCTGCACAGACCATTAAAACAAACCCAAAATCCTTCTTAGACCAGTCCACAGACCATAAACATGTCCAGACCTAACCAGATCTCATCCAAAGACTACTGCCTTGACTGACGCCAGCCGCAGAGACCACTGCCCCCACCAACGTTGGTAGCCTAATCGATGTCGGTAGACCTTGACCAACCGACGCCAGGAGTCTAGCCGACATCAGTGATTGTGACCAAGCTGACAGTAGCATTTAGGTGTCATCCTCCACAACCAAAGAGGAGTTCTCGCAAATTTCTAGATAACGGTGTGCATGACTTCATCCAGGTACATACAAGCCTTAGACCATTTCTTCTTAGTTTCTCATTTCCTTCTTGAATGTGAAAGTGAAAATTGTATAGAAACAGTCAACCCTTCCAAATGAGCTTTGAATGGGTTTATATGGGAAAATATTTATCATGGGTCAGATGTATTCACATTAGCTTGACAAGGAAAAGGATAAGGATCAGAAGAATCTAACCATTGGGGCTTAAAATGTACTTGGATAACAACACTAAAAGTAGGACACCCTAGAGTTCAATGCGATAGTCCAAGTTAGGCACTATTTTTTAGAGGTTATAGGACCTAGGGGGATGGACATGTCATTGGGAAAATAGTCTGGGTTAGCTGGGGTTAAGTTTGGAAGGCCACGAATGTCTAGGAATCAGTGAAAAAAGCCTAAGATGGTGAAGAAAGCAAGCAAGAGGGACTTGTGGGTTGGGTGTCATTAATCATTCTCAAGTAACCAAATCTTGCATTTTATATGAATACACTTACATATCAAAATTACAATGCTAACACAAAACTAAGTATAGTTAAATTATCCCCAATGAAAGTATGGTAAATAAATCAAAGTAGATAGAAATTGAACAACAAATACAACTTGTGAACAATGTTTCAAAGTAATCACCAGAAAAAGAATCACTTAAAATTGTTACACATAAGGTTTGGCATTTAATTTCAATTATAAAAGGGCATTTTTATTTCCATCTAGATAGTTAGATGATTCTACATTTATTAGATAATTACCTAAACACATGTGTCAACAATTAAAAATTATATCGTTAATACATCACTTTTCTTAAACTCTATATACAAAAAATAAAAATGGTATCTTTAATACATCACTTTACTTAAACTATATATACACATTAAGTAATAATGTGATCACTTGGTTGATGAGATGTGGATGAGTTGGTGAATTGGATTGGATGTTTCTAGCCCCACATAGGTTCAAATCTCATTGGGCATGTGAGGCCAGTTGTGTATGTTGATGGTATACTTGAAGCTTGATGGTTGTAAATCTAATATTAATCATGGTGGTTTATCACTTGAGGATTTGGGCCCTCATTTTATCCTAGACCAACTCATAGCTCAAGTCAAAAGTGATTTCCAAACCAAAAAAATTTTGATCACTTGATCATAAATTATAATAAAACATGCATGATGTTCATTAAAAATAAGCACAATATAATAAAATATAATAAATGTATATATAAATCAAATGTAAAACATGATAAGAAGAGTGCACAATACATAAAATCACTCAATAATTGGTTCTTGCATATATACATCAACATAATATAAATTAACTGACATGGGGGATTGTGATATAAAGGTGCCACTCTTCTCATGTATAAACCTTGATCAGACCAACTCATCTTCTCCTAATATTCATGGTGTTTGGTCTTGACCCCTATGATTCAATCCTAAACTTCACCTTGCCGATGGTTACTTTTCAAATTTAGACCCCCATTTACATGTTAGTTTAAAATTACATGATAATTATCATGAGGTTTCCCATTTTGGATTGCTATAAAGTCACACCTAAGTCACTTATTCTATCACTTATAAATTTTAGTAGTAAGGAACACTTACACTATTGTACACTGAGAAAGGTTTCCTTATTCTTCCCAAATATGATTCTAATCAGTTGAAGCAATCTTTAGCTAAGTCAAGTGCCTATTTTATCCAATCCAAGAGAAACATTATCAAGTATCAAGCCATCTCTATATTCATTCATGTTGCTAAAGGATCACAATTGAAAAAGTAATCTAAGCGGGAGAACTAGATGGTCTTGATTTCCCTCTTTAGATTATTAGATACTTAGGCAATGATCAATCATCATAGGGGTGATTAATGTACCTTTTTTGTAAGCTTATCAACTATTACAAGACTTTATAGGGTTTTTAATTGTAATAAGTTATTTTTATGTCATTCACATGCACTCAAAGGTTAATTTACCACACACATGCATGTTTTAAGCAGCCACATATGATTGTGCCCTATTTTCCATAATTTTCCATAGAGGATAGAATTGACCATTAGAAGATAATAATACTAATCAAGTATGTCCCTTTCCCATCATTACTGAACCTATGTAATTACAATTTTATTTTTAATTTTCATAGTCTCAGTGAGATCTATAGATCAGTTCCATACACTTTATAGTTTCACACAATCATATCATAGATAGTAAACAACTAAATATTTTGTGTTGTTCATAATTAACCATTTTTCATTCATTTAATCTTTGTCAATTTCAATTACTTTGATTTATTTTTTCTTATCACAAGTTGTTATACATCCTTTTTACATTTCTATTCATTATTGTCTTAATTAGACTTAATCACCAAATTAATTCCAATATTTGATAAGATAAATAAAATATTAACAAAAACTAAAAATCATGATAATAAAAAATTCTTAGATAAATAAAAGATAATATTTTTACATAACATACCATTTTTGGGGCATCCTTAGCCTATAAGACCTCCATTTTCTCAAACTAGGTCAATATTAGATCTCGTATGTATGACATGTTTCTCACTTAAAGATTTGAAATTTTAATTTACACGATATAAATGAATTGCAAAATTATACTCACCTAACCTATTTAAACATGTTAAATTTTTTGAATTATGAATTATTCAAATAAAACAACTTATAAATTAATGCCCATAATTTTTTTCATGCAATATCTTGAGTGATGATTATCAAAATCACTCCCCATTAAATGTGTCAAAAAACATGCAATATGCTCTTCTACATGATAATATTTTATTACTTCTTGTAATCATTTTAAAAATTCCAAATTTAGAGATAATTATCCCATATGGAGATTGTGCCACATAGTTATCAATAAAACTACCTCCATATTTTTTTATAATATGACTTTCACTAATCTTTGTTTATTGCCCATCAAAACCTTTATGAACTTGCACTACAAAATTTCAATCCAATCCAAATGTTCCAAATGATCAAATTCAAAATTTAATCAATCCTAAAACACATTACAAATAATAAAAATTATTTTAAATTCCTTTCGATGTAATTGATTTCATATTCTCATCCCTTGCATTGAAAGGGGGCATGCATTAGGTTTATTTCAAAAGTGAAGCTTGCACAAACAATATTTATGGGATCACTCAATTTTTGAAAAATAATGACAAATATTTTATAGATTTATGACAAATCATAAACATTGGTATAGATTTTAGGGGCATATTCCATGTAGGTGCACTCCATCATCCAACAATAAGATTTTACATTACCAAATATCAAAAACATTATACATATTTAGAAGTATATCTAATGCATATGCACATACAAAATATAAATTTTATTATAAAGTTTTCAATGCCTAAAATTCATCCACTTTGTAAATGAAATGTATCCTAAAGGTTAGCCTAAGTGATTTAGTACAAGATATTTTCAAGAGGGATTGGTTTATATACAAAATCAACCCTCGTTTATTACTCAAATGGAAATCACATATAGCTCACAAGGCAATGTACCAAGAAATACTCAATAAAGTATTCAAGTAAGAAAACCTACCTTATGCATCTTTATTTCCATGTCAATCATAGTAGTAGTATTTCCATAGGTCTTAAGCATTCAACATCAGTTTTTGAGCCATATTTTCCAAGTAACAAGATAGGTCACTCCATGTTTATGCTTATCATGCATTAAATTTTAATGCATACACAAGTCAAAATGTAGGAGATAACTACACAAGTTTAAGGCCCTATTTGGAGTGTTGGCTATGTAGGCAACACCCATTGATAGAGGAATCCTTGGGGAAGCTCAAAATTATGAGCCCACTAACCCATTTTTTCCATAGTCACTCCAAGGGTGAGGAAGCTAGGTTTTAATCATTTGACAAAGAATGATAATCTATGTGCATGATCTGAAGACATCATAAGAAAGGTGATAGGTAACCCAAAAATATTTAAGTGGTCACATCTATATCTAATTAGTATTTCTTACAAAACACTTATGTTGAAGTTAGACACCTACATCAGCATAATTGTTAGGATCTAATACAAGCATCTGAGGCCATAAAAAGAATATTCCAAAAATCTTATGATTGTTCAAATTTCACCTTCTAGTGAAATTATAGCCTATTATAGGTCAGACCTATTTAAGCATATTAAACTACCTAAGTATCATTATTCCCTATTTATTACAATATCTTTCAATAGATGTTTTTTTTTTTTTTTTTTAACAATCTCGATTGTATAACTTAAGAATATTATTTATCAAAGTTTATATTAATTATCTTGTTTATTATTTTAGTTCATCATCCTTTTGAAAAAATATAATATAATACCCCTTAACCCTATATATCCATACATTTCTAAATTTAAGGTTAAACACTTCCTTGCTTATCTTGAATTTTTTCTTATAACATTTCTTTTTTACAATTTTTATGTTTGTAATTTGCTTTTTCATTTTATTCTTTCTATAATATTTTTTTATATAATTTTGATTTTTGAATCTTTTCTTTCTCTAAATTATCTTTTTATATCCATATTTTCTTTGTCTTATTTTTTGCACTTTCTTTTTAGGAGATGAAATATAAGTGGGTTGGTTAATAATCTTATATATTATAGGATCACCACTATCAATGATGCTTTTGATATTGTTCTTTAAAGCCTAAAAACTTTTTATATGATGTCCATGAAATATATGAAATGCATAGTAGTATTTTGATATTTTAAGAGGAGGTATAGAAGGTAAACTAATCAAATTTTTTCAAATCATTTCTTTTACAACCTCATTTGTACTTTAATTATCCTTTTGTGTACTTTTCAAAACACTAAGTGTAGATATATGTTGTTTATGAGATAAATGATAGCTAGATAAAGATGTAGATACATGATTAACACTAGCATGCTCCAGATACTTTATAATTTTGCTATTATTTTTTAATTGATATGATATTTGAACTTAAATATTGATTTTTCTTTTACAACCCTTCTATTAATTTTTTTATAGTGATTATATGATCTTGAAGGGATTCATAAGCACAAGCCCTAGGTATTTTTTATTGAATAGAAACATCACCAAGAGGAGGTGTTGGAGAGTGAGGAATGAGATATTATTTTAAATCAAGATATTCATTTTTCATGCATGATTTACTTCTTGTTGATTTATAACATTGAAATAAGTATCCCTAGAAAGAGAGGCATTGGCATCATGTGGTGACTCTATGCTCATATTATGGCATTGTGGTTCAAAAATAACATGATGTGAAGACAAGCATGAGGATGGATTAGGATAAACACAACTCTTCACATGATGAATATGGATTATAAGAAACATCTAAATATGTGTGAAGAGCAATGCCATTGTTTTCAATTGTAGCTTGTGATGTGTTAAGAAAAGAGAGAGAAAATTTGTCTTCATTAGTTGATAAGAGGGAAAAGATGTGACATGTAGGCTCAACATCCATTATTTGTAAGGAAGAAGATATGACAAAATTTTTAATTAAATCTTGATTTGAAATACCTTTATTAATAAATCCTTTTTTGAAAATAAATTGATTTGGTTTTGATTTTTCCTTTTGCTCTAGATTATTATGCAAGGAAGAAAGTGAATTTGAAGAAGATTTTAGAAATGAATTTGTTTTTATGGATTCATATTCCCAAGTGACATCAAAATGAAGTTTTATATGAAAATAAAAATCATCCATGTATGTGTAAACACATAAATTAGCATTTATTCATTAAAAATGTACTTTTGATTATTATTTATACACACTTGTCTCATTCTTGATTCCATGGTCATTTATCGCCCTTCACTTATTATGTATATGGACCTGACCTCTTAACCAAGTCATTATTCCAAACATCCATATTAGACATACTAAATAGCCTAAACTCACTTTCATATTAATCCACATGTAATATTTACTTTTCTTTGATCTTTAGACAAGGTTGTTCCATTTGAACTATCCCTTTCCTTGATACAATATAATTCTATCGATCGTGTCCTCCCATGAAACAACTCTTTACTCAAACTTAAAATTACCTTATGGATTGTCTCACACATTTCATGAGTCACATCTAACTTAATTAAAAAATTATCATTATAAAGCCACATTTTTTAACCATTATCCACTAAAGTCTCATATGATTGAAAATTATTAGAATGCCTAACAATATATTAAGAGATACCACCTTTTTTCCATTACAAATTCCACAACCTTAGTCTCCCTGAGTTAATCTTGCATACACCTTCAAGGTCACATGTCATTTTTTAATCATTTAATAACACTAAGATTACACCAAAATTTAACATTTTACATTAGTCTTTCACACACACCACTGTAGCATGGGATAACTACATGGATTTTGATCATTATTCATAATATTGGGATGTAAATATCACTCAACATAATGGGTGTTGAGGCTTAAAACAACTTCAAATGTCAACCTCTTTTTATTTTATTTATCATTAATAGTTTATTGAGTTAGGTTTATAAGTGAAGAAGAAGATACACATTGGCTTTCATAATATATTGAGATCCCTTTCATGGTTAAATAGAATACAGAGGTGAAATGAACTTGTCACGTCAATCATAGAGAGCAAACCTTCATTAAATGTTAGCATACCCTAAGGACAATAGCATAGACTACCATATCCAATTATAATAACATTGTCCAAAATCTAATTGAAAATTATTTCTAATTCACATCATTAGATGGTCACATAGTCTATTTCAAAGTTGTACTTACAATCTTGCATTCTTATCTTCCAGCTAATTTATTTCCTCTAGCATTTTTCTCTTTTAGCAACTTTATGTATTTATCAAGTTCCAAATAAGTTTGTATCATTTATTATATATTTATAACATTCTTATTTTACAAAAAAAAATTATCTTATTAGGATTTAATATCTCTACTTATCCCAAATATAATAAAATAAAATGCTTTTTCCATATGTTTTTGCTTATTACGATTTTTCCATTCCACGTGAGTAGAGAAAATTTGATCTAAAGTATGTACACCATTGATATATTGAATTTGACTATCCATGGTATATTTACTACAAAATGAATGTAAAAAATATAATGCTTATAGTAAAGAAGCAATCTACAATCTACAAATAATTTAATGACTATGGATATAATACAATATAAAAATACATTATGAGGGTGATCTAGGCAAAGGTTTGAATGATTTATAGGATCTCAAATATACTTACTTATTTATTGATAAGTGTTAACCCATTGCTTCAAATAAATAATTATAGAGGTATAAATAGTCATGTAACCCACTAACCCTATTTTTAAAGGTATAATGAGAGTAACTTCCCTACGTAATTTGTTCCTCTTAGGTGTACCACAAATTATATGGATAAAGGAGGCTTCCAATGGTATAAAAAAGGGGTCTTAGACATTTTAGATATACTTAGAGGCATGTGGAAACTAAAATTCATGTTTAGTTTTGTATTATGGCTATGAGTATTAGGATAAAACCCTCATGCCATAATGTTTGTAAATAGAACATTGCATATCCCATCACAACAGTCACTAAGTAGTTTGAATTCTATTAGAACACAATTTCTAAAACAATCAAAAGTAAATGAAAAATAAATTTAAAAATAAATAGTTTTGTGTATATATATCAAGAAAATTTCAACCTGAGATCTAAATAAAGAGCTTCAGCATTAAATTTATCTAACTTGACAAGATAAACTTCTTTAGTGTTCAATAAAATATAAGGTCAAAGAATTTGAATTATTTTGTGATATATTTATATCCAAAGTCAAATATTATTTTATTTTATCATTAGAAATTTAATTTTGTATGAAATCCTATGATAAAAATCAAGTAAACAACAAGTAATGTTCAAAATAAAGTGTGGATTCACCATAACATTTAACCAATTTTAATCTAAGAAGACTTAAACTAATGGTATTAAGATATTAAAATATAAATGTTGATACATAAAAATATTATAATGAAATATAATTAATATATAGTATGTTAAAAAAGTTAGAAAAATAAAAAAAACTTGCTAAAAATAGTAAAGGCCTAAGTATGTGCAAACCTCCCTAAAAAAGAGATAATTTTGAATGTGTGAAGTGATAGTAAGTTTAAACTACCTAATATGACCTATAAACATAGTCATGTCAGAAAAAAAATAACTTGTAATTTATTAGGATACATCATTGCGAGAAAGATAGGGGCGTATTTTGGCCTTGTGTATCTATATAGTCATGTCCTAGTTAACTATATTCATAAATTTTAGATATGGGTTTATGTGATCACCTAAAAGGATTGACTATTGAAATAAATGTTACATGTTGTCATATAAAATCCATACAAAATAAAAAACCCTAGATCCTGCACATCTACTAAATAGTAATTAAACAACAAAAGGAAAAATAAAAATAGGTTAGTAAGGATGGATAAATTAGCCTTAAAAAAGCCTTATAGATAAGCACTGCCTACATATTCCAAATGATCTCAATCTGATGTAGTTCTCTCTTCTAGAGTGATTATGTGATTCATGATGATGTAACTAAAATAAATATAACTAGAATATATAATTAAATGCTTGACAATGGATGTGGGTATAATAAGTGGCCTTGATGTTATTTTATAGTTTGGATATATTTTTTTAATCAATTTTATCAAATGTGTGAGAGAGTCATTGTGCATCATATTGACTTGAAAAAGTATCTATTGAATCATGGGAGACAAGGGCACACTATGGTAAAAGGCTATAGTGTGGACCTACAAGACTAGTGTGGACTTATCCTAGAAGACTAAATATAGTTGGGACATGTATGATAAAATCAAGTGGCCTAAATAGGGATGAATGTAATTAAAATCATGATGTTTGTATGACATTTTATTGCTTACAAGATAGTGAAGGCTATCTTATAGGTTGTGAGTTAGCAAAATGGTGAATAGACCAAGTAAGGGTAATGATGTCAAGAATAAACATTTTCAAGCATTATGGTTAATTTTATGTGTCTACACCATGATACATATCATGCATGTGTTGCTTATGTGCTTTAATATATATATATATATATACACACACACACACACACACCATATGTTTCATATAAAAATCAATGTTATAGTCAATAATATGTTGTAATACATTTCAAATATTAACATTATACTACATGATTATATCTTTCATATATTATTGAGTTATATTTTCAAAGTAATGGCTTTTATATTATGTCTCTCTTCTTAAAAATGGGGAATAACATTGGGCTTGCATTGAGAATTCAATCCCTCATGAGCAAATAAAATTTAGATTTATGATAGAATAAAATGTCCAAATTTTTAGTAGAGTTTAAATTTTTTAGATTATGGGGTCATATAGCATGCATGTGCACTCATTCCTATAGTTAATTGACTACATGTTCACAGATACTTGATGTATATGCATGGGAAAATGAAAAATAGTTACAAGTTATAGGTTTCAAATAGTTATGAGTTCAATTAGAATTCTATATCAATTTATTACAATACATGGGGCATGATATTAATTCATGTTCATATTACCATATTGTAAATTTAAAATCTCATTTTTTACAAGTTCAAAAGTATCAAATGTACAAAATTTTCAAATAGATCCTAGATCCATCTGTAGTAGTGTGATTCATCACATTTTTAAAGTGGGCCATATTAGAGTCTAGTGACACTCAAATTCTATGATTACACTTTAATGAGCCACATTTGGTGGTTCCATCCCTTTTTATACCATGTTTGAGTCTAATGACACTCAATGTCTATGGTTGCATTGTATAAAACAACATTTATTGGTTTCACCCTTTCAATTATTTTATAGAATACTCTACATATTCAAATTAGATTTTAATAATACAATATTTCCAACTAAATATCTTTCATTTATTTTTAAATTGAGACTTGATCACTCTCAATTTGACATAAGTTGAACATTTATCTAAATACCTGAATAAGGGGGCACAAACGTCTCCAATTTCAAGTTACAAGGCAATTAAATTACATAGTATTTTATGTATTCTTTCCTTTCTCTCTTTTAAAATTTCAAATTTAAAATCTTAGATTTTCAATTTTCAAATATGGATGGTAACTACTCTCAATGGCATTGTTGCAAATTTTTTTACATTGAATCATCTTGCACAATCAAGCTTCACATCAAAACACAAAGTGTGTAGAAATATTAGGTTCCAACATCCTTTAACCTATTAATCTCATTTCAATGCATCATTATAATAAATGAGGGAATGTATACATCCAAATTTAATCATTAAGTTCTTGACAATGTTTAATATTGACATGTTTACCTTACCTTGTTCTTTGTCTCATTAACTTGGAATCTCTATGAGAGAATTCATTATTATACTAATTGTATTTAATTACTAAAAGCAACATTCATACATCCATATTCTACTTACACATTCTTATCAACCAAGTTTTAATAGTCTCTAAATTTTTGGGACATGACTATACTAGGTCAAATAGGGTTACAACTCAACCTTGTCCACTAGTGAATCCTTGTCTCCTACTCTCCAATGGTAACTTTAAAAATTAAAAATTATCCATGTTATCCCCCTCACCCCCCTCCCCACACACACTTTTATAAAATTTGGTTAATGTAAATATTTCAAATTGCCACTATATAAGCACATAAAGGAATCATCTAGCACCTACTTAGCGATAACTTAGTAATTATAATACACATTGAGTAAAAGAGTAATAATATTTATAATTAAAAATATGATTTATTTTGGTATTCATAGACCAAGTTTTAATCTATTTTATTACAAGTTAAGGACATTCATTATCAAACATTCAAGTCAGTTTACTAGTTGCATCCATATAGTGAAATATCAACGTTCACACACTTACTATAGGAGGGAGAAATGCATTAGCCTAAAACTCTTTTATGATATGTAGCGAATAATCAGATTACATGGAATTTTTTTTAAAGATAGATCAGATATTCTCCTTCCCTAATTCTCCCCTTTACATTTAATGTCTATTTGATTTATGTGTAGAACTAGGGTTTTGTTATTACAAGTCTTATATGTGTCAAATAAACTCTAACAAGCTATAAATAGACCTTATAGAATAAACTTACATAGACCTAAAAAATTCTTACCTAATCATAAATAAACCTACCAAAATCACTCAATAAAGTATTCACATGCACAAAACTTCCTTATTCTCTCATATCTCCATATCAGTCATAGGGATAGCACATGTATAGGTTTGAAGTATTGAAGGATCATTCCATGAGCCAAATTTCCCAAGTTATAAGATAGGTCACTTTATGTACTTAATTATCACACATTATATGATTCACACATAAGCCAAAAAATAGGGGAAAACTACATAAATTTGAGTTCATCTTCAAAATATTATTTATATAGGTAGTGCTCAATGATAAAGGGGTCTTTGGGGAAGCTCAACATTGTATACCCACTAACCCATTTTTCCCATAGCCATTATGAAGATGAAGAACTATTGTTTTGATATTTGATAAGGATCAATAGCCCATGATCTATATTTGAGCACACTAAAGTGAAGATGACACAAAACCTATAATATTCTATGTGATCACATTTAGATCCAGTATGTATTTTGTATAATACACCTGCATTGAGATTAGATAAAAGTATTAATGCAACCATTCAAGTTTGACATAAGTGTTTAAGGCTAAAAAAGTCAAATTTCTAAAATAAAACAACTAATCCAAAATCCAAATCTAGTCTAATGTCTATATATTCAAATCTATTTTATCATTAGAACTAACTAAATATCTTATTTTAATTATCATTACAATATCTAGCTTAACTATACTTTCTATTTTAGTGTATCTCAGCATAATAAATTCAATATATGTTTTATATGAGTTTTTTAATTAATGAGCATGCTATAAAGATAGTTTATCACCTTTGTCCCCTAGGATATATCTATCCCATTTAACCCTATGATCATAGGAATTTGACTCAAGAGAGGAGGTTAGATCAAGTGTTAATTTTCATATAAAACAATGAAATAAACACACTAATAAGCATAACATCTCTAGGCCTAGATCATAAGGGGAGGTTAGTTAACAAACAAAAATTTCAAACAAAACTAAAATGTAAAAGAAATAATATCTCTTACCTTCTTTGAATGCTCCAAATGATGTGTTAGTGTGGCCTTCTCTCCTTGGCAGTGTTGGTTTGGCTTGCTTGGTATGGGTTATACTTGTTTATTAGCTTGTGATTTTGTCATTATAACACTATATATTTTAATCTTGCACCAAATCTGCATTATAACTTAACTATTTTCCAAGTTGTCATAAATGAGAGGCAAATGCTTGGATTTATAGGTTTAGAAACTAACCCCAACCCAAGGTGAGTTAAGGTGTAGTTTAAGCTTACAAAGGGTTTAAACCTAACCTAAGTGAGTTAATAAACCCCATTAGAGTTAAAAGTTGTCAAAACCTCATGATTAGTAATGAATAGGCATGGGTGAGATATTTCTAGATATTTTCAAAGGCTTGACAACTCACAAAAGGTAATTATGAAAAATGCTAGGATATTTGCATTTTTTAGATTTACTTTTTGAGAATTTCATTAATTTCTCATGGATAATTTAGTTAGGAATTTAATTTGGTTTTACATGTTAATTAATTCTATGTAGGATTTTTAGCATTTAAAATATTTGATTTAAGTATGCATTTTCCCCATTTAATAGGTCTATAGGCCAAATTGCATGTTGTAATGTTGTAGGATAATTGGAGATGAATATGTGAGAGGTTTTTATTGATTACTATAGGATAACCCAATTAGGGATGTCTCAATGGGATCTAATCTGTGAGGAATGTTGCACAAGCAAATTTGGGATGTTTAGTGAATTTTAAGCTTAATTTGCAAAGGTTGGTAAGAATTGGACTAAAGTTTGGTATGAAGTCATAAGTGGCCATTTTTAGGTGTCTATAGTTTTCCCCTATTTGGGAAGATATTGCAAGCTATATGCATATAAATGTCTTCTCAAAGAATGAAAAATAAAGGCCTATATTCCTAAAATAAAATGGTTATTGAAGAAGAAGCTCCTAAACAATGTTTGGGAAGCCTATAATGATGCCCCTTGAGGGAGTAGTCATCAAATGGTTGATGGATAGTCCCTCAAAAAGAATTAATAATAATAATGAGATTAACCCATCGGTGAGATTAATCCAAATGAGAAAATATTTGCATGCATTGATATAAAAAGTACTAATTTTCCCAAAGGCAGTTATAATCAATAACAAAGGTTGAGACACTGATTTTCCCAAAGGTGGTTATAATCAATGGCAATGGCATATGCCATAAATAGGGTTGATGAGTTAAAATAATGATTTGTCCACATTTTTTTATAATCATTAAGATGACCAAGATTGAAAAATGATATTTGATTGTGCCCCAATAAGGTAGATTAGTAAGCATAACTCTAGGATATAACATGTTGTATAGATTAAAGATGAGTGAGCACAAACATAGATGTGATGGTCTAATGACTGAAGAAGCCATAAAAAAATAGGCACATGAGGATGTGAAAAGTGATGAAAGAGATGAATAGAAGAAAAATATTTGATCAATCTCAATGATTTAATTGTACCTAAATGTAGAGATGCTCGTTCATATTAGCATTGATACAAATAGAATGGTCAATGGGTTGATTTGATCAAGAAGGGTGGGAAGATTAACAAATGTTACTAAGGATAAAATTTTGTGGCTTTATTACTTTTAAGACTTCCCAAGATGATTTTTATATATCACATGATAGTATGCCTCATTATAGAACACCATGATAGCTTTTCCAAAATATGCATAAGGACTGACTCCCGATTCAATAAATAATTGAAAATAACACACCAATGATAAAAACCATAATGATAATATTAATGTATGAATATGGATGGACTTAAGAATAATGCACAAGGAATCACCTAATGAACATGTATAGACTAAGTTGAGGCATAGTATTGAAAGCAAAAAAATAGGCAAGTGAACAAACAAACAAACAACACACAAAAAGTAAACAAAAAAAAAACACATAGAAAGCCTAAAAGTAAAAGCAAAAGAAAGCATCCTAACAATGGTTTTTCCCAAGTATGGTGGATCAAGGATAAATAAATAGGCTTAGATAGTAAAAATGTTTTTAGATTTTAAAATTTTATGATTTTTTTTAGATTTTTCTAAGCATCTCAACTCGATGGAGAATGATGAGACACTAAATGGTCCAACTCACAAAATGGTGAGATTGTTGGATTAGGTTGCTTGCAAAATGGTGAGAGTATTGGCTTAGTTTGATTATAAAATGGTGAGAGAATATGGTAAAGGGAGACTGAGTTAACCTCAACATGAATTGATCATGACCTACATATTCTCAAAATGACCACAATTTACAATAGTTTCACACACACAAAAGGTAGAGAGAATCCAATAGGTCACAAAAAGTTCTCAAATCTGGAAAATGGCTTGGCAAATGAGAATAGTAATGGTAAGGTGATACGGTAATGCATGGTAAAGGCATTGTTCCTAATTTTCTCATAGGTGGTTATAATTAGGAAATAATGGCATAGGTTTGTGGTACTAATTTGACCATAGGATGTTATAATTAACAACACAAGGTGGACTACTGATTTACCCATAGGTAGTGATAATCAATAGCACCATTCAAACATGAATCAAAGATGAATTGCTAGATCAACTATCACACTACTTTCATACACTTTCATTTAAACATAGAATTATAAAAACTACTAAAACTATACCAAAATCCCCTCATATAAGGTGTGGGAAGAACCAAAGGAACCAAGATCAAAATAGGCTTGGGTAAGATGGCTAAAAATAAGCTTTGGTCTAGATAGAGATGGTATGGTAAAATGGTATACAATATGGGATGGAATTATTTAGGATGATGATGGTATGAATATTAGATAAAATGGTAAGAGGGTTTCCCCAAGTGATAAAGTGAGGTAAATGGTAGGGTAGGAAATAACAATAAAAAGAATGGGAAAATGAAAATGGAAAGGTAAATGTTTTTGGCCTGGGTATAGTAAATGATTATGTTGTTCCTGCTAATGTGGAAATTCAAATCCTAATAAACATATGAGATAACTATAATAATTATTCATGTAAATTAATAGCCCACACCTCTTTTGAATAGTTACTCTGTCAAGAACCTACTACAGATTTGGATGCTAAAAATGTTATTGTGATCTTTTTTGGTCATTGATTATGTTTCCTTCAAATGTTGAGATAAGATATCTTTGTAGCCTCTTCAAAGGAAAGTGTGACCAAAAAATGTAGACATGGATAAATGTTAGATTACAGGTTTGATTTGGTGGTGTATAGGTAGATGATAATATAATGTGAATGGTTAGGTGATAAATGAAGATCGAGATTTTCAAGCACACACAATGTTGTTGATTTTGGATTTGACATAACTTTGGATGTGTTAGGGCTAAAGAATTTTGAATCAACTCTCAATAGGACCACCATATTTTTATATTATTTAGGCTTGAGAGTATCTACCATTTTATTATGTTGTAGATTGGAAACTACACTAATTTTATCTTTCATAATGTCTTCATCAAGTAGTGAAGGGCTATTGTGCTTGGCTATTGGTTCCTTAAAGAGGTTTTCACAAATGAATTTGCCTTGATTATCCCATATCACCTCCATTAAGGTTTCACTAAATATCATTAACTTTTAACTTTTATTATTTTCTAGAGCCTCTAAAAAGTTTTCACTACAAGATGTTGAGTTTGAACTTTGATTGTCCCCTAGCACCTCCAAAAAAGTTTCACTATGAGATTGTTTTTCTTATGCATGAATTTGGTCTTAACCTCCCTAATTTTATTCAATTGATATGTCATCATGGATATAATTCAATAAATAATGATTCTATCAGTATTAGTCAAAACTTGTGAGAGATGGAAGGTCAATATGATGGCTAGGATGGTTGGTGGTAATGGCATGTAGAACAATAATGGAATGGGGGGAGGAAGCACAATCCTCATATAAGAAAATAAGAGAAAGTATGTCTATTATTAATTAATCATATTCAAAAATTATATAAGGATCACACATATATTTAAATTAATCTTCAAGGCATGCATAACTCATGTTATAATAACCATGAACAAATTCTAATTCTGAATTTGATTCTGACTCAAGGGAATCTGAATCCAATGTTGAAACTGACATTGATTCTAATTATGATGCTAAATATTATGTTTGTTCAAGAATATAACCTAACTCTAATTTTTATTCTTAATTTACTATGGATGTTGTTATAATGATGTTTTTTTGAATGTTTGGTATGGGAAAAGTAATAGCCTATGATAGCATAATGGGCTCTATAAAGACTGGTTTGTCAAAGTGAGACTCCTCAATGGTGAAAAAAAGGTCAACATACAACTCCATAAAGCCTATCTTGTTATAGGGAGATTTTTTAATAATAGGTATATGGTTGAGGTAATGACTTTCCCAAAGGTGGTTATAATCATTAAGAAGTGACTTGTCAAAGACTAGTATGTCAAAGTGAGACTCTTCGACAATTGGTATAATATTAAGAGGAGATTAATCATAGGTTGACTTATCAAAAATGGTTGGTTCAACAAAAACATCTTGTATTTTTTGGTTTTATTTGCCTTGGTTTATGATCAGTTGTAAAATACAAATTTTGAACATTTTCTAATCTTTGAATGATTGGCTCGGTTGGAGAGGTACTAATTAGATTGGTTGGGTCTGGATGATTGGCAAGAGTTTTATAAAGTGGTGAATGGTTGGAAATGGATGAATAATGAATAGTGGTTATATAATGATAGTGTAGATATTGGTTGCTTTCACAAGCTAAAGGATGAGGCCCTGGAATGGAAATGATAGGGAATTATGGAGTATGGTTACTCGCTCAAGCCAAAGGATAAAGGTCCTAGACTGGTAATGGTAGGGCATCATAGAGCTTGGTTGATTGCATAAGATAAATTATGAGGTCTTGGTAAAATGAAAGTGCATTATGGAGCTTGATTTCTTGCACAAGCCAAAGGATAAGGTCCTGGAAGGATAAGGGTAAGGCATCATGGATCTTGATTTCTCATATAAGCCAAAGTATTATCTCATATAAAAATAAAAGGGCGTTGTGGATCCTGATTTCTTGAACAAGCCAAAGGATGAGGTCCTAGTATATAAATGGTATTCCTTGGACATTATGGAGCTTGGTTGCTCATGAAGTCTAGAAGGTTAACGATATAGGTGGAGGAATGGGTAGTCATAAAAGTATGAGTATCATACGTCAACTTACGAAAAAAGGGTATTACCACATGCTACACTTGATGATATTGGCTTTGTTCCCTAGACTAAGGATTTTAAGGAAGATATGGATCCATCTCACAACCCACTTCTTTACCATATGGGTCTTGAACAAAAATAACTTGTGTGGCTCTTTTATCATAATTTAGATTGTACATAACTCCACCATAAGTGTAGCTAAACACATCCATGTCAATTAATTAAAGATCCAAAAAAAGTCTTGGAGTTCTAAAAAATCTAAAAATGATGTCTAAAGTACAAATGGTTCAAACTTGGTCTAATTTAGTCTAGGGGAGTTATATCTCCAAAATGGTTTGTGTTAAAACTTGGTATAAAATAGTCTAACATCAAATGTCTAATGTAAAATATATTACACACAAAAGGTCAAGCATTTGAATAAAAATTGACATGATAAAATCTATGGATAAAGTGCTCCAAAAAAGTCTAATCTATGAAAATAAAAGTTGTTAGATCTTTTGGCCAAATGTAATGTCAAAAGCTAGGCTCAAATAAGGCATGTACTAGGAATTTTAGCCAAATATAGTGTCAAAATATAGACTTAAAACAAATGTGGATTTTCAATCAAACAAACTTGGAACACTTTGGCATAGACTATGCATATAGAATTCAAACATAAACTTGGTCAGTTGTCATAAGGTAAAAGGCAAAAGGCACATGGAGAGATAGGCTATTTTCTCCAAAATAAAAGGCAAAAATAATAATGAAAACTAGGATATTTAAACAAAAAAGCTAAAAAAGTAAACAACATAACAACACTAGGTAAAGATCCAAGCAATAGTTTTCAAATTTGGGTAATGAATTAACCTAAGATGCACAACCCAAAAGAGAAATATTTGTGTTTAATCCCAAATTAGATAAGGCATAAATATAAATCAATAAATGTTTGAATTTGAACTTGTTAAAGTTGATTATAAAGTCAACTTAGGAAACTAGGCATCTTCAAACAAACAACAAGCTAGATAAAATGGAATGGCATAATGAAACAAGATAAAGATTCAAATGGCATACATTTTATTGGTTTTAAAAAATGAAATTTAGAATAAGGCAAACAAGTCTTGAAATAAATTTGAGCAACGTAATGGCGTTATCACTCTCTAAAGATGTGATAAATAATTATTTCAAGACCCAAAAGGCATAAAATATTGAAATAATTTGGGTAGTGTAGCATTACCCGCTTCAATCAAGTGACACACACAAACAATTTTGGCAAAATTTTATAAGGCAAAGGTGTGTAACAAAATGGCCAACATAACACCTCTTCAAAAAAGGAGTGGAGTATAAAAAAAATTCATTTTTGACATGGTATAAACAAAGAAAAGTTTTAGACTCAAAAACACCAAGAAATAAAAGGATGAAATGACATAAAATCTAAATATAACATCCTATATCCTATAACTGACAAGGTTGGTAAAATGAGGTTACTAAAATATAGTTTTTGAATCTCTAGATTGGTCCCAAGCATGGCTAATGTTATATATGTAACATGTTAATTGATTTAATATTAATTAAGTTATTCTGTAAGGGTCTATTATTTTGCATAGTATTTCCATCTATGGACTACTTAGTGGAATCCCCTAGTTAACTAGACCTGACCCAAGCCTTTGTTATGAAAGGAGAGGTTAGTCACTCAACCCCTTGGCTATTATAGTATGTGTACCCTAATTTGTATACCCTATCATGAAATGAGGTTGAAAACTACTAGGAGATGAAGCCCTAGGTCAATGATTCCCTAAAGAACTCATGAAGAGCTAATGGCCTTCCCTCCACAAGCCAAAATGCATGAAAATAAAAGAATAAGTGGAAAGACTTTAGAGGTTTCTTTTAGATCACCCAAACCATGTGCATTTTGTGGAGAGCCTAGACAAATTTCTTTGAATGCCTTGGACTAGGCATAAATCATAAGTGAAAAGGCACTTTTTATCACCCAAGTTCTCTATAGGAGACGGGGAGAGAGCATATATACACTCTTAGTTTTGAAAGAATAAACAAACAAGTTCAAACAAACATGGCATAAAATGAACATTTTCCAAAGTATGAACTAAGTGATTTAAGGTTCATTTTAAATCACCAAAATGAATTGTGTTGTGAATATTTGGCCCCCTTGGCATTGGTTAAAACTTGCAAAAACTTTGAAAAACATATAAGACAAAAAAAAGGAACTATGTTCTTTTTAAACACCAAACTATGAAGTGAGCAAGATTAAAACACATTTAAATGAAGTTCCTTGTCCCCTTGGCTTATTTGTAAAACATGCAACAAATATCATCTAATGAATTCAACACAAATCATTTGGGTTCATTTTAAGCACTTAAAACCAAATATGCAAGACTTAGCAAAATTTGTTTTAAATACCAAAATTAAGTGTTAAAGACCATTCAAACCTAAAAATTTGTGTTCTAATCCAAGCTTAGACTTGTAAGGGTTATGGAGTTTCCTCTTTCTTAGAATCACTTTCAATGGTGAGCAAACAAACTTTCAAAACATAGCTCTCAAAGTTATACTTTAAAAACATATTAATTGATGTTAGTCACTTGTGATCAATGTCAGTTAGTAGCTAACCGATGTCAGTGGGTAATAATAGATATCGATTGACAAGGACCAAGATTGATTGCTTGTGAACCTGAAGGCAAAATTAACATGAGATAAAAATGTTAGTTAACTCAAAAATATATAAAAACTCTTCAAAACCTGCAAGGATATGATTAGATAGAGAATTATAAACATCAATGAAACCAAGAAAAAAATGATTAAGAATGCTAGAAAGAATTAAAATCAAAGTTTTCTTAGCCATTTTCCCCTACAACTTAATCGATTCCAATCATATAAAACTAAGCTCAATTAGTTAGAATCAATAATAGTTTGGTATAATTGATGTCAGTTATGCCTAACTGATGTCGGTCTCTATATAGATGCAAGTTAGCTCAAAAAACAAAAATACAACAAAAATAAAGATAAAAATATAATTTTGAAGATATCCAAGCATTCATTTGTTAATTTATGAGTGATAACTTGGTCTCCTTGGTATGTGGGGTGCTCATGGTCCCACTGGGCATGCTATTTATGATCATAGTAATTTGACTCAAGAGAGGAGGTTAGATCAAGTGTTATTTTTCATATAAAATAATGAAATAAACACACTAACAAGCATAAAATCTCTAGGCCTAGATTATATGGGGAGCTTAGTAAACAAACAATAATTGTAAACACAACTAAAATTCAAAAGAAACAAGATATCTTACCTTCCTTGAATTCTCTAAATGATGTGTCCATTTGTCTTGCTCGGCTTGTGCTCAAAGAGTCTTTAGCAAATGGAGTTTTGTGGCTCCTCTCTCATTCACACCATTGGCTTTGTTTTCTTGGTATGACTTATGCTTGTGGCTTGGCTTGTGATTTTGGCATTATAACATTATAGATTTCAATCTTGCACCAAAATCTATATTATAACTTTAATATGTTCCAAGCTCTCATAAATGAGAGGCAAATGCTTGTATTTATAGGTTTATAAACTAACCCCAACCAAAGGTGAGTTAAGGTGTAGTTTAAGCTTGAAAGGGGTTCAAACCTAACTTAAAGGTGTTAAAACCTTATGATTATCAATTAATAGGCATGGGTGAGATATTTATAGATATTTTAGAAGGCTTGACAACTCACAAAAGGTAATTATGAAAAATGCTAGGATATTTGCATTTTTTAAATTCCCTTTTTTAGAATTTCATTAATTTATCATGGATAATTCAATTAGGCATTTAATTTGATTTTACATGTTAATTAATTCTATTTAGGATTTTTAGCATTTAAAAGATTTGATTTAAGTGTGTATTTGTCCCATTTAATAGGTCTATAGGCCAAATTGCATGTTATAATGCCATAGGATAATTGGAGATAAATCCATGATATTTTTTTATTACTTAAAATAAGATACCCTAATTAGGGATATATCAATGATATTTTGAGCTTTGAGGAATGTTGCACAAGCAAATTTGGGATGTTCAGTGTTTCTTAGGCTTAATTTACAAAGTTTGGTAAGAATCAGTCTAAAGTTTGGTATGAATCTATTGGTGGCTAGATTTAGGTGTTTACAAACCATATCTTACCCCAATCTATGTTTTAGGGTTAAACATTTGGTGAACCTAACCTCTGTGTCTTTCCATGCATCTCCTAATATGCTCTAGGGTTTCTTTAATTTTCCTAATCTCTCAATTGTTACAATTTATCTCAAAAATAAGAAATTATTTTCTTAAAATCATGTTTAATATGGATTAAAAGGAACATTATTATTCCTCATAACCCTAGTGAGGGTGATAGCTCATATCCCTCTAACTAGGTCCAGACTATCATTTATACAAGGGATAAGATGGCCCATCCTATGGTTTTAAATGAAGGTAATTAATATAAACTACCTAAGTTTTGTGCTTGTTATTCTCTAAAAGATAAAATAATACTTATGATAAAGTTAATATGAGAGTTACAAAATAAAAATCAATACTTTAGTTCAAAGATCACACTATTACAAAATCAGATTCCATGTGCCCAAAATCTAAAACATGCTAGTGTTAATCATGTGTTTACATCTTTATTTGTCAATGTTGTGCCAAATAATATTTCTTATCTAAATTAAAATCTAAAATAGAATACATATATAACAATTGATTCAAAAAGTGACTAAAAGGCTACTAAGATTCTAAGTGAAATCCTAAGAGAAATGAATCGAGACAAAGTGATCAAATTACCTCCCATACATCCTATAAGGAGAATGCATGGCCATCATACAAATTATTATTTTTTCATTAAATAAAAAAATACAAATTTTCAAATATAGAGATGATAATATAGTCAATACATCACTCAGGTGGACCACTCACCTTTTGAATACCTCTCCTAAAGCACAAAAGCTAAAACAAAAAATATGGTTACCAAAAGATAACTTAAAACAAGAGAAGGATCAAAAGAGCAAAGAAATAGAGAAAATACAATTAATAAATGAACTAATGATCTTAAAACCACCAAAAATTAATCCATGTGAGCTCCCTTTTTTGGTTAATATTGAACAAGAGGGCATGATTCCAAATGAGTATGATAGTGGTGATAATGTTCCTAATACCAATATGGTAAATAAATAGTTGAGAAAAATTCATTTTTATCCTCTTCATACCTTAATACATGATCTATTTTTACCTACATGTCTTGGTACATATTGGTTGAATCCATATCTATAAAGTATATAACCAACTATAGCTAAATACAAGGCAAATTATATAGTTCAAGATGTTTGTAAGGTATTAACATCCAAGGTGCACATAAATACAAACAATAGCATACCAAAAAGGTCATAACCATAGTATGACATGGTTCATTACTCATATATAGATGATCAAATAGACATATCACATGTTCAATAACAACCTAAGAAGTTACATCTTTTCTATAATACTAACATAGAAGATTGGTATGATCATAATACTATATAATATTGGTATGATCTTGATAGTATTAATTATGTAACATATGAATATGACACACATGATATAGTGCTTCCACATAAGCATATCATTTATGAGATACTTGGGTTTAGTAGAACTTTTCCTAGTCCATAACACCTTTTATAAAATACCAAAAAAATAAAAATAAAAATATCAAAAATACTTTCAGCATTTACATGTTCTATTGGCTCCTTAGCATCTATGTTGTTGGTTCCATGTTGGTAGATGGCATATCAGTATTTTTTATATACACATGTATTTCACATATATTTTGAGCATAATATAGGTATACATGGATACATCATCTATGCACTTTCGAATATTGTCCTTCCCTCTACTCATGTTATATGGACATTGGAGGCATTCACTTCCTTTATCATGATACACATAAGTTATACCATTACATGATCACTTTACAATATCATGTTTGAGCTTATGTACTTACACATGTCTTTATCTATGCTTATATATTTCCAAATGTACTTGATGTATTATGTACTTAGTGTTATGAAGACTAATTACCCAGTGATTACCAGATTCACCAGTCTGATTAAACATTAATTGTCAACTCAGGGTGTGTAATATTTTCAAGAGTGTTAGAATTATATATGCATTACTGATTCAAAAATCAACTTGCTTTTCTAGTTGTAGTATAAGGAATTTATGCTAAATTGACCAGATAGATATATTATGAAATTATTATGATATAATTATAGAACTATTCCACACTTATGTACCATACATGTATCACAATTATATAATCAAACTTAACAGTAAAATCAACTTACACAACACACTAATAATTAAAGAGGGTGAATATCTTCATAGTATCTCATTTCAAGGGGGCCCTTCCTCATTCATAAATGAGATCCAATCCCTCTCTGAGATAATTCAAAAACTTCTTACAAATTCAACTTTATCATTACTTACTTTTGAGTACAAATGTTATAGTTTAAAAACTTTTGCTATTTTCTCAAAATTATTTAACTCATAGTATGATCTAGGTTCTACCTTTAAATACAAAAGGAATTTTATTGACTCATAACCAAAAACACCAAATGAGTAAAAAATACAAATACTTATAAACTACCCCAATCAACCTTCAAGTGATTAGTAATTGAAGTTAATTATTTTAGGTTTGACTAGATTAGAGACAAGGCATACTATTTTGCTATTTTATTTATTTTTGCCTTTTCTCATTATCCTTGTCTTTCTCATCTTTGGCAGCACATCTAATGTCTCCTTGCATGTATGGAATATGTATAACAATTATGATTCTTCCCATTCATTCATTTAGTTTCCTAAGATAGTTGGATGTGTCTACAAGATCTCCTCAATAATAACTCTACTTTTCATAGTGGCTAAAAGCACTCTATAGTAGCTACAAGTAACTTATAAGTGAAACCTTTAGTTGCTACAAGCATTTTATAGTGGCTTCAAGAAATCTATAGGTAAATCCTAAAATTATTGTGGGTATTTAACAGTGGCTGTAGGTAACCTATAGGTGAAGCCTACAATTGTTGTGGGTATTCTATAGTAGCTACATACAACATGTAGGTGAAGCCTACAGTTTATGTTGGCACTCTACAGAAGCTACAGGAAACCTGTAGGTGAAGCTTACAGTTGCTATGGGTAGCTTGTAGTAGTTATGGATTAGCAAGATTCTATAGCTTTACATGACCCTTCAAATGCTTGTTAGATAAAGTCACACCAATATAATTCAATCAAAGAAAAGTATTAAAAATTCATATATATATATATATATATATATATATATATATATATATATATATATATATATATATCAATGAACATAAAACATCATAACTTCATTCATTTGCATTGGTGATGGATATTTATGGGATTTAAATAGAAAAAGACATAGACTAAGCATGGATGAGGATATAAAAGTAAGCAATTGGTGGGCTCATCACTTAGTGTTTTTTTCTAACACATATAATCCATGGACTAGTATGTTATATTTATTTTGGTTTTTTATTCTCTTACTCATGCACTTCCTTATGTGTGTTCCTTGCTTAATATTTTCATGAATTATATTACGTGTTTAAGAATTTTAATATGCTTCCTCGATTGTGACCCTCCATGCATATGTTTGCCTATTGTGATATTTTTATATCTCATGGTTTATTGTATGTTAACATTTGAATATGTCATTCATTGTTTTGTAGACATTTGACAAAGTCATGTCCTTCGATTATGTAGCATTTGAACATGCCATTTACATTAGGTATCCTTGAACTATTGTATTTTGACCTATTTTTAAGTGCCCTTTTGTGTGTGTTTGGTTTCTTGTTGAGCTTATATTATTACCATCTATATATTAACATAATAAATATTATGCATCTTATGACTTGATGTGATCACATTATTCATGCTTCAATGATATATCTACCTAGACATGGTTCTTATGTATGTTTCTTGGTTCATACATACATTATACAATCTTATTATCCTTTTGAGGTAAGGTGACTACTAGTTTCTACTCCCCCTCACCTAAAAATGGGGGGCATATTAGTGGGGGCATGCTATAGAGGCATGGCTTCCGCATTGCTTCATAGATACATGTTTTAGTGAGTGCATATTTAGAAAACATGTTTTCCACATTTTTCAAATTTTTAAATTTAGTGGGGGCATGTTTTGGAAACATGTTCTCCACACTTATTTAGTATTTAGCATACCTAGATTACAGTGGGGACATGTTTTGGAAACATGTCCTCCACATTAGCACATATATTAGTTTTCATATTTTTCCATATATAGTGTAGGAATGTAATGGAAACATGTTCTCCATACATATATAATAGTTCTTATATTCAGATTGTAGTTTCAACATGTTTTGGAAACATGTTCTCCAAATGTACACAATTTTCAAATTGGAAAACTTATATAGTTATATGATTTAGATACATATTTATGGAAGAATTTTATATATTGGTACTATTTTTATACACAATTTTAGCATGAGACATATCTAAGGTGCATATGATATGCAAAGGGCACTTAAATTGTAAAATCAAATTAGTTTCATATTTCAAAACACTTATAGGGACTATCATCACCCACTAAGTTAGGCTATTATGGATTGTATTGAGTCAATCTACTTTAGTAGTTGGTTTACTTTTAGGTATGATTAAGGTGATTAAATTAATTAGTATTTATAAATGTATAGGTTGGACTTAAGATTACACCATCCAACCCCACCATTTTTATAGTGTGAGTTGCCTTGGTTCACTCACACTCACTAGGTTATAAGTATGATTGGGTTGCATAGTTGAGCTAATCTCAACTATCAGGTGGTAACTCACCTTTTATCCAAATTTATGGGCATGTATCCTCTAATCTCTCTCTATCTCTCTATATATACACTTTTTATTTTTATTTTTTTCTTAATCTTAGTTTTAATGATTCATAATGATATATCTTTTCATATCAAATTAACAAAAGAGAAGGCAATGGCATCGATAGACATGTATACTCTTAAATCTTGTTCTCTTTCAATTTAAATAATTTTAATGATTTCAATTTCATATTATATGCACTAATTATATAATGTAACATGTTCTTGGTTGTAGGCCAATCACCAGAAAAACACTCAAGTTGGACTCAGGCAAATGTAAAGGTGTGTTATACACACCCATGTCCACATTTATTTTCCTTTAAAATATAAATTTCATTACTAGATTAATGGGGGGAATGTATACACTATTTCTAAATTAGATATAACCTTAGTATTATATAGTTGTCAAATTCATATCATGGATGTACCATTAGCTTTTAGACCTTTCCCAAAGCTAAAAGGCTTGCATACACTATCTCTTTATGTCTAATTACTTATCTCTTAATCTATCCAATGCTATTTTTATAAATTAGACCTTACATATTTCCTAAAATGGTTTAAATATGCATATCTTACATCTTAATAAGTTTTGGACTTATATCTTTTTGCTAACTACTTGGATACTTGCTTCCCAATTAGATGCCTATATCGATGCAAGTGTTGAGTGCCCTAAAGTCATCCAATTTACAAATGAAACATATTTTTATGTTCAATTTAAGCTATTTAATGCGATACATTCTCCAAATGGATTGGTATAAATTTTGTGTGGTGGATCTTGATCTTATTATAATCCCTAATACCTGACAGGGGGTGTGGGGGGCAACACCCCCCACTAGGATTGCCATGGGGGCCCAGGGGGTAGGGACCATAATTTTATCCCCCCTAGTATGGGTTTGGTTTTAGCACCCTTGAAGCAAAATTTTATTAAAAATGCATTGTAAAATATTTTGATTTTGTAGTATATCTAGACTATGCACTATTAGATCACATATCTAATGGTATAAATTATGTTTAATATGAGGGTAATGTAATCATGGAAAAATAATATGTGTGAGTGAAGAGGATATTTAAGTGAATGTATTATAGGTTTTTCCCTTCATTTTTTGCACTGAATAATAAAGACTGGCTATTTTTATGTGGACATAGCCCATATTAGGTGAACCACATTAAATCTATGTCTCTATTGTGTTGTGTTTTTTAAATTTTATTTTTTGTATTTAATTCATTAATATTACTTTATGTTCTATATTCCTAACAATAAATACAATATCAATCCTCATTCATTACTCACCTAATATAAACTAGTATAGACCCAGTAACTTCTTACCTAATCGCAAGGCAAATTATCAAAAACACTTAATCAACACTCAAGTGAGAAAAGCTTCTCTATTTTATCATATTTCCATTTCATTCATAGGGATAACACATCTATAGATCTAAAGTACTGAATGATCATCCCATGAGCCACATTCTCTAAGTTACAAGATAGGTCACTCTATGTACTTACTTATCATGCATTACATGATTCACACATAATCCAATATGTATAGGAGAACTACATAAGTCTAAGGCCCTCTTCAAATTAGCTCATTGATAGAGGGGTCTTTGGGGTATCTCAACACCATATGCCCACTAACCCATTTTTCCCATGGCCAATATGAAGAGGAAGAATAAGGGTTTTGTTATTTAACAAGGAGTGATAGCTCATGATCTAAATTTGAGCACACTAAAGAGAAGGTGACATAAAACCCAAAATATTCTCTATGGTTACATCTAGATCCAATAGGTATTTTTTATAGGGTTTTAATTTATAGGTTATGTATAATCATCGATTCAACCATCTAAGGTTTATACATGTGTATAAGGCTACATAAGTCAAATTTTTAAAATTAGGTGACTAATATAGAATCCATATCCAATTTAATTTATGTTTGTTCTAGATCTATATTTGTGTTAACATCAAAAGAAACTATCTTATTTTCATTATCACTATAATATCTAACATAGTTGTACTTTCCATTTTAGCATATCTTAGCATAATAAATTTAGTATTTTTTTTTTTTGAGTTTTACAATTAATTAGCCTACTATAGAGATAATTTATCACCCTTGTGCCCTGGGCTATCTCTATCCCCTTTAACCCTATATTCCCCCAATCTATATTTCAAGGTTAAACACATATTGATATGGATTATGGGGGTATATTCCATGCATATACATTCACTTATTCATATATACTTATATGTATGTGCATGGACATATGCAAACATTCACACAAGTTTAAATTAAAAATTTAGACATACAATTTTGGTTGAGTGTATATATGCATAACATTATATAACATTTGACATAATTCAAAGGGCATAATATTTGTTCATACATATTTATACACTTCTTAATATTCAAGAGCCATGATATTGGTTAATGCATATTTACTATAATACAATTTATAGGTCAAATGGCCAACGGTTGTCATTTCACTTCAAAATTATTTTCACTAAGGTCATGATGGGGGCATGGATATTCTTCATGTTTTTTTATCATGCAATTTAGAATCTAGATCTATCATTGGTGGTGTGACTCATTTGTATGGGTATTATGCATTAGAGTCTAGTGACACTCAATGGCCTTAGAATTACTCCTAATTAATTAAGTATAAGTTCTAACCTTCCATCTTGGGGTAAAATATTAGATACAAATTAGTAACTCAAGTTACTATAGTTATGTTCTAGTGACACCCAATGACTTACTACTCTCACTTTACCTCTTGAAGTATTATTCATTTCCTTAGATAGGAAATGAGTCGGACTAAAAGAATCCCTTCTCCACTCTTCACAACATAATCACTCTCCAAGGGTGGCACAATACCACATGCATACATGTGTACTCCTTCCTTTTTATTTACCATTCAATTTCAATTTCAAAATTTAGATCGTTAATATTTTAAATATGAGCATTGACTATGTGTATTTTTGTAGGATTAAAAAATAAACATTTTACATAAATTGGAAGGTTCATTCTAAATAAAAAATGTGTTATACACACTTAGGTATATCTTTATACATTACTCTAGAAATTGCATTACTAGAATAAAGCTTGGGGGCGGGGGTGGGGGGGGGCGGGAAGGTAAATATAGAGAGCCAAATTTTATGCAAGTTGTATTCAGTCAAATTTAATTGACTTGAACACTTAATTTGGACCTATTTCACCACCTTACTCTATCTTAAGTACCTATATAGACCTTTCCCTTTCTAATTTTCTATCTTACACCTACAAAAATATCCTAAATTGGTAAAAAAAAATCCCTCAAATCATCTCTGTGGGCATACCATATTCAAATTATCATAAGTTTCCCTTGTGGACATGACCAACTATTAGGAGACAATAGTGGTGATCAATTTTGATCTTCACCATACTAACAATTAGTTTTCAAAATTAGATCTTCCCTTACATGTTGGTTTTCATTTTTAAGATAGGTATCATGAGGTTTTACTCTTTTGAATTGTTATAAGTGAACATCTAAGTCACCTATTCTCACTTGGAAATCACTTGGAATTTTTTATACAAAGGTACACTTATACTATTACACACTGAGCAAAACTTTCCTATTCTTACTAAATTTGATTATAATCATTTGAAGTAGTCCTTATCCAAGTCAAGATCCTATATTATCTAATCCAGGCAAATCATTATCAATTATTCAAGCCATTTACAGATGAATTCATGTATTAAAAGGAGCACAATTACAAAAAAAATACTCTTGAGTCAAAGAAATATATGAGTGTGATTTTTCTCTTCAAATTATTAGATACAAAAGTAATGATCAGTCATCATGGGGTGATTGGGTTCAAATTAGCCTATTAAATTCCCTCCTTTTCTACTTTTAGGTTTTTATTTTTTGCAATTCATACTAGGGTTTCAAATTTGAATAATTAATTTATAATCCATTCACACACATTTGAAGGTCAAATTTCCATACACAAACATGTTTTAAGTAATCATAAACAATCATGATGTAAACTCCCTATTTTTTAGTAGAGGACATAATCGATCGATGGAGGACAATAGTTCTAGTCAATCATGTCCCATTTTGGACAATCTTGTACCTCATCAACTATAGTTATATTTCTTATGGAACTTACATAATTAATCTATGTTGATCAGTTCTAGGAATTATTTAATTTCACATAGTTAGATCACAAATAGTAAACAACTAATTCTTTTTTATTGTCATAGTTAGTCTTCTTTAATTTATTCATTCTTTGTCAATTTTGATACTTTGATTTAATTCTTCTCATTACAATTTATTTTAAAAAATTTAATTTCTTTCAAATTAATCTATCTTAATTAGGGTTAATGTACCTAATAATTCTAAATTATGATAAAACATATTGGTGATCCCACTTTTCATTTGAACATTGCTTCAAAAAAATGTCTTAGGGTTTAGATAAAGTATTGAGCATCCAATGCTAAAATAATTTATTTCAACCTTGGATCTTATTTAACCTTAAAATATATATTATGGGGAATATAGGGTTAAAGGGGTAAAAATATCCTATTGCACAAGAATGGTAGACTATATCTAAAGTAGACCAATTATTTATGAAACTTAGATAAAACATATATTGAATTTATACTATTGAGATGCTAAAGATATAAAGTATAGAGATATTGCAATGATAAATAAAATAAAATAGTTAGTTGGTCTTGATGCTAATATAGATCTAGATCAAGAATAGGTAGAAAGTGGATTAGATTTAGATTTTGGAATAGTCACCTGATTCTAGAAATTATACCTCTATAAATGTAGACACTTGTGTTGACCTAGGATGGTTACAATGACACTATTGTTTGACTTGGATGCAAGTGTCCACTATAAAATACCTACTAAAATTAGATGTAACCACCTGTATGGTTATGTTTTCTATGTCATCTTCACTCTAATGTATTTATATTTGGGTCCTGCATTGTCACTCCTTATCAAATAGCAAAACCCTAGTTCTTCATCTTCATAGTGGTTGTGGGAAAAATGGGTTACTAGGCACACAATGTTGAGCTACCCTAAAAACACTTCTATTAATGATCATTTCCTATATATAAAATACACCAATGAGGTACTTAGAATTATGTATTTCTCCCCTATGTGTTAGCTTATCTGTGAATCATGCAATGTGTGATAAGCAAGTACAATAGTGACCTAGTTTTTAACTTGGAAAATATAGCTCTAGAGATACTCTCTTATGACCTATAGATATGTTGTCCTTATGATTGATATATAAATATAAGAAAATTAGGGAAGATTTTTCTCTCTTGAGTGATTGATATAATCTTTTGTTAATTTTCCTTGTGAGTTGATAGGTGTTTTCTAGGTGAGGGATGAATGAGGTTTAATCTTGGATTTATACCAATCCCTTTGGAGAATATTTTTCATTAAATCACTTTGGTTGACCATAGGAATATGTTTCATTTTAAATTTGGGTGACTTTAGGGCACTAGACACTTGTGTTGGAATAAGACACTTGCATTAACATAGGCATCTGACTAGGATGCAAGTGTTTAGGTAGATAAAAAATAGGAATAGCTCTAGAACATGCAAATATGGAAGATAAGCATGTTTATAACATTCTGGGAAAGATATAAGGTTTGAGTCATCATAATAACATTTATCTAACTAAAATATAATAAATTAGGAATAAATATATAGTGTATGCAAGCCTTTTTGTAATAGGAAAGGTATATAAGTTGAAGGTAAATCCATGATATGTATTCACCAAGTGAACAAGATTGAGGTTTTATATAAATCAAAAATAGTGTTTACATTTACTCCCCTTTAATCTAGTAATGATTTTTTTTATTTCAAGGAGAATAAATGCATACATTGGTGTGTATAAGACACCTTATCTTTACTTGAGTCCAACTTGAGTGTTTTGTTAGTGACTAACTTTAAAACAAGATCATGTTATAGTGTAGAATCAATGCAAATAATTTGAAATTGAAAGCATTGAAATGATTGAAATTGAAAGAGGGAAAGGTTTAGGAGTACACCTGTGTATCAATGCAACTATATTGCTTTTTGGCAATTTGATTTAAAAATATATATCATTATGAACACTAAAATTGAGATTAAGATAAATATAAAATATTGAAAGTGTATATATTTAAATATATAAAGAGAGAGAATGGATGACACATGCCCTCAACCTTGGAGAAAAGATGAATTGCCTCTTAATACTTGATATTATCTCAACCATGAAACCTAATCATACTTATAACCTAGTGAGTGTGAGTGAACCAAGTCAACTCACACTATAAAAGTGGTGAGGTTGGATGATGTGATCAAGTCCAACCTATAAAATTGGTAATATTGAGTGATTTAATCACCTCAACCATACCAAAATTGAACTAAATACTACAATAGATTGGCTCAATATGTATATAAAATTCCAACATAGTGGGTGATGACAGTCCCTAAAAGTTTTTGAAATCTGAAACTGATTTATTTTTTTAATATTAGGCACACATTGCATAGCATATTATTGACTAGAAAAAATGTAAATTATTTTAGCACACAAACAACATTCAATAGTATTGTGGGACTAAGTCCCTCTTATATTAGTAGGTGAAGCTACATTTATTCAAAAGAGAAAAATATAACATAAACCAAATATATTTACAAATATACATGATAAATTCATGTTGGGGTTTTTTATATAAGAAAGTAAGTATGAATGATAAAAATCAAAAAAGTGAAATATGAGAATTATTCCTAATGAAAGAGAGAGAATGGAAATAAGAGAGAAAATGCATATTTCACTTATATGTCACATTCATTAATTTAAAATGAAAATTACTATGCACTAAGATTCTTTGTTGGAAGAGTTGAGTAAATAATACTCTGAATAATGAACACAAGAACATTCATTCACAATCAAAGGCAAGCTCAAAGTCTTGCAACAATTAGATTTATTGATTTTCTTGAAAAGACACAGTTATTTCCCTCTCTTCTTTCATAAAAGTTCTCTTCTTCCCAAAATTTACAAAATTCTTGATGATTTAGAGGCATGCAAGCCTCCTACTTATAGAAAATCTTGACCATGGATTTAAGGAAATAAACTCTAAAAATAGAATTTAGTTACACATTTTAGGGAACATGTTGATTAGGTCAAACTACATGAGAAAACTACAAAATACATTAGAACAAAATGCATCCAATATCATGTAGGGAGGAGTAATTCTAATCACAACCCCAAAATATAAGTTAGGGGTATTCTCTAGCACATGTTATTCATATCCTTCCTCTTCATCGATGTTGATGAATTCTTCTCATAAGTTTGTTTCTACTTCTCTTCATCTTCTTAAAATTATGCAACATGCCTTTTAGTTTTTCTTGATCTGGGCCATTAGAATGTTGATATGGAATCTTTACTTCCACCTATATATTTATCATTTGATAAGGAATTATTTTGAAATTCTTTAAGTCATTATCCATCTTATCAAAGGTACTTTAAAAATGCACCAATTTTAAATCAATCCATAGTTGAATGTAGTAGTAAGGCTTATTTCTTATTCTAGCAATTATTTGAATGCACCTTGCATGTCTTCTACAAGAAGTGTTTTTCCTCCCTCTCCATAGAATGGGCATGAAAACTTATTAATTACTTCATTAATATCATAAGTAGGATCAATGCCTAAGGTCCTTGATTCCTTGAATTTGCACAAAGACTCTTGTATAATCCTAATTTTGAATTTGATCAATTCTAATAGATCAACCTGATCTCCTAAGTCATCTTTAGTTAGAATCCCTTCACTAACCAAAATTTCTTCATCTGATCTAGTCAAGTCTTAAAGTTGTGATAACCAGTTTTTGAATTTTCTTAATTCTTCTTTACACTCATCATCTTTCTTATAGACATATTTTTTCTCTTTTTCCATTGAGGAGTAGACTTCTAATGTTGAATCTATAATTTTGGTTCATTATTTGATTAATTTATAAGACCATTATTACGTATCCCTGCCCATGTTTCATATACTCTTAGTTTCCCTAAACATCCTTATATTAGGGGTATAATCAAGTAATCTTGGCTAAGTGAGGATGACTAATTTTTGAATCATAGAGGTGAGTTATTTTACCTTCTCTTTTAGTTGATCCTTAGTCACTTTTTCTTGATAAAACTTGTTAATTAAAGATATATTGGTAGTTTTCACATCCTCTTTTAACTCTTCATGAGTAACCTTACCTAGGTGAATGAGTGAAACCTGATAGTTGTGAGTTTTTCTCTTAAATTATCCTAAGAGGGAATAGATACTTCATCATATATTTCACCTTGCTCATCCACCACTATATGAGAAACATTTTTGGGATTCTTAGTAGATCAAGGATGGGGAGGGATCAGAGTGTTGAAGTCCATCTCTAAAGGGGAAATTATTTTTTTTCCTTTTATTTAATATATTACTTAACCATGGAGATGCCACTATTTTTAACTCCTTATGTGGTGATGACAAATTATCTAGAACTTTTTCATGGATAATAAGGTATTAATCCATCATAATTTTTACATCCTCCTCTTTCTGAGGATATGGCATTGATTCTACTTCTAGATTTTCTTGTGTGTCTATCTCTCCTTCTTCTTGAATGATAAGAAAGTACCCCAACTCTTTAGATAAAGTGTCTAATAATTTTGAAGAGGGTGAGCTTTTCTCAAGGAGTGATTCTACAACCTTTTGATAAATGGTCTAATGAGAGACTTTTGATATTTTTTAATAATGGATAGAGTCTATCTTTATTGGATACATTTACTTAGGACCTAAGAAAGAAGGATCTATCATTATGAACTATAATATGGTGTTTTTTTGTCAAACTTTGTGAATGAATGACCCATTTAGGTGTTCCACTAAGCACAGTTATTATTCTTTGAGTTCCCTTTCATCTTATTAAATTTTTAAGCTTGAACCTTAAAGGTATTTTCTCTATTTTAGGTGGATGTTCTACAACTTATTCAATCACCATGGTGGTATCTTTAGTCATGGTTGAAGGTGTCCATTTATATTCTATGTATGTTTGTCTATCTTACTCAAGAAGAGGAAGATCTATAATTTTTAATGGTGGAAGAACTTTAGGATTTTATATGTCAACCCATTTGCTAGCCAAAGGAATCCCTAAGTTTGGACTTCTAATGAGGTTGTCTCTCATTGAATTCAATCTATTTTTAGAATTGACACCTTTTTTACCCCTTGAGATAAATAAATATGATCAAATAATTCACCATCATATTTAAAGTCTATATAATCTATAATATCTATAATTTTGAATCTGATTACTTGATTCAATGTGAAATGCATATAGTCAAGAAGATGAACTTCTCTTTCATCATCATAATCCATCCAAAAGTATTTGTAATAAGGAAAGTGTTTTTAAGAGGCACTCATGACATGTTCCATTATTCATATTATATCAAATGATGGGAGGTTATGAAAACTTTGAATTGTAACATGCACCATATCTTCTTTGACCGACTTAGCTTTATGCAATGTAGCACATGTATATCTACTAATGGTCATTAGGAAATGAATTATAGTAGACTTGTGCTTAGTAACTAATAACCTTTGTAACACCATCAATTATTTCACTTACTCCATGAGATCCCATTTATCATCTACTTATCTTAGGAGCATGAATGGAGAGGAATCACAACCACATAGCTTTATGTAGGAAAAAGGAAGGAATTCAATGAACCAACCACCCTACCTTTATATTTTATTAAAGTTGGCAATGGAAAAGTGCCTATTATTAGGTTCTTTAAACATCTAGATCATAAACTATAATAAAGCATCGTTGACATGTCAGAAGTGTTTGGCACTTTCCCTTATTATCAACTAAGGATAGTAGTCATATATGTAGGAAGCTGATAGTACCCCAATTATTGATAGATCATTATAGAATATTTTTATAACAATAATATAGATCAGATATGATATTATATAAAAATTATGAGTATTAATCACTTCACTCATTTTCTTGTGAATCTAGTCACTAATCAATTTTGACCAATTTATGTATTATTTGTTGGCATGAATGATCTGAATATACTAAAACATCCACTCATTATAATCTCTCATTATTGGACTTCCTACCACTTTTTTTTAGAAGAGTCACTATGTCATTGATCTCTAGTTTGAAATCTTATCTAGAAATTACCTTAGGAACCCTAGCTACTATAGATTTAGGCTTGGTAAGCCAATGTCTATTTAAGGACTTCAAGTAATCATCTTTATGATTATCATGATGTTATTGCATTGACTTTGGATTAATCCCTAAAAAAAAATCATGGACATTTATTTTTAACATTTCTTCAATAAATTTAGCACTAAGTCTGAAGATGGCTCCATCCTGTAGAGTATGGACCTCTCTTCTATCCCTATCATAATGACTTTCCAAAGTCATCACAAGTTTTGGACATTGAATGATGACTGGTAATGTAGAAACTTATGGAAGACCATTATCATAGATGATCTATATCTAATCATTTTTGAAAGAGGCATTTATCCTTCTCTAATAGTCATCTATATCTATATGACCCAAGTTTGTATCTGTAACTTGATCAATATTGGAGTTGATATTAGAGGGGTGTGACCCCTTAGATCTGATACTTCATTTAAATTACCTTTTACTTTCCCTTCTTTGAGGTTATAGACATCTACCAATTACACCAATGATTGGGGAATGAGAATTGAAATAATGGAGTGTGGAGGAGAAAGAGGGAGTGAGAAAATAATAGTGAAGGGAGGGGAGGTAGGAGCAAGAGGTTGAAATTTAAGTTGGTAAACCTAATGCAAGAGAAGGATGAACCCCAACATTGGAGTTATGGTGTTATGATGTGGGTGGGAAACCTTGATGCGGGAGGTAGTGAGAATCCTAGCATTAGAGTTAGGGAACTACATCTAGGTGGAAAACCTTGATGCAAGGAAGGCCACAAACCCCTATGTTATAATTTTAAGGTTACACTACAATGTGAAAAATCCAATGTGAAGAGGTGGGAAAATCTCAATCATTGATTAGGTATAAATTTAAGGTCTTCAATAGCTTTGTAAGAGAATACCAAAATATTGACAAACTTTAATAAAGGAAATCATAATATTAAAAAATAGCAGAGGAAAATAATGACTAAACCATAAGCACCAAGTAATGAAAAATCATAAGAAACTAACTTATAATCATCATAATGAGCTCAAAAAATACCTTGAGGATGAAAACACAAAACTAGAGTGTCAAGACTAGAAAATATGAGTGTTAAAAGGATTTGGGGTGACTATATTAAATATTAAGGGTTAATAAGACTCCCACATGTGCAAGACTTGACCTTCATAAATGAGGGTTAGGTCAAGGAAATTAATTTGCATTACAGGCATTAGAGTCTGACAGTTGCATTATAATCATCAAGGTCTAATGACTTCATTACAGTCATTGGGGTCCAACAATTACATTCCAATTATTGGGGTTTGATGGTTTCTTTGAATATAGTAGGGTCTAATTAATAAATTACAACCATCAAGATCTGATGGTTGATTACAAATGTTTGGGTCTAATGATTACATTACAATATTCAATTTCTAACAATTACTTGGCAGACATCAGGGTCTGATGGATGTTAAACAACCTCAAAATGTTGACCTAACAAGAGCAAAGAATAAACTAAGTCATACATTAATATTTTTGGTCTAATTTTTGAGAATCCCTCAAAAAAATTGATTAGGCTGAAAATTTTCATGAGCAAAATTTTGGGTGACAACAACAGGCTCTAACTAGGGACCTTAATTTGATGAATGCAAGGGTGAACTCTAGAATCTCCTTATTTTCATAGGTTAAGCTTAATTCATTGGGATACATAGTCATTTTTACAAAATAAAACCTTTTATGAAAGAGAAATTAAATGCAAATAAAAACAAAGAAGTGAAAAAATAAAACGTAGAATGTGATAAAGCAAACATAACCAAAATCCTATAACTAAACTAGGTTCTAAACGAAACTGGTCCTCATTACTTGAAAATCTTCAATTATTTCCCATTATAAGGAAGCGAGTGGTGAGTACCATCTATGTAGGCCAAATAGTAGGTGGTATCACCACAAAAATGATGAATCTTGAAATGGCATCTCCATGATGAATCAAATTTCCCATTATTGCCTTTGGGCTCTTACTTCTTATCTCATAGAAGAACATAATCACTAATTTGGAAAACTCTTTGCCTAGATTTTTTATCAAAAATCATCTTCACCTTTTGTTGGTGCTCTATGATTCTTTCAACTACCATAAATTTTTCTTCTTCTAATCTAGTCAAGTATAATATCCTTTTGTCAAGTGAATCCATGAAGTTCTAATCTTCAACTACTTTAGCCAATTGAAGTGTAGTAATTCCAAAGTGATGGGTAGTGCAACCTTTGTGCCATATATCAAATATAATGGTGACATGTCAATAGCCCATTTAAAGGTAATGTAATCAGCCCAAATATCATCATATAATTTCTTATGCCAACTTCACTGATTATCATCTACCAACTTATGAATAATGGTTACTAGGTTTTTATTACTTGATTCTTCTTAACTATTACCCTGAGTATAATGATCCAAAGAGTGTGATAATGAAATCCCATAGCCATAATAGAAACCAATAAGTTTAATAGAATAAATCTTTGTTTCATTATCAATTACTACCTTTTGAGGAGCTTCATACCTCACCAAGATATTTTCTTTGATGAAATTACACACTACTTCTGAAGTAGTTTGCTTAATTGTGATAGCTTCAACCCACTTAGTTAAATAATCTATTTCATTAAGGACATGTGTGTATCCTATGCTAAAATGAGGATTTATCTCATTGATAAAATCAATTCCCCATTTTTTGAAAGGTTCTTCAATTACTACCAATTTTAGGGGCAAAGGTACAAGTTTTGGTTTTCCTACAAACTACTAACAAGCTTCACATGTATACACCCACTCATGAACATCTCTGAAAAGAGTGGGACAATAGTTGTTGGCCCTAATAATTTTATGTGTTGTAACTGGCAATGAGAAATTAGCACCAAATGCCTTGTCATGAAAAGATTCTAGCAACCTCTTATGTTCATCAGTTTCCCTTTTAAAAAGGCATTATCCCATATGACATAATTTGAGGCTCTAAGCTTTATGGTTCTTTTTTATTTAGCACTTTTTCCTTCAAGGAATTCCATATATGTAATAAATTAACCTTATCTAAGTACCATTCCTTTGTAGTGATGATAAATAGAACTCTAGGTGTTTCTCCTAATGTATTTGAGTCTTGAACTCCATCAAATATATCATTTTTTATTCTTTATAACGAGTTGATTTAAGACATGGCCTTGAAAAAACTTAATATGTTTTATTTCTAAATCAAACTCATTAACATAAGCTATCCATCCTCCCCTTTTGAGGCAAGTTCCTATTGTGTTAAGATTGATTTCACTATTGGGTCTAGGACTAAGACAATAGTGTGAAAATTCAAAATGTAATACCTAAATTGATTTACCACCTTGAAAATAGCATAGGCATGTTTCTTAATAGGGGAATATTTGAGTTCATGATGTTTTAATCTAGAACTTATAAAGGGAATGGGTGATTCAATACCTACACTATTTTTTTGTACTAGGATTATTGAAAGTGTATGTTTAGATGTATAGTAATAAATGATGAAGTCCTTATTAAAATTAGGACATACCAAGGTTGGTGCCCTAGAAATAAAAGTCTTATCTCATCAAAGGATCTTTTCATTTTTTTATTTCATTTAAAATTATATTTACCCCTCATCATACTAGCGATATGTTTAGTAAACTCAATAAAATTAGGTACAAACCTTCTCAAGAAGTTAACCTTACCAAATAAGGACTAGACACCTTGTTTACTCATATGCAAAGATAAATTTTAAATGGCTTAAACTCATTCAAAGTCAATTTTAGTTCCTGATTATGATAGAATATGGCCAAGAATTTTTCCCTCTATTACTTTGAATTCTAATTTCTTAGGATTTAATGAGATGCCATGTGTTTTATATTTATCAAATATTTTTACCAAGTTATCATAATGATCCTCACATTTTTTAGAAAAGATAGTGAGGTCATCTGAATAAACCACTATGATCTTATTACTAAGACCATGAAAACCTAGATCCATAGCCATCTAAAATGTGGCATCGATATTGATGAGACTAAAAGGCATCCTCCTATAATAAAAAGTTACCCAAGGTGTGGTAAAATCCATTTCATTTAAATCCTCAATATAACCTCAACCTAATTATATCCTAGAAATCCATAGATCATAAAAAGCATCTCTGACTCAGTAATAACTTGAAGTATCTAATCCATAATTGGCAATTGATAATTATCTTTTAGTGATGCTTGGTTCAAATTCATGAAATCAACATAGATGTTAATTTCACCATTCTTTTTTTGAACCGGCACAATATTAGATACTTAGGTAGAGTGATGAATAGGATAAATAATTTTTGTATCTAGCATCTTTTATGTTTCATCATGAATGGTTGAATCAATCTTTAGATTATAATGCCTCTATTTCTAATAATATGGTGAAGTATTTGTCTTCAATGGAATGTTATGTTTCATTTCCCTTAAACTACAACGTTTTAGATTGTCATAACTCTAGGCAAACACATATTTATATATCTTAAAGATATTAATAAATTTATCTCTTTCTTATTTAGAGAAGCATTTCCCAATGTTGATGTACATGGGCTCTTCAGAAGTGTCAATATTGACTTGTTCATATTCAAAATATTATGAAGTTTGGGGCTACACTTCCCCTTTTATATATATTTCATGTTTGTCAAATAATCTTAAATAGAAACTAATACTTTAGGAATTTTGTTACCTTTGAGATGGATTACTTTTTAATTTTCACATGTATCCTAATCTTTGGATTCTCTTATGGTAATTGTGAGAGATTCAACTTCATCTTATCCTTTGTTTTACTGAAAATGAGACTCTCTATAAGCAAAAGTGATTCCTTAAAAATATAAATTATTATAATTATCTAATTTTTCCAAGAAATCAATTATTTGTTCATCATTGTTGAAAACTTTCTAATGATTAGCATTATCAGGTACACTAGGTCTAGACACCATCTTAATAGTGTATTTATCATGTTTAATTCCAGGGGAGGGATCAAAAGTGATGCCAAAATGTAAGTGCATCTACTTTGGAATTTTCTTCCCTTGGGACTAACATAATTGATAAAGTATCAAAATATTCAATACAATCCCAAATCCTATTTATATAATGTCTTAAATGATCATTCTTAACTTGATATTGATTTCTTAATTTTTTTACAATTAGTTCAGCATCTCCTTGTGCCTTCAAATTTTAAATTATCATTTCTTCAATTTTATGTAATCCATGAATTAAGTTTTCATATTCAATTGTGTTATTGGTACATTTAAATTTTAGCTTGAAAGAGAGTGAAAAACTTATTTATTTGGTGAGACAATGATAATGCCTACACTAGAACCTATTGAAGAATAATTTCTATCAAACTTAAGGATCCAAATGTTATTAAAGTTACCTTCAACCAATTTGGACATACCTATTTATGATTTTGACATCATCATGTAATTCCCTAAACCTACATCTTCATAAAAATATTAGCTTTGGGTTCTCAAAATTTCATATGGTAAGCTTAGATTTTAGTTCATGTTCCAACTTACGTTTAGTTATATTAATGGAAAAAGCGGTGCGAAACAAATCCATCTAAAATTATGAATCTCTCCACCTAAATTTTTACAAAAACTCCTTCCCAAAAACATGCCATATGTAATAGGGATATTCGCCACCAATATTTCCATCTTGACTCTTTTATGTGGAAATAAATCTAAGACTATTTTTGAATATTTGATTTGTCCTACTAATGAGACTTGTTTCATGTTCATTGAGAAATAATGACAAAAGGTTTTCATACAATTGAAACCTAAAGCATGTATGTGTTACCTTAACAGGGATAACATTATTAGAGTCTCTCATATCAATGATGTAATTACTAAAATTGCAACACTTTAATAAAAGAGATATGTATAATGGTTCTTATTTCCCCATAGGATAAGTAGTAGCATACATATCAAAATTTTAGGGTTTAGTATTCAGAGGTGTAGCTAGAATCCCTTTAGACTTTTTCATGTTTTTTGAACACCCTTTTATGAAATAATATATATGATTTAGTTGATTTATATTGGATATTAATTATTTTATTTGAGACGTTTGAATCTTAGACTTTTTGACATTATCTAAAATTTCAAATAATGGAACTTGAGATGAAGAAGTAACCTCTAAGCTTTCCAGCACTAAAGTCACCTTATTTTTTTAAATTTGCACTGGTCTTTAGATTTTTTGGATTTGGAGTGTGGGGTGAATTGATGACCCTTATTTGACTGAAATGGTAAAGGAGAACCTATATGAAGTGTGATAGGATTAGGTTTTACTTTTGAAGTTTCATTACTCCTAATATTATCATTTTGATTCACTTTATCATCTTTTTTTATTCCTAACTTCTTCATTCTAAAACCTTGTAAACACAACATAGGATTGACCATTCATACCTCTAACCACATCAAAATAATCATATTATTCACATTTATATCCTATAAAAGCATTACTTGAGTTTCCATTAGGTTCATCAATTTCATATTATTCAAAACCTTGATCTTTCATTTCAAGTTCATCCTCATCATAAACATAAATATCATTTGTTTCCAAGATCACATTAATTGGAGGAGCTTCAATTACTAATCTATGTTTGCTAACTATTAGTATTGGTTGATTATTATTTGATACATAGTTCCTCTTAATAACATCATATTTGGAAGATGTTATCTATCTATTAGGCAATTATTTCTTCAATGCTATATTATCATTTACCAGTTTTTGAATCAAATATTCCAGTGGAATCATGATTTAAATTTTTCCCTATATATTTTAAATAATCCCTATACAAATTATCATCCATAACTATGTAATATTCAAATTTAGTATCAAAAACTTACATCTAATCTAGGTTAGGAAATATATTCCTTCTCAAGAGAAAATTGATTTTAGGCAACTGAGCATTGATACAAAAAAAAAATTCTAATTTCATGTTTTTGGTTTAACCACTTGAAATATTTTATTCAATTGCCTATTGAATTCAATAATGAAGTCTTGAATAGGTTTATGATCTTATTTATTCATATGAGTTAAATTAGAAATCAATGCATGAGAATCTTTAGTCAGTTTGAAGTGGGATTCAAAATTAGTTTAAATAGTATTCCAATCGGTAATAAAACCTACATCCAAATGATAGAACCAAGAAATTACTCCATATTTGAGAGTTTATAAAAATAATCTTATAGATATATATTCATGTTTAACTCCCAAAATACCACATGCAATAAATAATGCAGTTATGTGTTCATCTATGTGTTGTTTCCCATCACCAAAAAATTTAGGGAAATTATAACATGAACCTCTTTCTAACTCATGTATTTTTCCAAGAGCTAACAAACCAATGGAATTTCCCTATGGCACATCCATTTTTTTACAAATATACAAAAGATAAAAATATAACATAAACCTAATATATTTACAAATATACATGCTAAATTCATGTTAGGGTTTTTCATATAATACAAGAATTATTCCTAATGAAAGAAAAAGAGAATGGGATAAAGTAAGAAAATGTATATCTCACTTATATGTCACATTCATTGATTTTAAATGAAAATTACTATGCAATAAGATTCCTTGTTGAAAAAATTAAGAAAATAATACTATGAATAAATAAACATAAGAAAATTCATTCACAATTAAAGGCAAGCTCAAAGTCTCACAACACTTAGATTTATTGATTTTATTGAAAATACACAAAGTTTTTTCCTTCTCCTCCTTCACAAAATTTCTCTTCTTTCCAAAGGTTACAAAAGCCTTTATGATTTATAGGCATGCAATCCTCCTATTTATAGGAAATTTTAGCCCTATATTTAAGGAAACAAACTCTAAAAATAGAATACATATGCACATTTCAAGGTGCATATTGATTAGGCCAAACTATATGAGGAAACTACTAAATCCTTTGGAACAAAATTCTTCCTATGGCATGTGGGGAGGGGTACTTCCAATCGTAGCCCAAACTAAAATTTAAGGGGTTTTATCTATCACTTTTTCTTCATCTCCTTATTTTTCATAAATGTTAATGAATTATTATTTCATAGCTTATTGTCACTTCTTTTCATAATCTTCAAATTTATGAAACATGCCCTTTTGTTTTTGTTGATATAAGCCTTTGGAATACTGATATGTAATCTCATCTTCCACCTATATACTTATCATTTGAGAAGGAATTCTTCTAAACTTATTTAAGTCATTATCTAGCTTATCAAAGGTACTTTGAAAATGCACCAATTTATAAATTGATCCATAGTTTAATATAGTAATAAGGCTTGTTTAATGTTCAATAAACTATTTGCATTCACCTTGCATGGCTTATTTATGAAAAAAAACTCCTCGTTCTCCATAGATTGGGCATGGAATCTTCTCAATTACTTCATTAATATCACAAGTAGGATCAATAGCTAAAGTCCTTGATTCTTGGGATTTGTGAAAAGACTCTTCTATAATATTGATTATGAATTTGATTAATCCTAGAAGTTTAACTTGATATCTTAAGTAATCCTTTTACTAACCAAAATGTCTTCATTTTCTCTGGTCAAGGCATGAAACCGTGACAGCTAGTTTTTCAATTTACTTAATTCTTCTTTATACTCATCCTATTTCTTATAAACATAGTGTTTATATTATTCCATCAAAGAATTAGAATTATATTATTTAATCTATCATTTTGGTTCCTTATTTAATAAATTTCTCAAACTATTCTTCTGTATCCCTTCCCATGTTTTTGATTCTCTCAACTGCCTAAAGAGTCTTTGTATATGGGGTATAATCAAGAAATATTAGCTGAGTTGGGTTGACTAATTTTTAAATCATGGAGGTTAGTTGTTCCACCTTATGTTTCATCTAATCCTTAGTCACTTTTTATTAATAAAACTTGTTAATTAAATATCTGATGGCATTTTGCACATCCTCTATTAACCCTTCATGAGTAACCTTGCCCAGGTGAATGCTTGAAACTAGATAGTCTACTATTGTGATTCTTCTCTTGAATTATTTTTAGAGAGAATGGCTAATTCAACATATCTTCCACATTTCTCATCCACCATAATATGAGAAACCTTTTTAGGCTTATTATCATCTCAAGGATGGGTAGGGACCATAATGATGAAGTCGATCTCTAAAAGGGGAATTATCTTTTTCCTTATCTTCACTATATTACTTAACCATGGAGATGCCACTATTTATAATTCCTTCTATGGAAATGAATTTTTTTTGGGAGCTTGTTCATAGATAACAATGGTTTGATCCATCATGGTTTTCATGTCCTCTTCTTTATGTGGCTAGGGTGTTGCTTCTACTTCTGGATTTTCTTATATGTCTAACTCTCCTTCTTCTTGAATGATAGGAATGATAGGACCTAGGAAGCACAATTGATTACCATGTACAAGCAACTAAATGTGGAATTTAACCAGATGTAACAAGTAACTAGAATTCAGAAATAACATAGAATATGAGAGATAATACCCAATTGTATTAATACTCTTCCAGAAAAGAATTACAATGAAGAGATGCCACACTCTTCCACACCTTACAAGCTTCCCACACCAAGTGTACAGTAATTCACCTTCAAGAGTTCACTCTCTCAATTACGGTCACAACACACAACTCAAACACAAAGTTGGTGTTCACCTCCAACCAGTCAGTATAAATACTGCCAGTACATAAGTACTCCACGTACTCCACAACTGAGTACACACCGTACTCCAAGTAGATCTCCCCTAATCTTGCTACCTGTTGTGTTGTTGATCTCCCTGATCTTGCTGCCGCCTACAGATCAACTTGGTTTTGCAACACCTGTAAACCTAGACCACACAAACACACACACACCTACAAATCAATGATCTTACTTACCATGTAGATCTCTCTACACCCTGAAGAACCCTTGTCCTTGCCTCACCAAGTCCTTATGATTCTCCAAACCAGTACCCCGATGGATCTTTTACCAGATCTTGAATCAACCTATAGATCTACCTGATCATACACACTCGACACCCCTGTGGAACTAAGAGGAGCTACCCTTGCTCTCTTCACACTGAAGGAGCTAACCAAGCTCAACTCTCAAACTAGTACACTTTACAATACAACCCATGAGTCTGTTATATATATCTCATGCAAAAAATAATTAGACATCCAATTACAATAATTAGATCCATAGCTCAAGACTAAAATTAGTCTTTAACATGTAAACAACTAGTTTGTTAATTAACTATTCATAAACTAGCAGTTCTAGAACACACAGGAGACTGACATCAGTCCCTGTCTGGCTGGAGATGACGGATGTCAGCCAATCCTGACCAATGTCAATTGCTCTACTCACTAGATATGACTGACATCAATTGATCAGACCAATGTCAGTTGCTCTACAACTCAGCAACCTCCTCCATGTTTGCATTAGTGGAGCTTTTAGCTCCACAACCTAACAATCTCCCACTTGGAGATAAATAGTTGCACTGTACCTGTACCTGTACACCATCTAATTTGTTTCCTATCTTGTATCCCTCTTTAAGATCAATCTTGAAGACCAACCACCACACAACCTGTGATACAACACCTGTCATCCAAGTAACCTGCCACATTCACATCTACAAACCCATGTAGAAAGAACTTGACCCTACATAGCATGTCAACCTGCTACTGGTCCCTCTCAGATACCTAAGAATCCATTGAACTGCCCTCCAGTGCTTCATTCCTAGATTGGCTCCAAACTTGCTGACAGCTCCCACTACATGGGAAACCTTAGGTCCAGTATGCATGCACTTAACCTCATCATGTGAATCAGGACATTGTTCATAGAACTATCTAACCCATCAGTGTGTTAACCAGTTTCACACAATCATATGGAGACAAAATCAACCTGTGATCTTCCATGTCTCTAGAAACACACTTATGCCAAAGAATTTTGCTCCTCCAAATTCTTCATGACACACCTCTAAACTAACTTTACCTTTAGCTTAGAAAAACCCTGTATGTGTAACCCTGCATCAAGCAAACACACAACATATAGTAACAGGATAATGTCATGACCATCATCCCCCTGGTAAAGAAACCACAGTAGTTACAATGACATTGACTAAATCCATGCTTTGTCATCCACCTGTCAAACCTGTACCACTATCATGGAGCTTCTTCAAGACCATATAACCTAGCCTTATATCTCATGTGTCCATTCTTTCTATTCTTTAACCAAGGAATCCATTCATCTTTTAGTGCTTTCATACTAGCTAGAAACCCTACCAAATCTCCCATTTGGTTCTGCATCCTAGGAATCAAATTCCTCATTCATGCCATGCTCCCACTATTTCCTAGATCCTTCCTGCTCTATAGTGAGCAATGAGTATAAAGAAGAGGAATAATGAATTTAAGGCTTACTTACCCTTTCAGTCCTCCATATGTGCATTTGAGACTCCTTGAAAGCTTACTGTCTACCCAAAATTTGTTTAAGTGACCGACCTCGATCACCACATAGTTTGCATCTGATCGACGTTAATTTCATGCGACTGTCCTGACTACCAACATCAGTTTCCTAACTGACGTCGGTGTCTACCTATCACTGACATTGATTCCTTGACCGACATCAGTCTTACCCTTTCTGACACCACCAGATTTGGTCTACACATTACCGACAGTGGCACCTATCTGTTTGACGCTGGTTCTTCCTGACTGATGCCAGTACCTGTGTTCTCCTGTGAGTGATGACTTTTTACCCATGAGCTCTTTTTGGATCAAAACCCTATCCAAACTGCCCTGCTCAAAAGTATCTAGCCCCATCCACTGATCTCTATCCATCATCTCCTCCATAAACACCAAGGCTTTCTAGTTCTTAAGTTTATTAAACACATCTAACTTCCACTTAAGAACATGCATCTCCTTCTTGCTCATGTGACCAAGCCTACAAAGCCACATCTTCACAACAGAAGAAGAATCAGTAATATAAGTAGATAGATAAAGGATACCTACTTTCTTGCCACCTACTAATTCAAGTGCATCCATTGTGAGAGTTTTTGTGCATCTCTCATCACCCAAATTTCTTGTATAAATTAGCCGCATCTCCAAGACTGAGACCTACATGACCTCCTTCAACACCCATGTGTTGGTTGTCTACAATTTTAGCTGCAGTTCCCCTTTGCCAAAACTTTGACAAGGCACACCAGCCCCTAAATAAATCTTTCCAAAGTCTCTAAAGACCTTAACATGGAAAAATACTCTATTTTGGGCTGCATGGAAAGAGGCAACATATTCTATAAAACAAGATTCTACTTTATCCAAGGAACATCCCAGAGCATCCTGTGTAACAACACCTACAACATCTACTTCTTCAGTTCCTTCATGCTGATCTTCTACCAACCAACAATTTTTCTTTACCTACTCTTTCTTTCCATAACACCGTAATTGACCATTCTTGCTTTTGAATTCCTCCATTCTTAGCTTACTTTCTTCTACCATTGCTATACTCCCACCCAATCAAAAACCCCTAAGAGTGACCTGTAATCAAACACAAACCTACTCCCTACAACCTTAGCTCTGATACCACTTGATAGGACCTAGGAAGCATAATTGATTACCATGTACAAGCAACTAAATGCATAATTTAACTAGAAGTAACAAGTAACTAGAAATCAGAAATAACATATAATATGAGAGACAATACCCAATTGTATTAATACTCTTCCAGAAAAGAATTACAATGAAGAGATGCCACACTCTTCCACACCTTACAGGCTTCCCACACCAAGTGTATAGTAATTCAACTTCAAGAGTTCACTCTCTCAATTATGGTCACAACACACAACTCAAACATAGAGTTGGTGTTCACCTCCAACCAATCAGTATAAATATTTCCATTACTCTACGTACTCCACAACTGAGTACACACCGTACTCTAAGTAGATCTCCCCTGATCTTGCTACTTGTTGTGTTGCTGATCTCCCTAATCTTGTTGCCACCTATAGATCAACTTAGTTTTGCAACACCTACAAACCTAGACCACGCACACACACACACACACACTTACAAATCAATGATCTTACTTACCATGTAGATCTCTCTACACCCTGAAGAACCCTTGTCCTTGCCTCACCAAGTCCTTATGATTCTCCAAACTAGTACCCTGATGGATCTTCTACCAGATCTTGCAACAACCTATAGATCTACCTAATCATACACACTCAGCACCCCTATGGAACTAGGAGGAGATACCCTTGCTCTCTTCACACTGAAGGAGCTAACCAAGCTCAACTCTCAAACTAGCACACTTTACAATACAACCCATGAGTCTATTATATAGATCTCATGCAAACAATAATTAGACATCCAATTACAATAATTAGATCCATAGCTCAAGACTAAAATTAGTCTTTAACATGCAAATAACTAGTTTGTTAACTAAATTTTCATCAAATAGCAGTTCTGAAACCGCACAGGCGACTGACGTCAGTCCCTGTCTGGCTGGAGATGACTGATGTCAGTCAATCTTGACTGATGTTAGCTGCTCTACTCACTGGATATGACCGACGTTGGTTGATCAGACCAATGTTGGTTGCTCTGCAACTCAACAACCTCCTCCATGTTTGCATCAGTGAAGCTTTTAGCTCCACAACCTAACAAGGAAAGTACCCCAACTCTTTAGATAAAGTCTCTAATCATTTTGAAGAGGAGGAGATTTCCTCAAGGATTTATTTTATAGCCTTTTGAGAAATGGTCTAAGGAGAAACTTTAAATAATTTGTCATAAGGGAAAGAGACTATCTTTGTTGGATAAGTTTCCTCAAGACCTAAGAAAGGAGGATATATCATTGCAAATTATAATGTGGTGTTTTTATCAGACTTTATGAATGAATGACCCCTTCAAGTGTTCCACCAAGCATAGTTTTTATTCTTTTATTTCCCTTTTCTCCCATTGACTTTTAAAGCTTGAACTTCAAATGGCTTTTCTCTATTTGAGGTGGAGATTCTAAAACTTCTTTGATCACCATGGTTGTATCTTTATTTATGGCTTAAGGTACTAGTTGATCTTCAACATGTGTTTTCTTATCTTTCTTAGGAGGAGGAATATCTATAGCTTCTAATAGTGGAGGAATTTTAGCATTTTTTACATCCACCCCTTTTTTGCCAACCACATTAAAGTTCTTTTTAAGACTCCCTGAGTTCGGAATTCTAATGAGGTTATCTCTAATTAGCTCTAATATATTTTTAGAATTGGTGCCTTTTTAATCCCTTGAGAGAAATAACTCTGATCAACTAATTCACCATCATCTTCAAAGTCTATATCATCTGGAATATCTATGATGTTGAAATTGATTACTTGATCTTATGTGAAATGGGTATAATAGAGAAGATGAACTTCTCTTTAATCATCACAATCCATAAAGAAGTCATAATAATAAGGAATATGTTTGTAATAGGCACTTAGGACATGCTCCATTATTCTTATTATATTGAATGATGGGTGGATATGAAAAGTTTGAAGTGTAACATGCACCATATCTACTTTGACTGACTTGGATTTATGTAGTGTAGCATAGGTATATCTAATAATGGTCATTAGAAAATGAATCTCAATAGACTTGTGATTAGTAACTAAGAACTTTTACAACACCATCAATTACCACACTAACTTCATGAGAGCTCATTTATCATCTACGTATCTTGGGAGCATGAACAAAGAGGATTCACACCCACACATTTTAATGTAGTAAAATGTAGGGATTTTAATGAACCAATACCCCACCTTGATAATCTAGTAGAGGTGGAAATGAAAAAGTGCCTATTTTTATGTTCTTCTTCAAACATCTAGATCAAAAATTGTAATAAATCATTGTTGACATGATGAAAATGTTTGGCACTTTCCATTATTATCAACTGGGGATTATAGTCATATACGCAGGAAGCCAAAATTACCCCAATTATTGATAAACCATTATTGAATATTATTTTGGGAACAACATAGATCAGATATAACATCATATAAAAATTATGAGTAGTAATCACTTCACACATTTGCTTGTGAATTAAGTCATTAATCATTTTTTCCCAATTTATGTATTGCTTGTTGACATGAATGATCTAAATATACTAAAACATTCACTCATTATAATATCTCATTATTGGACTTCCTACCACTCTATTTAAGAAAGTCACTATATCATCGATCTCCAGTTTCAAATCTTGTCTATAAATTACCTTGGGAACCCTAGATAGTGTAGATTTAGGCTTGGCAAGCTAGTGTCTGTTAAAGGACTTTAGGTGATCATATTTAATATTATCATTATATAGTTTATTTAACTCTAGATTAATCCCTATAGAAATTACATGATCGGGGAATTTTAACATTTCTTCAATATATTTAGCACTAAGTCTCAATATGACTCCATCCCACAAAGTATAAACCTCTATTCTATCCCTATTATAATGAATTACCAAAGTCATGACAAGTTTTGGACATTAAATAATGATCAAAAATGCAGTATCTGGTAGAATACCACTATCATAGATGCTCTCTATCTAATCATTTTTTAAAGAGGCATTTATCCTTCTCTAAAATTCATATATATATCTATATGACCCAAGTCCATGTCTATAACCTAATAAATATTTGAGTTGATATTAGAGGGGGTTGACCCCTTAGAACTGATACTTCATTTTAATTATCTTTTCCTTTCCCTTCTTCTTCAGGGTTCTAGACATATGTCAATCACACTAATGGTTGGAGAATGGAAAGTGAAAGAAGAAAGTGTGGAGGGGAAAGAGGGAGTGACAAAAGAGTTGTGGAGGGAGGGGAGGTGGGATCAGGAGGTTGCAATTCAAGTCAGCAAACCTGATGTAGGAGAAAGATGAAACCGTAGTGTCATTATTATAGAGCTGACATAGGTGGGAAACAATGGTGTGGGAGCTAGTGAGAATCTTAGAATCAAAATTAGGGATCTATAATGTAAGTGGAAAACCCAAAGCAAGGAAGGATAAAAACCTCGATGTTGAAGTTGTAAGGTTACACTACAATATGAATTTTATGATATGAAGAGGTAGGAAAAGCATAATCATTGAGTAGGTTCAATTTAAGGTCTTTAATAGATTTGTAAGAGAACACCAAAATACTAATAGACTTTAACAAAGGAAGTCATAATATGAAAAATTGATAGAGGAAAACAATGAATAAACCCTAAACACCAAGCAATGAAAAATCATGAAAAACCAACCTATAATCATCACAATGAGCTCAAAAAATACCTTGAGGATGAAAACATAAGACAAGAGTGCCAAGAATAAAAACTCTAAGTGTTAAAAGGATTTAGGATGGCTCTATGAAATATTAGGGGTCAATAAGACTCCCACATAGATAGGACTTGATCATCATAAACGAGGTTTGGATTGTGGAAATGAAATTTCATTATAATTATCATGGTCTAATGATTACTTGGAAATAATGGGGTCTAATGGTTACATGGCATTTTAGGGGTTCAATGGCTACATTGTAGCTATCAAGGTTCAATGGTTGCATTATAATCATTAGGGTTAGATGGCTGTTAAGTAGCCTAAAGACTCTAACTTGACAAAAGAAATGAATAAACTAAGTCATACATTGAGATTTTTGGTCCAATTTTTTAGAATCCCTTAGGGAAAATTGATGGGGTCTAAAAATTTTACAAGTGAAAATTTAGGAAACAACACATTATGAACCTTAGATATGTCTCATGCTAAAACTATATTTAACAATGATACCAATATACATTATTCTACAACAAATGTGTATCTAAATCATATAATTTTGTAATTTGGCCAATCTAAAACTGTGTAAGTGTAGGTAACATGTTTTCAAAGCATGCCCCCTTTGTAATTTGAAACTAAAAACTAGTGTAAGTGTGGATAAATATAAAAATTGATATGTTCTAATGTGGAGGACATGTTTCCAAAAAAATCCCCCACTATATTTTGAATATATTGCATATTGAATAAATGTGGATAACATTTTTCCAAAACATACCCCCACTAAATCTAAACCTATGACAAGTGTGGAGAATATTTTTCCAAAACATGCCCCCGCTATAATCTAAATTTGTGAAGTAGTGTGGAATTCATGCCTCTATGGTATGCCCTCATTGATATACCCACCTTTTTAAGGTGAGGAAAAATAGTAACTAATATTTGCCTTACATCAAAATGATAACCATGTCAAATGTGAATGTACCATATAGGATATAGAGGGAATATGTCTAGGTAGATAAATCATTGAAGCACAAAGAATGTGATCACACCAAGTCCTAAGATGCATGATGTAGATCATGCAAACATCTAGAGAGTAATAATACAAGCTCAAAAATCAATCAAACACACACACAAGAGCACTCAAAACTAAATCAAAATAGAATGGTCCAAGGAGACCTCAAATAAGGGGTATGTTCAAATGTCACACAATCTAAGGAATGTGACTTAGTCAAATGTCCACAAAGCAATAAATAATATATTCAAATGTCAACATACAATAAAAAATGAAATATTCAAATGTAAAAGAGGCAAACAGAGGTAAAGGTATTGAAAAAAATGGAGAATATTAAAATATTCAAACAAGAAAGATAAAATTAAAACAAGATGCTCAAGGAAGTACATAAATGAAATCATAAGAAACCAACATAAACATATCATACTAGTCCCTGAATATATGTGTTAACAAAAAATGTTAAGTACATAGCATATGAAGTACATTATGAAAGATATAATCATGGATAAAGGCATGTGTAAGTATATACATGAGCTCAACTATTATAATGTAAAGTTACCATAGAAATGATATAACATGGATGTATCATGATCAAAGAAGAAGATGCCCCCAAAGTTTTGGTGATGTGAGTAGAGGGAAAACCCAACATGTAAAATGCATGGATCATGTATCTATGTATGCTTTAATCACACTCAAAATATGCATGAAACACGTGTGTATATAAAATACTAATATGCCATCTACCAAAATTGAACCAAAAACATATATGACAAGTAGCTAATAGGGTATATAAATTTTGAGCATAATTTTGGACTTTTAAAGTTATTTTTATTTTTTTGGTAATTTTGGAATATGTGAGAAGACTAATCAAGTAATTCCTCATCTTCAAGGGTGTAGGATCACTTTAGGAATTTTTAATTCTTTTTTTATAGTGATGCATGGCCACCTCTTTGATGTTTATGTGTAATAGTATTCTAGAAACTATAAGTTGGAAATGGTGGACATATCCATCATGGTGTAAACAAATCTCCCTATCCATAATCATAAAGGTGATACACATATTTGCATTATATAGTGTTGCCTTCCAATCAATAATCCAATGTTATCCAAATTTGAATGTTAAATATGGATCATTATCTAATATTCATATGATTGTGGGGACCACTTATGATCCACATGCTACTAGTAGGTAGATTTACCCAAGAGATTATGTCATCCATAGATAGTATGTTAATTCAATCATATTATGTCCCAACTTTTGAAGGAATGTAGTGATACACATTGTATCCTAATTTTTCCTATCAAAATTGAGATGCTGATAATAAACGCCATCAATATTAGTAGTAATAGTTAGATCTTCATGATTTGGTCACTTTTTAGGATGGTTTTCATGGGAATCTTTGGAAGTAGTTTGTCTTTTTCTCTTCATGGGCACAATTTATATGTGAACCTCATTCATATTTTTTTGAATTTGGTTTTGCAATGTATGACAGTGACTTATATTATGGCCATTTATCCAATGATAGTTACAATATGGAAACCCTTACTTAGGAATAATTTTATTGCTTGATCTATGTTTCTTATAAGGTAAATATATCATGTTATGTTCAAGGAACATGGAACGTATTGTATCTATAACATCCTAGTTTGGTGTGATCTGTAGAATCTATTGTGGATTCTTATGAGAGACCTCCACATTATTTACATGATATATATAAATATATATATATATATATATATATATATATATATATATATATATATATATATATACATATACATTTGAACCTTGTATGGTTGAGTTAATGTGTGAAGCTAAGAGGGGTATATGGAATAACAAACATTTGCATGTTCATTTTCCATTTTTTCTTTGCATGTCTTCATTTAGTTTTATATCCTCTATAGGTGAATTTATCTTATATGTACTAAGACCTTTATGTTCAAACAAGCTATTTAAAATATGGTAAAGTGGATCAAAATTAAGTTTTTACAATGTCTCATTTGTCATATCATGGGCTAGATCATCATCACTATCATAATAATCTAAAACATGGTCATATTTTGCTTAATGTTGACCAATAAAAGAAGCTCAAATATTAGAGGTACTTATGATTCTTTTATCATTGGATCCTTTGGTATTGGTTACCATTATTGAGGTACATTTATGTGAACTTCAATCTTTAGTTCCTTATCTATATTTAAAAATAATGGAGCCATTATAATTGAATCTCTCACCTCATAAGTTTGGATATTATCAAGATAAATACATTATGTAAGGGGTACTATCATAGTAATGCCCTATATATCAGAATGTATTGTTTTATAGAATTTGAAGGGCTCATCATTGGTAAACATTATCAATAAGGTCCCATCATGTATTAATTTTACACATCGATGTAAATTAGATGGGATGAACTCCATTATGTGTATCAAATGTCTACCCAAAAGTAAATTTAACTATTGAGACATTACTTGAAAGGTGGTTGGAACCAATTTGTCCCAAATGTTACATCCAAAGTTATTTCACCAATCAGAGGGATATGTGAATTATCAAATCCCTTGATATGTATCACTAATTTTTTCATAAGGTTGGTGTTAATACCCATGGTGGTTAGGAAATTCATATACAAGTGTTTAAGCCTAATCCATTATCAACAAGAACCTTTTGATACACTTATTATGCATAGTTGCATGTATGAACAAGGGTAACTCTTAGTAAATAACATCTTTAGATGGTAACCCCATTGGATCAAAGGTGATTTTTGCATTATTTTTGATATGTTTCATGATATCCCCAAATTAAGATGGATTAATATCACACAAAACTCTAGTTTCATGCAATGCTTCATATAGGATATCCTTATAGATGGTATATTTATTTAGAAGTTCAAGGATGGAAATCTTAGCATGTGTGTTTATAAATTAGTCAACAAGTTCATCTCTCTTAGATTTGAACACAAGCTTTGGATTAGGAGGCACTTGTTGTATATTGATAGGCGGAAGATTAGGTTGAATACCTTTACCTTTTCGAGTAGTAATAGCCTAGACTACATAATCTAATATAAGTTATGGGTGAATAATGGGTGAAAGATGGTAGTTGTCACTTGAATAATATTTATATGTAACAAATGGGTTTGAGCATACACATTGGCATCTATATATTGGCTCTATAGTATTATAAAATGAATTATGAAAATAGATTAAGTGTATTTTTTAATTTAAAACCCTATCATTATATTGATAGATTTGATTATTTCTTTGGATGATACCTTGGATTAGTGTATTAAAATAGAAGACTATTACTACAACTATAAATTGTAACATAAAATGGGATACACATGCATCCATATTGAACATATGGATAGAAAATGAGATTTGATTTTTAACTTATAAAATCTTACTAGAATAAGGCTTATGATAGAGTCTCCTAGTAATTTCTCAATAAAATCCTACTCAAATTTAGTTCTAATCAGATTATTAGAAACCTAATTTCCTCTTACATATTAGATCATGTGTTCTTGATGATCATTAATGAAGTTCTCAGAGGTTTTTTTCCAATAGGCAAATGTCTTAGATAAGGAGATCTCTTTTCTCCATACTTATTCATCATAATGGTTGAAACACTTGATAGGATTATCAACAAGACCAAATCATCTAGAATCATCAAATAAATCACAATGACTCAAAAAACCAAACCCATCACCCAAAAAAAATTTGTGGATGATACTCTGATGATGAGAGAAGCTTCAGTTTTTGAATCCAAGTGTTTCATAAAAATTATTGAAATCTATGAGATTTTTTTTGGTTAGAGTGTTAACTTTCTCAAAATCTCTCTTTTTTCATTAATACCCTAATTTTATTGTAAGATTATATATATATATATATATATATATATATATATATATATATATATATATATATTATTGTATGTATTATTAATAATATCCCCTCTTCCTACCTTGGTATTCCCCTTTTTGATGTCCCTATGAAAATAGATTTCTATAATTCCCTCTTAGACAAGATTCAGAGGAAATTATCTGGGTAGAAAGGGAACTTGCTATCTCAAGCTAGAAAATTAAAACTTCTTAAGAGTTCACTTCAAATTATTCCAGTTTATTTCATGTCCTTATCTTTCATTCCAAAAAAAGTGGCTGAACAAATGAAACAAATCTAGAAGAATTTTCCTTAGATGGGAACAATGGATAGATTTAGATTCTTGCTTGTCTTTTGGAATAAAACTTGTCTTCCTGTCTTTAAAGGAGGATTGGGGTTTAGAAGGGTGAGATTCATGAACTAAGATATCCTATCAAAGAAAGGTTGGAGGGTGATAAAGGAAGATAACTAGTGGACTAAGATCATCAATTCTAAATACCTAAATTTTGGGGAGGGATCTTACTTCCTAGTAGAAGATAGCCCTGGCAATGATTCAGTAATCTAGAAAGCACTGAGAGTTGGAAAGAACGTCCTTAGAAAAGGCTTTAAATGGAATATTTGAAAAGGTAATAAAGTGTATTTTTGGAAGGACCCCTAGATCCAAACCCCTTTGGCCTCTACAATTTAAGTCTTAGAGCTATCAATTCATTTTAGAGAGACCATCGGTCACAAGGTGTGTGATTATTGGGAAGACATTGAATGTAAGAAAAGATGGAAATCTCTCCACAAAGAAGATATGAGTCAACACCAAGCTATTTTTATACAAAATTTAAATTTGACTCTTTATAATATTCACATTAGTATATTTCCAAAAGAATATGCTCTCATTTAGAAATAGTATCCTAGCAGGCTATATTTAGTTAAATCTTATTATCTTTCTCTATGGGACCAAGAAAAATTTGAATAAAGCTAGAATGATCTCTAGATAAAAAAATATCATTCCAAAGATCAATGTTTTTTCTAGTTATCTTCTTAGAATAAGATTCTTACAATGGATAACCTTATGAGGAGGGAATCCCTATCCTCAATAGATGTGTTCTTTGTAAATAAGAGGTTGAATCTATAGAGCACATTTTCCTCTCATATTAATTTGCCTCCTCCACCTTTCAATCTTTATTCATCCTCTCCAACTACACTTGGGTAACTCCTAGTACTATGAAGGATCTAATCACCTAATGGAATGCACTTTTGGATTTCCCACCACTAAAATTTTTGTGGAACTTGGTTTTGCCCCATATTTTTTGGGGTATCTAGATCTCAAGAAAATTTATTATATTTGATAACTGTAAGCCTAACCATTTTTCTACCTTCAAAATAATCATGGCCTTTGTAAAATAAAATTCATTGTCCTTTGTTTCCTCCTTTGACAAGTTTGTTCCCCTTATTTCTCCTAGAATCTTAATCAACTTAACCTTGACATTATTAGTAAATCCCAAAAGAAGTGTGTTAACAAAACTAAGGTTAAGTGGACTCATCCTCCTCCCAACTAGTTTAAATTGAATTTTGATGGGTTTTCTAAAGGAAATCCATGCCTAATAGGAGTGGGAGGAGTCATAAGGGATTCCCATGAAAACCTCAAGGTAGCCTATGCGATACCTCTTAGGATCTAAATGAATCATGTTTCAAAAGCTAAAGTTGCTATATGGGGCATTGATCTTGCACTGAAACTTGGCATAGAGTATCTCCAAAGTGAGGGATATTTCATGAATATCATAAATTTCTTAAAAGGCTCAACTCAATCTTCCTAGAACATTTTTTGGATTATCATTGATACAAAAACCTACTATCCTACTTCAAAGGGGTGTCAATTAGTCATGTGTATAGAGAGGGAAATAGATGTTTTGAAAAAATGGCTAATATTAGGGTCCATATTAGCTCTTTTACAAGATATCAAGGTGATGTGTTCCCTGATGAGGTCACTCTTTTTATCAAACTCAATAAAGGACATCCCATAGAATGAAATGATGTGTTTATTTATGACTATTCACACCCAGCCTAAGAGAAAAGACACTAACACATACAAGGGCATTATAATCTAGTCACTTCTAAAGGATTTGCATGCACAAATTAATTTTCACTTTATAGTAATGATTTATTTGGCTCCACTTTCAATACTCCCTCCATTCTCATTTATAAGGGATCAAGTTGTGAAGATTACATAAGAAGTCTATAAAAAAGTAAAATGGGAGGTGAACACGACCATTTCAAACCCATATCTTGCATGGATATTAAGGAGGATAAGTATGTTTGGCATAAGATGGTAAAAGGGGGTCTGGCTACATACATGGAGTGGTTGGTTAGGCATGACACCATGTTTTCTAAGTATTTTGCCTATATATGGAATGATAGAGAGGTTTGCATGCATCATCTAAGGATTCTAATTATCAAAGAGCTTATAGGTAAGATCATAGGGATGGATTGATTGGGTATTAAAGCCTTCAAGGATTAAAAAGGAAGGAAGAACTTGTTAATATTTTTTTATAGAAAAGAGAAGAATAAGTTGAAGTTAGTGTCTTAGAAAGGGTTCATGAGGGTAGACTTATCAACATATGCTTGTAGATAATGTGCTATATCACATTAGAAGGAAAACATATGGTAATATTTTCACATCATTTTCTTTTGCTCAATCACTTTAAGGGTCACGTTATCAGTCTCCCTTTTTTCTTTTGAAATCTTTGGAAGCTACAATTTTGAACTACAAGAACAATCCCTTAGTGGATCTTATCCATCAAGGGTTGATTTTGTTATTAGTTAATAAGGGTGAACCCCTATGGTTAAAAATTGTGTCATAAGTGATTAATATCACTAGTGAACAAGAAGATTTAGCAAAGGAAGAGTATTTCTTCATGAATTCTAAGTTTGACAAAGTTGGGAACAATTAGAATGTTGGCACTAGAGAAGAATTTATATAAGAGGAACCAAAGATAATAGGAAAGGACATGGGTTTCCTAAATTTATGACACCAATTTCTATAAGGGGTTGGGTTTTTATAAATCCTAAGATCAAGAAAGTCTTTGAGAAGTTCCTTGATAAGTTACATAATAAGGTGTCTATTCAAAAAAAAATGTGTAATGAAATTATAGACAAACTCAAAAATCTTAAAGGTTTTTTGGTTCAAGAAAATTATGATATGTTTTTTGAAAAAGAATACATAGGCATGGATGAGCTCACTCACCAGGGCAATAAAACCAATCATAAATATGGAGCAGAGGAAAATAGCAAGGAGTCAAAATAGGGAAGGGAAGAATCCTAGATTATGTATTCCAATCGTAAGAGGTAGGTTGAGGAGAAAGAATAGGATGTTGGATATAGGACTATAGGAATGATAAAAAAAATCGATAGCACTAAGACCAATAAATTATTCTATTATTTTGATTATGAATAGTTAGCCTCATTTGTTTTTTTATTGGCATGGGTTTTTGGTTGAAACTTAGTATCTCTTAGGTTGAAGGTTGTTTATCCTATCAGTTTCTAGGATTTATTTCTTTTTTTTGTATCATACTTATATTCCATTTTATTTTTTAAGGGTAAAAGACCCACTCAACCCACTCACTAACCTATTTAATAAAAAAAATTAAAAATAAATAACTGAGAAACCCTAGATCAATATCTAAGCTTTAATAGATGAAATGTTAGGTTCACCAAATGTTTAACCTTAAATCTATATTGTGGGGAATCTAGGGTTAAAGGGGTAGAGATAACCTAAGTCACAAGGATGGTAGACTATCTCAAAATTAGACCAATTATTTTTGAAACTTAGATAAAACATATACTAAATTTATTATGCTAAGATGTAAAATATAGAAAGTATAGCTATGCTAGATATTACAATGATAAATAAAAAAATATAGTTGGTTCTGATGCTAATATAGATGTAGATGTGGAACAAGTAGAAAGTGTATTAGATATATATTATGTAATAATCACCTAATTTTGTAAATTATACCTTTGTAGTTACAAACACTTATGTCAACCTAGGATGGTTACATTGACACTACTACTTGACTTAGATGTAGGTGTTCAATATAGAACACCCATTAAAACTAGATGCGAACACCTAGATGTTTATGGGTTATATGTTGTCTTCACTCTAGTGCATTCAAATATAGGTCATGGATTATTTCTCTTTTCCAAACAACAAAACCCTAGTTATTCATCTGTATAGTCGTTATGGTAAAAATGGGTTAGTGGGTACACAGTGTCAAGCTACCCCAAAGACCCCTATATCAATAATCATTGCCTACATAGCCAATAATATGAATAGGGCCTTATAATTAGGTAGTTATCCCCTATGTGTTGGCTTGTGTGTGAATCATGCAATGTGTGATAAGTAAGTACAATAGTGAACTAGCTTTTAACTTAGAAAATATAATTCTTCAGTTGCTCCTTCAATACTTTAAACCTATAGATATGGTGTCCCTATGACTAATATGAGAATAAGAGAGAGTAAGTTTTTGCTCACTTGAGTTCTTGATATATTGCATTTGGTAAGTTGTTTTATGAGTTATTAGGTGTTTTTTAGGTGAGGAATGAATGAGGGTTGATCTTGTATTTATATCAATCCATTTGGAGAATATTTCACATTAAAGCATAGGATTATTTTTATTTGTAAATTTTATGAATTTAGGGCATTGGACACTTACGTTAGAATAGGAAAATTGCATCGACATATGTATCTAATTAGGGCATAAGTGTCCAAGTAGCTAAAAAATAGGCATAAGTCTAGAACTTATAGAGATGGAATATAAGCATGTTTTATAACATTCTTGGCAAGATAGAAATTCTAAGTCATCAGAATAACATTGATTAGACTAAAATATAATCAATTAGGCATAGATAAATAGTTTATGCAAGACTTTTAGTAGTGGGAAAGGTCTAAAAACTAAAGATATATCCATGATTTGTATTCGCCAGGTGTACAAGATTGAGGTGTTATATAATTCATATATATATATATATATATATATATATATATATATATATATATATATATATAAGTGGGAAAGGTATAAAAACTAAAGGTATATCCATGATTTGTATTTGCTAGGTGTACAAGATTGAGGTGTTATATATGTGTGTGTGTGTGTGTGTGAATTATATAACACCTCAATCTTGTACACCTGGAAAATACAAATCATGGGTATACCTTTAGTTTTTAGACCTTTAGTGTCACTATATATATATATATATATATATATATATATATATATATATATAGTGACACTAAAATAACCTATTTTTAACCTTAGATTTAATACATGAGACTAAAATCACTTTATTTTGATCTCAGATATAATCTCTGACACTGAAAGTATTTTATTTTAACCTTGTATTTCAAAGAAATTTACTTATCTCCATACATTTTTTCCTTTTATTTTAGAGTCTAAATTTCAATTTTAAATTACTCTCATTGTAACAAATCTATAGCTATATTGGATGAGTACTTTTTATTTAAAGATTTATTAATTTTTATTGCATATTATACTCCCTCAATAAGGAACATCATTAACACTCATGTAATAAAAAAAATCAAATCATAGTCTAAAACACAAACACTACTTATACAAAATTTTGTAAATTAAAGCATGACATATGAACAAGAACAATTATACTTTCAAGATGTTATAAGGCTTCCTTTACACCCTCTTGAGGTGATAATTATGACCATAAAAAATGACAAATATTGTCAATCTAATTTTTATAAGAATAATATATTTGAAACTATTGATGTGAAATTATTTGGTGAATATATTGATACCTTTAGACACCCCGTTCTGGCCACAACTAGATTTTGACAAGACTTTAGACTGATTTCTACCAAACATTATAAATTAATCATATGACTTACTAAATGTCCCAATTTCATTTTCACATCATTCATTAGTACTCATAATCATGTTGAGCCATCCCTATTTGGGGTTTTAGCACGTACACAAAAATAACCTCACATGGATTCATCCTCAATCACTTTGTGGCCTAAAAATTTGTAATTTGGCTTATAGACCCATTAAGCAAGGCACTTGAACAATTATTAAAACATATAAAATGTTAATCAAAATGAATCAACTAATAAAACCATATTGGATGCTTAGCCAAATTATCCATTTGTTATTAATGAATATCTAAAAATGAAAATTCAAAATATCAAGCCTCTTCATCATTGCCTTTATGAGTTGTCAAGCTCTCATAAATATCTAAAAATATATAATTTGAGAGCCATGCCTATTAATTGAAAATCATAATTACATGTACCTTCCTTAACTCAATTATAGTTAACTTTAACTCACCTAGGTTAGCTTTAACTCATTCCATGTTTAAACCCTAGCCTAACTCAACTTGGGTAAGAGTTAACTTTGGAGGCTATAAATACAAGGCCCTACCTATTGATCAATAATTTATTTTGGTGTAAAGTTATTATGCTGAAACAAGTGCAAGAATATTTACTAGTAGTATCACCATGACAAATTCATAAATTAAGCTAATCCAACCATCCAAACCAAGGTTCCAAGGAAAGGTGGAGAAAATGGAGCTTCATTGACAAAGATTTATTGATGCATATAGCTGAGCAAGCCACTTCAACAATCCATTTTAAAGCTATAAAAAAGGTAAAAGGATGATTTATTTTGTTTTCTAGTTGTGTTTTCATTGTATACTTGTTACCTATACTCTCTCTAATGTCTAGTATAGAGGTGTTAATGTTTTGTGTATTAGGTTTGAGTTTATTTTATTAACTAACACTATACTAATCTCCCCTCTATGTATTCATTGTTCACATAATGGAATGCCTAGTGAGAACCACACCCCACAAACTTCTTTCCGTGAAATTTTAGGACCTCTTTCTAAAAACAATCATTTTAAAATCCTAACTTATTGACCAAAAAAGTGAAAAGTGAAATCTCATGGGCGTTATATAATAAATTACATTTTTGCTTTATAGAGTTGTGATTTTTCTCTCTTTAGTAGTAGTATTACACTGAAGAGTAGTGATATTGAACTCCAAAGTCATGATATTTTAATTATGTTTTTGCCTTAATAAGTAGTGATATTATCTTGATAAGTTGCATTTTTGCTTTGATAAGTAGTGATTTTGCATGATAAGTTATGGTATTGTCTTTAGACTTGTGAATTTGTCTACAAATCTATCATATTACGCATAAATATATGATATCACCTTCACAATCATGATATTTCCATCACAATCATGATATTGAACTATATAATCATGATATTGTAATAGTAATCGATGATATTGTATTGTATAATCATGATTTTATGTTAACCATTTATTTTACAAGAAATCACAATTTTGCACTGTAGACTTGTGATTTTACACTGTGTAGTTGCATTTTTGCATTGTAGAGTCATGGTTTTTCCCTATTATGTTGTTCTATAATAAGTTGCTATTTTGTACTAACTAGTTGTGGTTTTGTAGGAAAATTTATGGTATTGCTCTGTGTACCTATGATTTTTCACTATGTGAAAAACATTTGAAACCTGAGAGCTAAATTCCAAAATTCATTTGCTCACTTTATTTTTACTTATAAGTAAAAAAACCCCATAACATATTTTTTAGGACCCAAATATAAATGAAAGATGTTTTTAACACTCTAAGGTTCAAACTCACATTTATATTTGGTGTTTTAAAAACTCATTTACTTGAGTTATTTTCATTTTTCAAAGTTCTTAAACAACGCCAAGGGGCTAAAATTCATGTCATATTTTGCTTGGTGCTCTAAAAATGTACTAAAACTCTAGTTAAATTTTCATAGGAGTTTTTATTTTTATGATTTTTATTGTGTGTTTATTTCTCAATCCAAGTGAAGCATGCATGATCTCCCCTATCCCCTTTAAGAAACTTGGATGATAAAAAATGCTTCACTTATTGCGTTTATCACTTTGTCTAAAAGTGTAGAAGGAAATTTTGAGTTATTTGGGTGATCCTAAAATGATCCTAAAGTCCTTCCAAATTATTTATTTCATGTATTTTGAGTTTTTGGAGGGAGTTCATCACCTCCCCATGGGTTATCTAGGGAAGTGTTGACCTAGGAATTCATCTCCCAACATTACTTCAACCCCACTCCATGATAGGGGTACAAAAATTTAAGTTGACTTATTAGGATACTTATTTGAGTGGTTAAATAAGAACGTTTAGTAAGAGATTGCCTCAAAATGTAGGTTTAACTTGGACATCACACTACACTAAGTACTTGATAAATGTAGTGGTTATGAAAAGGATAAGACATATTCACAATAAGATAGTTAACATGGATCCAAATGACATGTTGTACCCTAGTGTTAACCACACATATGGGACCTATCATCTCCAAATCTTGCACCCTAGAAGAGAGTGTCCAGTCCTCTCTCAGATTTGCTCAATGTTGGAACATTTCTAGGCCTATGGGTATGCCTATAGAGTAAATGAACCTCTAGATTGAAAGGGCTAGCTCCTTGTATATGTCTCTACAAGACAATCTTTGCTAAACTAGCTTGTTTAAAAGGAAAAGAGTTAGAAATTTACAAAAAAAGAAATCATATTCTAAGAGTGGTGATACACCAAAACTATTTTCCATATGAATGTTACATTCTAGTGCATAATATAGCAAACTCACAAACCATTCCCAAACTCTAAAGATTTTAATAAAAATATTTTAACATAAAGGTGATATGTGTACAAAATGGCACAAGGCAAATGAGTTGAAAGGCAAACTTTGCATATTTAAGACAATAAAACACATGTAGAAATTCAATACACTTGGATACACACTATGTGACCAGTTAAACTAAGAACTCTTGTTCAGGTATGAAGGATAAAGTGGGTAGAAGGGTGTAAAATCATCACATGTTTCCATTATACATCTCTTTCACACTCAGACCAAAAACCCAAAAAATTCTTGAAGGAAACATATTTATGCTAAATACTTAAAAGTAGAACTTGAATCATTCTAGTAGGGCTTTGCCATACACTACATGGATGTCTTTTTACTATCCAAGGGGTTGTATATATAAAAAGAAGGAAGAGAGATAGGAAATCCTTTTAGCACCAAGGAAATGAATCAATTCTATTGGAATTCATTATCTTTAGTTGCAACTATCTTTACCAATGATGCTCATTAGGGCATTCTAATTGATCCATGTCACCCTCCTGAATTCCCTTGGCTTTCCCTTTTGGAGATGTTTTTTCAATGGTTGCTTAATATAATATAGCTATGTGGATATGGAACCAAAAAAATTTTATGCTAATGGAGCCACCTATTGGATATTTATTTTGGTACCCAACCACTTCTCCTTGGCTTGTTGTGATGCACAATGGCATGGAGAAAAGTTGTTTTTATTCTATTTGGCTTTGTCTTTCCTTTTTGATTGGTCCTCAAGGAATGACTTAGATTGGTGATTCTAAGTTGTTGTTTTTCTAGGCATGGATGTCTATGGATCATCCTCCATCTATCTTTGACAAGCTGACTTTTCTCCATCTCACGCCACATGGTAGCTTTTCATTTGTCTTTGTCTTTTCAGAAAGATTGTTTTGGACAAAATGTCTAAAATAATTATTTTGGATTTTTACTAAGTGTCCCTTCATAAACTTTTTTAAGAACACTTTTTCTGAGAAAGACCCTTAAAATTTGTGAAAATGCCCCTTATGAAGGGTAAGAGACCTTTGGAACTTTAGAAATGTACCCTTCAAAAGGATAGAGTTTCCCTTTACAAAATTTGAACTCCCCTTCAGAAGAATGGAGTGCCCTTCAAAAACTTTTAAAGTGTTCCTTCAAAAGTGTTGAAACTTTTGAACTTATTGAAATGGGCCTTTCTAAAGGGAACATTCCCTTCAAAAAAGTTTAAGACTTTTACCCTAGGAAATCCAAGAGGAATTATCAAGACCATTTCAAGTTTTCTAAGCCCTTTTACTGACTCACTTTGAACCTCTCATTACTCACTACTTATAAATCAATTTAAGACTTACTCCTTTTAAAACTTGAAGTCACGCATCATTGAAAACATGCAAAGCATTAGAAGGAGTAATTCAAGTTCATAAACCCAGATTACTTCAATTCATGAAATTTTTATAAGTCAAGTTGTTTAGACAACCTAACTTGGTCTTGAGGAGTAACTTAAGTTTATGAGGGGCCAATAATTGACTTGTAGAGAACTTGACTTACACTAAAATGGAGCTAAAACACTTTAGCCTCCTTGACTTGCAATTTCGGACCTCTAAAATGACCTATTCTTGCAGCTTCTATTCGGCTCTCCTTGAAAATGGTTGAATAAATTATACTGAGGTGAAATTTGGTCAACATTCTTTGTGATTTTGAGGGGAGGCATGCCTTCTATGTTAAAGACCAGTCACCTAAATCCTTCCATTTGGCATGGAGTCATGAATATAGGCACTTCAAAGAGAAATGAACAATATTTGTCTCAAAAACACACTATATGGGTTGATCACACATACCAGGCAGAGACACACACCAAAAAAAAGGAAGGAAAATGCACCTATGTTATAAAACACTTAGGGAACACAACAGTGAACAAAAGGAAACACACACAACTAAACTAATATTTACAAGAAGATGAATAAGGGCTAAACACTTCCTCCTAGATCAAAGGGGTAGCTGGAATCCTTCCTATCTTCATAACATAGAGTGATGGATGAAGCATGTAACCTTTTGATCTTTGGCATCAATGTATCCATCTTATTCATGGTGTTTAACAATAACCAAGTAGCTCTAAACAAGTTAGCCATAGAAATAAACTTTTCTTGTAGCTCAACAACTTCAATCCCCTCACAAGATTCTTTAAATTTGACCTCCAATGGTGATGTAATAAAACTACATTCTTGGTTTGCATGGGATTCTTAATGAGATTGGGCTTTTCATCAGCTACAAGCTCTTCAAGCTCACTAAGGAGCTCTGCATATTCTACCCAATCTTAGTCATTATCCTCCATGGGAAATATTTCCTTCACCTTATCATGAACTTGTCCCTCAACTTGGTAGAGGCTTTCAAGCTCCTCAAAGAGCTCTATTTGTTGCTACCAATCATCTCTATCTTCCTTGACATCCAGGATCATTACCTCATTTCTCTTTTCTTCTTGACATATGGGATCATTAAAATGTTGTTCTTCAAGCTACAATGCATCTAATGGTGATTCAAAATTATAAAGAGGTACAGAGTCATCCTCAAGCACTATGTCTTCAAGTTTGATCTCATGAGATTCTTCCAAGCCTACAACCTTTTGAGGAATACCTTATAAATATTCCTTGATGATGTACTTCACTTCATGTTTGATATGGTCCACTACAACCTTAGGATTAGACATGGGGTCTTCTTTGAATACTTCTCCTTCCAAGTCTAGGTCATACTCCTCATGGATAGTTGCAAAAGAGTCTTCAACATGCTTTTATTCACTCAAGGAGGCAAGGTTTTCCTTGTCTTCACCAAGATGATTTTCTACGGTGGTTTCATCTTTTGATTCTTCCCTTGAAATAGTCTCTTCTTCAAGGGCAAGGATGGTGGAAGAGAGATATATGGGTCTATGGGTTGAGGATGGAGAGTGGTGGTTAAGGATGGACATGGAGATGGGTGAAACTTCTTTATTGGGCTCTTGAGGGAGAGATAATATAGGAGGATCAATAGGAATTAGATCTTCTTCATACAATCTATCATCATCTTCCTCATCTTCTTAAGGCTCTTCATAGCTTTTTAGAGATTCTCTTATAGCTACAACTTGTTCTATACCCTCCTGGGTTTTCATACCCTCTTGGGTTTCCCATCTCTCTAACTGATCAATCCACCATTGAAAATATCTTATAGCCTTAGACAATCCTTCACCAATGACATATTGGTTCTCTCCTTCAACATAACCCCACATGTCCATTAACAACCCAACTGAAAACCTTAACCAATACAAAAAACCACCAAGATTTCCATTATTACACTTATCTATGATAATCATATGCTCTTCTAATTCTATAAATCTTGAAATAACTACCCTCTTAGAATAATTCTAGAAATCTTGGCATTACACTTATCTATCACAATCATATGCTCTTCTAATTCTAGAAATCTTGGCATAATTCTAGAAATCTAGCCTTAGACAATCCTTCACCAATGACATATTGGTTCTCTCCTTCAACATAACCCCACATGTCCATTAATAACCCAACTAAAAACCTTAACCAATCCAAAAAACCACCAAGAGTTCCATCATTACATTTATCTATCATAATCATATGCTCTTCTAACTCTAGAAATCTTGGCATAACATTTTGAGAATGAGAGGGGTACTAAGCTTAGAAAAAGTGGTTGGGTTGTTTAACCTCTTCAAGCAAGGCTTTGAAAGATCCATATTATACCTCCCAACTAATGGTGTTGTCTAAATCATCATGACAAGGCTGAGGTGAAGATGGGTCATATGGTTGGTCAACAATAGCATACTCATTTGGAAAAGGACTAGGTTGACCATAGGGCTACCATGACTCATAAGGAGGATGGTATTCTTCGTAGGATTATTGAGAAGGGTAGAAAGGGTCATTATAGGGAGGTATATGGTAAGTATTCTATACATATCCATCCATATTAACTTCACAAGTCACATGAAAAAACAAGGACTAATCAAAATATTCATCAATATATACCTAGGATGCTTACAACAAGAAATTTATTTAGAGTCATCATTGGTGTTCACTTAGATGCTTCCAACATATAATAAGAGAGAAGACACACAAATATTATTCCCACTATTTAGACTTGGTCCCATCAAGTGTGCCAGAACTATTATCTATAAATCTTGTACCCTAGAAGAGAGTGTTCAGTCCTCTCTCATATTTGGGTAACATTGGAACATTTCCAGGCCTGTGGGTATGCCTATGGAAGAAATGGACATCTAGATTGAAAGGGATATCTCCCTATATATTTCTCTACAATATAATCTCTACTAAACTAGCTTGTTAAAAGGGAAAAGAGTTAGAAATTTATAGAAAATGAAATCCTATTCTAAGAGTGGTGATACACCAAAACTATTTTCCACATGAATGTCAAATTCTAGTGCACAATACAACAAAATCACAAACCATTACCAAAATGTAAAGATTATAATAATAATATTTCAACATAGATGTAAGATGTGTAAAAAATGACACAAGGTAAATGATTTGAACTCCAAACTTTTCACATTCAAGATAGTAATACACATGTAGAAATTCAATATACTTGGATACACACTATGTGACTAATTAGACTAAGAAATCTTGTTCAGGTATAAAGGATAAAGTGGGAAAAAGGATGGAAAATCATCACATCCTACCCCAAAAACCCAAAAAAAACTTGAAGGAAATAGATTTATGCTAAATGCTTAAAGGTAGAACTTGAATCATTCCAGCAGGGCTTTGCCATTAACTGCATGGATGTCATTTTTACTAGCCAAGGGGTTATATATATAGCAAAAAGGAAGAGAGAGAGGAAATCCTTTTAGCACCAAGGAGAGGAATTAATTTTTTTATAAGTCATTATCTTCAACTACAACTATCTTTGCCAATGATGCTCATTAGGGCATTATGATTGATCCATGTCACCCTATTGAATGCCCTTGGCTTGCCCTCTTGGAGATGATTTTTCAATGGATACTTAATAGAATAGAGCTATGTGGAGTGTTGTTAATGGAGCCACCTATTGGAGATTTATTTTAGTGCCCAAATGCTTCTCCTTGGCTTGTCATGATGCATAATGGTGTAGAGAGAGGTTGGTTTTATTCTGTTTGGCTTTATCTTTCCTTTTTTATTGGTCTATAAGGCATGACTTGGATTGGTGATTCTGAGTCATTAATCTGTTAGGCATAGATTCCTATGGATCATCCTCCATCTATATATGATAAGTTTTCTTTATTCTAGCTCATGCCACATATCAGTTTCTCATTTGTCTTTGCCTTTTTGGAAAGATTGTTTTGGACAAAATGTCTGAAATAATTCTTTTGGATTTTCACTAAGTGTCCCTTTAAAAACTTTCTGAAGGACACTTTTGCTAAGAAAGATCCTTTGAATTTTTGAAAATGCCCCTTCCAAAGGGTAAGATACCTTTGGAACTTTGGAAAATTACCTTTCAGAATGATGGAGTTGCCATTGAAAAAAAATGAACTTCCCTTTAGAAGAATGGAGTGCCCTTTAGAAACTTTGAAAGTGTTCCTTCAAAAATTTTGAAACCTTTGGACTTCTTGAAATAAGCCTTTTTAAAGGGAACGTGCCCTTTAGAAAAGTTTAAGACTTTTACCCTAGGAAATTTGGGGGGCATTATCAAGACCATTTTGAGTTTTCTAAGCCCTATTAATTACTCACTTCGGACCTCTCATTACTTGCTACTAATAAAGAAATTTAAGACTTGCTCCTTGGAAAACCCAAAGTCAAGCATTGTTGAAAACCTACAAAGAATTAGGAGTAATTTAGGTTTGTAAACCCAAATTACATTACTCATGAAAATTTTATAAGTCAAGTCATTTAGAGAACCTGACTTGGTCTTAAGGAGTAACTTGGGTTTATGAGGGGCCAAGACATGACTTGTGGAGATCCCGACTTACACTAAAATGGAGCCAAAACACTTTAGCCTCCTTGACTTACAATTTTAGACCTCTGAAATGAATTGTTCTTATAACTATTGTTTGGTTCTCCTTAAAAATGGTTGAATAAATTGTATTGAGGTGAAATTTGGTCAAGAGGACCATTTATAACATATAGAAATTGATATTTTTTAGACAACCCCACTTATCACGGATATATTGTCAATGAAAAGTAGCCTAAATTTTCATGTCACTATATGAAATCTAGAGAGAAGAGGGAACCCAAAAACCCTAATTTTCATGCACATTTTAATTTTTGGATTAACAACATAATTTCCTCTCAAGAACAAGTATATAGTTGGAATTTGATAGTATGAATTCACATTGTTAATTTTTAGGATTAAGATGATACACTTAGGTGTTTTTGTTATTTTTCATTTTTACTTACATTGTCTTCAGTCAAAATTATTTGTTTACTATACCATGTTTTAAAAAATTCATGTTTGCACACCACTCTTTTATTTAAATAGGTGTTATGTCATCCATTTGACACCACAATTTTCCTTGTTCATTTATCAAAACTTGTGTGTGTGTGTGTGTGTGTCACTTGTTTGAAAAGGGTGTCACTGCACTACCCATTTCATTCCAAGTTTTTTGCTTTATAGTTTATGAAACATACCATTTTTCATACTTTTAGAGAAAGATATCATCATTAAATTGCACACATTATTTCAAAAACCTTTGCCTTGTGTCCAATTATAATTTCAAAGCCACGTGTGCCTTCTTGGTCTATCCCTAATATCATTGTGTTGTCTTTTTTGGTCTACCTTGTTGTCCATTTAAGAAACCAAGCCTTTTAAATCAAGTTAAAAATTGGTCTTGATAATTTCATATTCAAACATTGATTGGTTTACGTATGCCTCATGTAATTTTGGCTTAGAAATTTATCTCTCACTTTTGGATTGTGCAACTTAGACTAATTATGTGCTCAATTTAAAGACTATTTTGTTCTTAGATTTAGGAATTGGTTTATCCTTTGTGTGTCTAAATTCTAATGTCTTTAAGGTTAGGACTATGTTTGAATCTAAATTCTTAGTTTGAGTCAAAGTGCTTTAAATTTTTTAGATTAATTATCATGCCTTTTAGACCTAGTTTGTGCCAAGTCTAGCTTTTGTGTCATGTTTCCAAAAGACCTAGTAATTCCCATTTGTTTTAGACCTAGTTTTATTTCAAATTCTATATTTTATGTCATGTTTCCAAAATTCCTAGCATCTTACCTCTTTGTTTTAGACATAGTTGTTTTGAGCCTATATTTGTGCCTTGTTTCCAAAAACTTAGCAACCTTTTTCATTATTAGACCTAGATTAGACTTAATTAAAACACTTCTTTACCAAGTTTGGTATTGAGATTCATCCATTCAATTGAATGTTTTTTTAATACATTTGACATTAGACCTTGAGGACATTTTTAGACCAAGTCTATCATTGCCTATTTTGGAGAAATAACTCCATTTCTAAACCAAGTCCTTAGACCAAGTTTTACCAAGTTCAAACCATTTGTCTTTTAGACCTTTGTTTTTAATATTTTGTATAACTTTAGACCTATCTTCATAGATTTTTTTTTTTTTGGATTTGGATATGCCTCATTACACTTGTAGTGTATCTATGTATAATTTAGGTTATGATAATGTGGTCATGAATGATAACTTTGTATAAGACCCCTATGGTGATGATGTGGTTTATGAGATAGATCTTTATACTCCTTACACTACTCAATCTAGGTAATAAATCCAAGATCTTCTAGCCCATTATTTGGTTAATACACCTCCATAATTAGATCAAGACCAACAATAAACTATATAATACCTTGATAGCATACCAATAGTTGTAGAATAAGTTAAACAACATTATTATGCCATCAAAAGACAACCCTTATTTATTTTATTGTCACTTTCTTAAAAATATAGACAAGGTTTTAGTTAGATTTGAAGAGGTAGGGGACAAGTTTCTAGTATACTTTCCCCATGAAAATTTACCTAGTCTAATGAGAGTGCCTCTAAACATACCTTATACCCAAACCATTGAACAAGCCTCAAGCACTCATATCGATGTTATATCAAATATGATTTTAAAATTAAAGGGCCTCATGGAGGACCACTTTATACAAATACATCAAGAATATCAAACCTATTTGAATCTAACACATAATTTTAATGCCATGGCCATGTTAAATGCTCTATTCATAGAGATAGTTCCTTCAACATGAGTTTTAATTAAATTGATAGGTGAAGATAATTTAGGTATAGACCCATTTTCATAAATCACTTCATTCGATGACATGTATAATTTCCCTCTATTGAATATGTGACTATGGACTCTATGCATAGCAATGTGCCAAAAATAGTGGATAACATACAAGTGTCTTCTAATCTAGGCCAAATTAGTTTAACTACACCAATAAATAGTCCAAAATAATAATTTCCTTTAGTTAATACCATTAGTGGTGCAAAATAACAAGGGGAAAGAACTCATACATCCTAACCACAATAGGCTACTTCTAATCCTCAACTAGTTTCTTCTTCAAGAATGTAACCATAGGGATTAAGTAATCAAGAATCGACTAGTTATTTGCCTCAAAAAAGTGATGAATGTTATCACACCTCAATAGGTGATGACTAACATTCCAAAATAATAAGAACAATCTAAACTATGACCATAATAAAGGCATAACACTACACCACCTTAATAGGAGGCAACAAATGTTCCACCTAGACAAGTAGTGATAAATGTACCTCTACAATCACAGACCAATAAACCTTGATAATTGCAAACATCATCTAATTAATAATGTGTGTTTATTGGTAAAATATAAATGGTAAACACTCAACAAATTTCTATTTCACAGTTGGTGTTTGTGAAATAAAGAGGTACCATTATCCAATAAGTACTAATTAGGTATTAATTTCCTTTTACTTAGAAGGTGCCACATATCCACAGATAAAGCCTTGGACCATAATAAGTTCCCCTTATTTATCTAGGTTTGACTAGTTGATAGCAAATCCCTACTCAACCTTATCAATCATATTAATTTACCCAGAGCCATATCCTTTCATCCCAAATGAAATTCCCTTAAAACCAAGGTGATATTCCAAATTTGAACCATAATATAGCCCAACAACATGTGCAATTTCAAAAACTGCATCCCAATCTATGGATGTATATTCCTAGTTAGTCCACCCATCAAACCAACATTCCACAACAAACCATTCCTTCATTATACCCAGGTCAAGGTAATCCACCTTTGACTACCTAGCCACCACCTCAGCCAAATGTACCATATAGTTTCTTGGCACAAGAACTATATCAAATGAAGGATGTGATTATTTCCATTCAAGAAGGGAAATAAACCAAGAAATTCAAGTTAGATGATGTGTGTTCATACCCATTAAACATGGAGTATATTTATATATAATTTCCTCCAGGTTATGAATCACCAAAATTTGATAAATACAAGGATAAAGGAGACCCTAAGGCCCATTTGATAGAGTTCTTTATCCCTTTCCATCTAGTGGATTATAGTGACATTTACCTACTCCTTTTATTTCTTCAATTTTTATCAAGATAGGCTTTAGATTGGTTCCTCAAATTTCCAAAGAATTTCATATCTGATTTTGATGACCTCTCAAATAAATTTTTGTAGCATTTCTCCTATAATATTGAAAATTAGATTTCATTGGTATATTTAACTCAGGCCAAGTAAAATGTTGGTGAGAAATTTTCAATCTATCTATAGAGATAGAGAGTGCTTGATAGTCACTTCACCCACAACTTACCAAATAAGTAATTAGCCATTGCATTTACTAAAAAATTTCATAGTGATATATCCTATCATCTGGAGATTCACTGTGTGCATACTTTTAAAGAGATCATTGACAAAGGATTGTAGATTTAAAAATCGATTATTAACAAAGGGATTATCAATTTAACCTCTTCAAACCAAAATTATAACCAAAACCAAGGCATAAGTCTAAGTTATAAACCTAACCAAGTCTAAGTAAAAGTGTCTACACCAGCCCAAGTATGTAACTATAATAAATCCAAGCAATAAAACCATAATAAGAGTGTTGTTTGAAATAGAGTAACTGAGTATCACCATGTCCAAATGATGTAAACACCATCTACTCAACCTACACCATAAATGTAGCTTATTCCTCATCAACCACCTATTCAATATGTGTAGCCTACATAGCAACCTAAACCAACTCCATAAATGTAGAAACCACCACCTTTACAAAAACCTCCTCCAAGAAGAAGACCCACTCTTAGAGTCTTCAACAACCTATCAAAGTAGTGTTTCATAACCTATCCATAACTAATATGATTAGTTAGCCAATTTTGAAGAATTATCCTAAGGGTATTCCATATCTAGACTAGTATCGAGAGCATGAGTTTTATGACTACCATTAAGTTCATAGACATAATCTACATCATTGTGTGCAGTTAAAACACCTCATTGAAAACATGTTAGAAAATTGGGAGATTACATTGGATAATAGAGAATTTACATCAATCAAAACCTAGGTATCAACCACAACCATTTTCTATAGCATAACAATAATAATCAACAATAATAACAATGAAGGCTAGAATTACAAAAACAATAATATCAACAATTATCATGATAATAACAACAATATAAATAGCAATAATAATGTCAACCAAATAGGAGGAACCAAAGCCAAAATGATTCCAATAACCAATAGACTTACCACATAGTTGCACATGACTAAAACAAAGTTGTAGGTCATATTGTGGGAGATCATGTTTCAACCATTACCATTAACCTTATACTAAGTGCCAATAGAGCAAGACTATTGTTAAGTAATTATAATCATTCCACCTATGCTAGTAATTCTTCCTTGAATTGGGATCACAACCAAGCACAATAATAACTAAGAATTACTATTTCAAGACCTTATACTGATAACTCATCATTACTCCATGACCACAACTAAGTGCACTAATAATTAAGACTTATCCTATCAGCCCATATTCATAATCATCAAGTTATAATGGTCTCATATCCAATCTTAATTGTGCAATCACAACTCAGTGGTCTAAGATTACCATTCCAAGCTTGAAACTTCCTCCCATCGAACCAATCCAACTCTCTATACTAGCTAAGAACAAGTCATTTAACACTATTAAGGAAAAGCCATATGACATTATGGAATAAATCTAAAAGATGCCTACATAGATATTTATCTTGGATTTGTTACATACATCTACTATCCACAAGAATATCCTAATAGAACTTATAGGTCAATCCCAAGTTCCAAATGACATAATCCTAGACAAATTCCAAGCTTTGGTTGGACATCTAGCCCTAGGCTAATAGTTGACCTTCTGGCCCTATCCATAATAATCCTCTATAAATTGAAGTTGTCATCATGTGGTGCAAAGTCAAATGTGTCCTCATATATAATGGACTGATCTTGAATATTGTGTTTTTTAAGCTCACCAAGCATATTGGATAGACAACAACTGATCTACAGCCATAAATAATTACTATAAAATCCTATGATAATGAAGAATAGGAATCACAAGGAACCATAAGCTTCCTTGTTATCATTAGGCCCATGACCCAAAATACACTTTGCCATGTGTTAGACCTAGATTTATCATATACTTTTCTCTTGGTTAGACCTTGGATACATGAAATTCATATTATCCCTTCAACTATCATAATTATATTTTTGTCCCACATCTATTTGTTTTTAAGACCTATATAATTACCTTCATGACCATATCATGCCACCAGACATATCATGTAAATAATAAAAGGCCTTTATGTATCAAGCCTCTTGTTATACCTTATTGGCTTAACCCTTTACTGCTATAACTTTGATGAAACTCTTCTTTGTTGGAAAATAATGGAAAAAACAACATTAGAATTATGAGAAGTTCATGAAGGAGTATGTAGAGCCCACACTAGTAGGGCCATCTTAGATAAAAATATCCTATGTATGAGTTAATATTAGCCAACTATAGAGTTAGATGCATTTATTTACGTCAAAAGGTGAAACAAATGTCAAAGGCATGTCAATTTGATTCATTCCCTAACCAAAACACTAAAACCTATGCTTACACCATGGTCATTTATAATGTGGGGAATCAATCTCAATGGGAAGATTAACCCTACCTCATATGATGTCCATAAACACATCCTTACCACTACCAAATATTTCACTAAGTGGGTTAAAGATATACCCCTCACTTACATGACTAGAAAATAGATTTCCAAGTTCATCTTCAATCATCTCATCTGCCACTATGGTATACCATCTGATATTATATCTGATAATGGAAGATCATTTAAAAATAAAGATATCACAATACTATATGTTGAGTACAATATCACCTAACATTTTTATATTATATATTTCCCAAAAGGTAATGGTCAAGTAGAGGCATCCAATAAAACCATTCTCAACATCCTTAAAAATATTGTCAATGATGCTAGTCGTGATTGGCACCTGTAAATATTTTACACCCTCTAGGCATATCACACTAATTACCATACTCCAATAATAGCCACTCCATATTCCCTAGTATATGGCATTGAGGCCATTATTCCCATCAAGGTCAAGTTACCTTCTCTACAAATCTCATTGAAACACATTCTAGATTATGAATATTACAAAGTAGCTCACTTGTAAGAGCTAGAATTACTTGATGAAAAATGCATGGCCATTGTCAACAGCCTTCAAGCATACCAAAATAGACTTTGTGGCTAATATAATTAGTGGGTCAAATATAGAGAGTTTGAACTCAGTGATCTTATTCAAATATAAAATAAAAATAACACCACAATTGAGAAAAAGAAGAAAGGTAAACTCAAACTTAATTGGATAGGCCCATATGTCATTGTTGTAGAATATGGCTCTAGATCATACATGCTTACTACACCAGATAGAGCTGAACTTGATGAGCTGATGAACACCATACACCTCAAGTGTTACTTTGCTTGAGGGACTTTAAGTATTGTTTATGAGGCATGTTTACATTGTACCATATTATCATCTCCTTTGTACCATATTGTATACCATTCTACAATGCCTTCACTTTTGACCATAGTTGTTTTACCCACCCTCCCCAACCCATTTGACCTTGGTTCCACTCCATTGGTTCTTCAATCACCTTAAGTGAAGGAATTCAGATCAAGTTTTAGTAGTTGATTTAATATTATAGACATAAGTAGTATATTATACTAGTATGATAGTGGTTTGGCAATTGTATCCTTTATTTTTTAATTTTTTTCCTTACGAGTGTTACTAAATAAAATATCCTTTGGGAAAATTATTGTCCCACTCTATAGTACTAATTATAACCACCTTTGGGAAAATTAGTATCATTGATCTATGTCATTGTTTCCTAATTATAACTACCTATGGGAAAATTGGGAACACCACCTTTACCATACATTACAAAATCACCTTGTCATTCCTATGCTATACTATGTCATTTTTCCTAAATTCATGAACTTGCTACTACTTAGTCAGATTCTTCCACTGTGAAGTCAAAACTACAATGACTTGAGGTCCTCATGGGACTATGTAGGCAGTACTTGATTCACATTGAGGTTAGCTTAGTCACCCTTTTACCATTCTCTCACCCTTTTGTGAGTTAGACCTTTTAGTATCTCATAATTCTAGATTGAATTAAGATGCTTCAATAATTCCAAAAAAAATTTAATAGACCTAGAAAATCTTAAAAATAAAAAAATCATGAAAATTGGCTTAGAATATATATGCAAGATATGAAGCCATCAAAATTTTTAAGATGGGCCATCTTATTTATTTAGTTTGTTTTTTGACCACTTTGGTATTTTCCCTCCCATTTTTGTGAGAATTACATTAGCCTAAGGTTCACATGGACTATGTAGTAAGTACTTGGATACATGGGGTATCTCAGGTTAGCTCAATTGCACCTTCCTTTATTTTTAACCACTTATTTTCCTTAAGTATTCTAGGACTTCTCACTATTTCACAAGTAACCACTCATCCTTTAGTTTCCCCATCCTTATTGCATTTTTTCTCTCATCATTTTGTGAGTTTCTATTGGGTACATTATCTATTTAACTTTGATACAGTCATGACCACTAGGTTTCATATTATACTTTTTCCATTTAATGAGTACTCTCTATTTCAATGCTCTTGTAGTTTTGCAAGACCATTCCAATATTTTCTCTACAACACAAACATGTTTCCTTATAATAAATTTTCTTCTATCCCTTATCTTAAGAGAACTACATTTCCCCTAAATTTCATGTTGGATCTTTCATCCATAAAACTATGTAGGTAGCATCCACTTACCTAGTGCACTTGGAGTCAGCTCGACTACCCCTTTATTTTCTTCTATTCTCTCCATTTTATTTGTTTGTTTCATTGTCTCTTATATCCTAGGGGAAATGTTTAACATCTTGTTTATGTTGTTGCTTATTTATATCCTAGGGGAAACCTTGTGCCATTGTTCTTGTGATATTATACCTATCTCTTTGTTGTCTATATTAGGGATCACCATGTTTCCAAGAGTAAAACTTCTATTACACATGCATGAATAATTTGTTTTTTATTTGCATTAATATTGTGATTAACCATTGTTTGTATTTGTTTCATGTTGTTTTGATTATTTTGTTCACTTTTAGTTTATTGGTGTTTTGTCTTTCTATTTATTTGTTTGTTTACTTATTTATTTTCTTTGTTGTGCCTTGACTTAGTATACATGCATTTATTGGTTGAATCTTGTGCATTATATTTAAGTCCATCCATATCCAAAATTCAACATTAACATCATGGTTTTTATCATTGGTGCATTATTTTCACTTGTTTATTGGATCACGTGTTAGTCCTTATGCATATTTTGGTGAAGTTATCATGGTGTTTTATATCATGATTCATAATATCATGTGATACAATAAAAATTAGCTCAAGAAATCTTACAAATAATGATGTCACAATATTTATCCTTGGCCACCTAAAAAATTCCCACTCTATCCAACTATAGAGTAGTTAAATCATGAAATAATGTTACTCTTTGCCAATTAGTATGTGCATATCCATACTAAAAGGTATCCAAAATTCATCTTTATCCTTTTTATTGGCTTACTCTTACTCTATGAGTATGGATTCTGTTCATAATCCCCCTTCTCTAATTTTCCATATTATTCCAAACTATAGTGTCAATGATTATAAACACCTTTGGGCAAATCATTATTTTTCAATCTACCCAAATGTTAATGATAATAAGTGACTTTAGGCAAATCATTATCATTATCTTACCCAACAAGGGCATGTTTTCATTGTGCTAATGATTATAACCACCTTTGGGCAAATCATTTTATTTATCCACCCAACCAAGGCATGTCTTCATTTTGCTAATGAATATAATCACCTTTGGGTAAATCATTATCTTTTTTCCTTTTCCTTTTGGTAATAATTATAATTTCCTTTAGGTAAATCAGTATTTTTATCTTGATATGCCAATGATTATAACCACCTTTGGGCAAATCATACTTTTTATCTACCTAATTATGACATCTCCCTTTGTCACTAATTATAACTACCTTTGGGCAAGTTAGTCTTTTCCACCCATATTTACCTTTTTTTCCCATCATTTTAATTCTTTTAAGGGACTGATCGCTGACCTTATTTTCCACCTGTTCCTTAAGGGGGAATCTAGAGCTCATCCATTGCCTATTAGGGCATTAGGTAAAAAGGACATTTTCATTATTTGAGAAGACACTACTATACCTATATCCTATAATGCCTTCTTAATATGGGAAACCTATAGACACCCCACTCTAGCCATGATTGGCCTCCAACTAGACTTCATAATGATTTCTACCAAACATTGCAAATTAATCCTAGGAATCACTAATAATCCCAATTTTTTCTAAACATCATTCATTAGTGCTCAGAATCATGTTGAGGCATCCCTATTTGAGGTACTAGCTTGCACATAATAATAACCTCACATAGATGCATCTTCAGTTACTTTACAACTTAACAATTGACATTTTGGCCTATGAACCCATTAAGTAAGGCACTTGAACAATTTTTAAAAAAGCTAAAATGGTAATAAAAATGAATCAATTAATTAAACTAGATTAAACTCTTATAAAAATTATCCATATGTAATTAATTAATATATAAAAATGGAAATTCAAAATTCAAAATTCAAAATATCAATCCTCTTCATATTTACTTTTATGAGTTGTCAAGCTCTCACAAATATCTAAAAATATCTAATTTGAGAGCCATGTCCATTAATTAAAAATCATAATCACATGTACCCTCCTTTACTCAACTAGAGTTAATTTTAACTCACCCATGGTTAATTTTAACTCATTCCATATTTAAACCCTAGCCTAACTCAATTTGGGTAAGAGTTAACTATAGAGACTATAAATACAAGGCCCTGCCTATTGATCAACAAGATCTTTTGGTGTGAATTTATTATGCTCAAATAAGTGCAAGAAGATTTTCTAGTAGTGTTACCATGCTAAATTCATAAGCCAAACTAATACAACCAGCCAAACCAAGGTTCCAAGGAAAGGTGGAGCAAATGGAGTTTCATTGACAAAGATTTATTTATGCATATAGCTAAGTAGTCCACTTCAACAAGCCATTTTAAAGCTACAAGGAAGGTAAAAGGATGATTTATTTTGTTTTATAGTTGTGTTTTCATTGTATTCTTGTCACCTATACTCTCCTTAGTGTCTAGGCTAGAGGTGTTAGTGTTTAGTGTGTTAGTTTTGAGTTTATTTTATTGACTAACACTATACTAATCTCCCCTCTATGGATTCCTTATTAACAATACCCATCCTGATGAAATTGACTCTTTGCTCTGTGTATCTTAAAAAATAAAATAAACATGATCATACTAGCACATCTAAAGAACACAATGATTTTGTTGAAAAACATCTTTCAAACCCTACCATAGGTGTTTATACATATACTATGATGTCTATCAATGTTGATTTTAGAAGCTCTTGGCCTTCTTACATATATTATTAAATGAATTTGTACATGGACAAATTAAGAGTGATAGGGAAGATAGGATTTTATCTATACACCAATAAAGTGGTGATGCCTTTAAGGCTTACTTGATCCTTATCCTATCTGCCCATAGGGCATACTTGAGAAGCTTATGCCAAGTCCTGGGCTTGTCTATAGTAGACTTCTTAATAACTTTTATTAAGTTATCATTGGTAGACTCAGACACTCCATTTCCTTGAGGGTAATTATTGGATGAAAACTTAAGATAAATTCCATTATCATACACCCATTTTGTCATCTCTATAGATATAAATATGGATCCACTATCACACACTAAAGAGAATGAGTTCCATTTCCTTGAGGGTAATTACTTTATATGTTGTACCTTTATAGTGTTAATAAATAAGATTACATCAACACTAAAAAGGTGTATATGTAATCTTATTTATTACATATAAGATTACATACCTTTGGGGTAACATAAGGCTTCCAATAACTATTTATTCCCATGCCTAACCAAATGACTCGTGTACAAAACTTTTGATAACTACACATAATAGACCACATACCTTGACTACTACACAATCCATCATGTAAACTATTTCACTTTTGCATGCTAAGGTGTTGTGATTAAAGCAAGTTATACCAAAACCTATCTAATTAATGGATTCACAAGCCTTACTTCATAATCCATTAGTATCTAAAATTGCATCATATCCTTTACTTCTAGGATTTGTAATTCCTAAACTTCCATTATTTGAAGGTAAAGGAGATATAAAATAATGTATTATATCTTTTCATAAAACATGTTTGTATTATTATTTCAATAAAAATTTGATAATTAATTTGTTTTAGATAAGCCTAAAATATTATGCCTTGCATTGGTTTTATGATTTACTTGTTCAGTCAGTCAATGCATTCAATCCACTAGCATATAAATTTCTCAAGAATTTTGTTATCAATATTGATGAAATATTTAATAAGAATAAATTATTAAACTTAATCAAGGAACTAATGATCCTATTAGTGAGTATGTATTTAATTATAAGACCATGCTTGTAAAAATTACTAATAGACTAGTAGATGATGAATTACAAGATATTTTCAAAAAAAATTACTTGTACCATTGCATGAGTCGATTATTTTCAATAAATTTAGATCATTCGAATAACTTTGTCATATAATAAGATAAATAGAATCCAAACTTATTGCTTTGAACAAGCTCAAATATACACCTACATATACTTCAAATTCCACAATAAAGTTTCAAAGCGAATCTTACAAAGCTTAGCCAATTGATACTAAAGCTAATGCAAATATCATAGTTAATGTTATTTCTCAACCTTATAACAAGCTTGTTTTATTATATCAACCAAAGAGGTAATTCTATAAATTACCACAACCACCTCATAAATTATTACAAAATTTATTTGAGTGCAATCTAATTGCCTTACATCTAACATTTGAGGTTGATATGAGTAGACCTCAAGGTAAATATTTTAATAAAAATGCATATTATGACTATAATAGATGTAATGGTCATTATACTAACATATTTTTCATGCTCACGGACATTATTAAAGATATTATCTATATCAATGTCATTGATCTAGGTACTCTTATAGAGGAAATTAAACCTCAACACAATGAAAATGTTAAGTTAAATATTTTTAGTGAACTATTTCCAAATCATGAAACAAACAAAGACAATTCAATAGTGAATCATACTTAAAATTCATATACACCTCTTGAGCATATGTTCATCCATTGGATGGAATTATTGGTATAATTATTCAAAATGCTCAACCATGATATGATTACTTTTAATGATAGTGAGATAGTGCATGATTATTCTAATTTACATGCCTTATGTATACAAGCATATATTGATCAACAAACCATTTATAGTGTACTAATTGATAATGGATCAAATGATAATGTGTGCACAATGACATTTCTCCATTCATTGGGTTACACATAAAATGTCATACAAGCATCATCTAAAAGTTCCAAGACTTTCAATGGTAAATAAAAAACCACTTTAGAATATATTGTGTTGTCTTTTTAGGTGGGCCCTATTATACTATCTACTCCTTTTCTAGTTCTACCATAAAATGGGTTATTTGACATGATTTTGGGTTGCCCTTGGTTATAACAACTCTATGTTATACGTTGCATGATACATAAATGCCTAAGGTACATTCATTGTAATCAAGTTGTTACAATTTTAGGAATCATATGTGAGTACCCTCTACAATCTATGGTACCTCCTCCTCCCCATCCACCACTATAGTTTATTGATACATTTATGCCAAAACAAAGTATATTTACATTTATTTCACCTATGAGAAATAATTATATTCAATCAATTCATAAACAAGTAAAAAATTCTCAAAAACAAGTGATGTAAAAGTAAGCTTATCGTAATAAGTCTTAAGTTATCAAAAATTACCATCACATGCAACATTATATAGAATGGTGATACATATAAATCAACATCTTCCTTAATGAGTATAAAATTTGGCACAATATCCTACTATTCCTCATTATATTTCAAAAAACTATACATATCTGATATCTATTCCTCTCATACATAATTACGTGAGTAGTGATCTAGATAGTTTCATTACAACACATGATGCATTTTTTTATTCTGGATCATGCACATAAACACATTTTATTCAAGAAACATGATCTTTATATTACTTATTATAGATTATCTTGACCCTTATCTTGATGGTATCATTGGTTAGCATGTTATATTTTAAAATATTCTAAAAATTGAAAACATTTAAATAATAATAATAAAGTAAAAATTGATTATACATAGATTCTTGTTTATTTCAACATGTTATTCTTTTATTTCTAGCATATGCGATCAACTTTTTCAAATATTATAGCCCTTGTCTCGTAGTGACTTTTTAGTCTTTTTTATCCTGATTTTCACTTTCCAAATCTAATATAGTGACCTAAACTTCCATATTTTACCATTCATCTTATTGTTTTCACATTCACCTTGTTGTTTTCACACAATGAACTAAGCAAATTGAATTTTCTATTAAAGACAATATCGACTAGTAGAGGTCAAAATTGATTTCCAGTGATGTCCTATGTTGGTTTATATTGTCTTCTACCTTTTTTGATATTAAAATTAGAAACTAAGCACATGGATCCTTAATTCATCTAATTTTTCAATTTTTTACTTATTTCTAATATACACAACACTATTTTTTCATGCAAAATCTTTCTTTTCCTATGCTATATTACTCATACATGTGCATTACATACTTTGAAAAAATGTAAATTTGATAAAATAAGTATTTAAAATCATTCCTCCACATTATTATTCAACCTCTTTCACACTTTTCAAATTTACAAAATCACATATATAGTGGAGCCATCTTGATCATACATGGCCACACATCATTTTCAATGCATAATTCACATTGACACATGTTGTGGATTGTTCATCTCCCATTCTCTTTTTTATAAATTCAAACCCTTGGTTTTCACTATTTTATTTGGTTATAATTTACAAAAATACAAAAACAAATTAAAATATAAAAACATTCTAAATATTCTAAAAATTCACAATCAGGACCTTAGCATGATTACACATATAGTTTATGTCATTGTCATATGTTATTTATCTCATTATTTTTATATATCATATTATTATTCTATCAGACATGTATTTCATTGATATTTATGAGTGTTATGTTAAACTTGGAACATCTTATCCAAACAAGTTACACTATTTATTGGTGTTACCATTTTATGAATTCAATATTTTTGAGTTATATACTAATAGATATTGGTGGGAAAATATTCCCAAATATTCAATATATTAATAAATAGAATAATATCCTTAAGGTATGACAATACCATGAAATACTCCTTTAGGAAGGAATAACTCCACAATGTCACTTCAAGGGGACAACCTATAATATCCTTTTAATGAATAAAAAACTTAATAATTGATTGATTGATATCCTTTAAAATTATATTCACATCCTTTATATAGACCTATATATAACTAATAATGGATGGGTAACCTCTTAATCTAAATGTAGGCCGACTAATTCTCAAAGTACTAATTCCACAAGTTACTCATTTATCCTAATATATTGGACACATATAACTAAGGGGATGTGTGCCACATGTCAGAATATCCATCAACCCATATACATTAATGTATCAAATCCCTAGGTGTATAAAATTTTATAAATGTCTTGATAACATCTCTATCTTAAATTATGAATGTCCATATGTTATTTGCTAATATATGATCACATTATATATACATGATGAACACAATCTTTCTAGTTTTATATTCTATTGATGATATTACTTATACATAATATATTATACACTTATTTTTCTATTATGTATGGCCCTTGGCCCTTGTGTGAAAATTGATTTAACATCCCTATAAGATCATTATTCGGTTTGTGACATATTTGAACATGTTCATTACTTGTAGCCCTTGGCCCTTTATTTTATGTGACATTTAAACATGTCCTTTTTTTCAACATTATTAATGTATTTTGAATGTGGCCTTGGAATTAAATATAAAAAATTTACTTATGCAACTGTTGATCAAATTTGACTTTTAGGTCAAATTGGGGTACCCCTAGTAAAAAACTTGATTTTTAGGGATTTAAGAGAGTATAATGTATTTTAATGAGGTTTTTTATAGGTCATTTGATATCAATTAATGTTTTAATAGCTTTGATAAATTAGTTTCTAGGTCCATGTATCATTTTGAGTCATTAAAAGGGTCAAAAATAGTGCATTTAATGGTTTATATAGGCTTATTGGTAAATTTACAAGTTTCAATGAGTGATGTCATGACCCATGTGACCAAAAGGTCTTAAGTAACTTAGAATACTGAAAATATGGCAAGTTGTTTAAATTAAAGGTATATTTCTTGGTAAAAAATTAGGAAGTGGCACTTGTATGGCATTTTTAGGAAGTGTGCCACTTGGAAAACATGTAAATGTGACTCTTCATCTCCCATACATTCATATCCATTCTTGGAATGATCTGAAAGTTCCATTTCCAATCCAAAAGCATTTTACTGCATCTTTGTCTTTCTTGGCATATAAAAGTGACCCTCAAGTTCTTACTTGGTACAAATAACACAAGAATTTTAAAGACAAATACCTTTGGAAGGCTATTATAAACTAGGATACCTTAATTTTAATATATATTATGAATAATTATCAATTGTGTTTTATGATTCATTCATTTAAAGTTGAACTTCTAAAACTGCCTGCTAATCTATGCACCCTATCAATTTTCCTTTAGTCTGAGCAATTCTTTATGAACCAATTACTAAGATTTATTTTAGATCATTTTGACTTCCTTATCCAATTATACCCACACTTGGTTTCATTTTTCATGAGGTTTTGATGTGTTTATCATCTTATTTTACAAGAGAAAACCACCATAAATAGTCTCAGTCAATTCTTCGCTTGTAGAGGTTTAGATTATAGACAGGTGATTCATATGAATATAAAGTGGTGTCTCACATGTTTCAATTTAATAGATTTAATATTCTTACAAGTTTTGTTTCATGATTCCATTGTTTTATTAAAGCCCATGGTAGACCGGTTACTCAACATACTACGTGCCTTGTTCCAAGTGCTTGTAGGTGATTTTCATGTTGGGAAGGGTGTGTTATATCTTGTATTAAGATTTTATTGCTTTAAATAATGATTAGGGGATATTTAAAATAATTTAATAATCTCATGATGGTCTTTTGGTCCATCTTTGTCCTCCTTTCCACACCCACTGTCTATATGTACAATTCAAGCTTCACCTATAGCAGTCCTCTTAATGATGTTATACTGAGACTAAAGTTCAATAGTTATTAAATCTTATATGAGTGGTAATATTTCATTTGTACATTGGGTAAGGGTGGATGAGGTTTTCCTAAACATAAATACATTTCACACTACCCAATCTACTTGTCTACCTGTATGTGGGAATGACCACCTACAAGTGGCCCTTAACAGTAGGCAAAGGTGGAATATTGGAGATGAAGACATGAATAACCATTTATTGTAGTCCTATAGTTTTAATAAATGTATTTCATACTCATTTAATAGGTTATGTTGGTGACTTAAGGTGTGAAAGCCTTCAAAACATGATGAAGTTGGTTTCAGGTCTATTTTCCTTGAAAGTGCTAAATAGAGGTCTACGAGATATTTGAGGACCTAATATGACATTATTTCAAGGTGATATAAGAACTTAAATTGGTAAACCGTGTATACCATATAATTATCTACCACCTTGCAAAGGGTGGAAGGCAGAGAACTAGGGGAAGATAGTTGTAAGGAACCCCAAAGTTGCCTAAGAAATGACTAAGAGCAATCAATAAAGTGTACATGGTTTGATCTTGATTAGTCCTTCCTCCACTAAAGTTTTTAAATCCAATATAGGAACCATGCTTGAATTCTTATAATAATTGGAATTAGTGTCCCAACATTTACCTTGCAGTCCATACAACTAGCTTAAGTATGGTAATCTACAGCCAGTATTTAATACCTTCATCTAACATGAAGTGCTTAGGGAAGACAAGTAGGTATAAAATGTGAAAAGAAAAAAGACTAACTTCATTATTCATATAAGTATTTTTATAATCATTAATATTATTAATTAAATATAAAGGACAACTATAGGGGTCAGAATAAGTATGGTGTCCCAGTCAGGTAGGGCATCACCATCTTGAGAGTCTAAAAGTGTGTACATGGCTTAGAATGTGTTTATGATTATTTGAGACTTTTAACACTTAATACATGGTAATTATGAGATAATAAACTATAAACATGGTTATGAACACCTATATTCAACCCAAATGAAACACTTATAGCTAAGGCAAATGACTGTGATAGTAGGCAGGGTACAAAAACACACAGTCTCAATTTTGATGAGATTGGAGGGCCTATACATAGATCCAAGGTCTGTAAAATTATGGATAGGTTCCTTTCTACCCAAGTAAGCTTAGAGGAAGCTTTATACATTCTTTTTAAGCTAAACCAAACATGGATACCTATGGGAAAGCTTCTAAAGGCAGGAAAACATAGTCCACGAGTTTTATGTTTGAAAGTTGAAGTGTTTGTGAAAGGATGTAGGGAATGAATAGATTAAAATGGCATTTTTAAATTCAAGAGAGACCTAAAACACATTTCACAATTCCATTATTCATGAAAAGTGTACCTATGGGTTTACTAAGCAAGTCAAATAAGGGTGTCTCAGTCCACCTATAGGCAAGGACTCAATCTTGGGGTAGAAGGTGCACTAGCATGACTAAAAGGAACCCAAACCTGATTGGATGGTGAATTATAACTTTAATATATAAGTTATTAGTTTAATATAGCCTTAAAAAGGTCAAAACAATGCTACACATGGTCTCAAGATCCTTGTACATAGTCATAGCAAGCATTTTCTTGAGAAGTCTATTTTGGCTCTTTCGAGGTTTCGAAGGTCATATGAGATGACCAGAAGATTATTTTTTGAGTATGTTACCATTTTCACCTATATAAGATTATAAAAACTCAAATTTATATAATAAAATATAGTAATTACCCCTGTTTTGTCTCAAATAGGGGATACTTCCCCTTGTGCATAAACAAACAAATTTAAGGAAAGGGTGTAATGGGATGAACTTAAGGTTATCTTGACCTTGTAGGAATATGTGTAAAATTAGATTAAACCATAAAAATAATGATAAACCAAAAATAGGATTATGGAACATGTTAGGGTGGTCCAGATACCAAAGGTTATAGTCATGACATAAAAAGCAAGGGTTAATGCATATACCCCAAATAAGTAGTCACCTCCATTTCTAGCATAAAACAAGTATATCAACAATTAGGAACATTATTTGAGGGTAATATATGATGTGTTAAATATATTTTATTCCAATTAAAACCATTAGAATCCACTTGAAGCTTTAGAGTGTAATCAACTCTACTAAGCAAGTTGAGGCTTAGTGTCCAAAGGGGGCTCATCTTCATTTCTAGCTTTGGATATGCTTTGAAGTTTATTGAATCATGATTATGGGGAATAAACATAGGTTTTAAAGACCTTAAAGTGAAAATAAAACATCAACGAATCCATTTTGGACCTTGAAACGAACTCAAGCTTGCAAGAAGGAGAAAGACAAGCTAGATAGGCCATCTTTTGAAGCTCATATCTTTCATGAGGATATGTATGTGAGCCATAGGAGTTAGGAGAGGTTAGTAGGGGTATTTAAGGATACATTTGTGGAACTATTTGGTAACTTGGACATTGGATATTTATGAACCAACCATAAGACTAAAAATAGGCCTAAAGCCCTATTAAACCCTTGTTAATAACTAGTCTTGGAAAATGGAGCTAGATACCTACCAAAATGAAATAGTTTGTATATAATGATGATTGGAGGTTGTATACATCTTCCCCAAGATACTTCACACCATGATGAGTTGTAAAAAATTGTACAGATGGGTGAAAAAATAGGATTTTTCTCATTATTTTTCATGTTGTGTAGGCTACAAGAGGTGTTAGGAGTTGAAACCAAGTTTGGGAGAAATATTGAAACTAATAATAACTCTTATTATTCACTTAATGCCATGAAATAGTCTCTAAGTGACCCAACTAGGTGTTTCAACTCAACCATTCAAATTTGGCATATTGCACAAGCTATTGAAGAAGATGGAAAACTTCAAGTGGGATGTTTTTAAAGATTTTATAAAGCTTTAAAGGACATATAGGGTATTTACACTTTCCATTAACTCCCTATCATTTATTTTCATGATCAACTGAAGCCAATTTGGAATCCAAGTGTGTAGGGTGCATGGAAGGGTAGTTTTTTGGATAGTAGATGATGATAGTTCAATTTGGGATGATTATAGAGGACTTGGCATACAACCAATGCATGGTAAGGAATGCCTAAGAGCATCCCCTTCCATTATAATAATTTTTAATACTCTTAATTAGTTAAAATATGTTCAAATAGGCCCAATTATGAAGGTAATTTTTCTATGCAAAAGGAGGATTTTTATGTTGCTTTACATAAATTTGATGACTTGTATGGACACTTGGACCTCTAGACACTACATGGTACATAAAATTTTATTATAAAATACACAATTAACTCCTTGTATCATCTTAAAAAGTGTCCTTGTGACCCTTGGACTTCTTTGCTTCTCTCTCTCTCTCAAACTTTATAAGAGTTATCCATTTTGGCATTGTATGGAATGATCCAAATTAGTATGGAAAATACCTGATAATTTTTATACCTTTTTATTGATAAAATGATTAATTTTTACCTCTTACATGACTATAATTAGTGTGTTTTACTTTAATGTTGGGTTTTCTTAGTGAAGACTATTGATTCCTTAACAAGTTGTCACATTCTTTCACCTATTTACAGCCTCTTCTTGAAGGGCATGTGAAGTGTTCTAGGAGATGTACATGTTTAAGTGATTTTATATTTGCATTAGTGTCATTCAAGGCCTCTTGTATATTCCTCCTAGCATAATACATTCTTCCATAACCTCATAATGTAATATTGATGCAAGCAGATATGGATTGGAAATGTCTATATTTTGGTTAGTTTCTTAGTCACAAGTTTAGAATGTAATTAGTTGGAAGTCATAAAATTGATTTAGTGTATCAACTTGTTAGTTTATATTTTCTTTTAGTTATCTCTCTCCCTTTTCACCCCCAAAAGTTTAGTTATAGGTTCAATCCTAAGTGGTACATCAAGGGAGCCAGCCCTATCTAGAGACTTACCTCATTCCTTAGACTACCCATAAGCCTAGAGGTAATTCCATTGTGCCACTTGGATGAGGAGATATTTGTATCTCCTCAAAGGGTAAAAATACATGTGACAAAATTTTTTGGCACACCTGGTGGGTCTCTTGTTCTAAGAGATTAAGAGATTTTTAGTGTTGCCTCTCAATAAACAACCTCTAGAGGCATCTATCAAAGCATCAATGGTGACTCTGAAGATACATCAACTGGTCAAGTAGCCCTAGTATTCCATTTGAATATTGTTGATAAAATTTTCTTTTGATCTTACTTACCAATGAAGTTTCATCACTGACCTTGGATTTGAGTTTTGTTTTTTACAAGTTGGTGAAACATATCCATCTTGTCCCATTCCCTATCAATATTAAAAAGTTCTTGGTTAATCTTATTATGATCATTATCAGTCCCAATATGACCATATTTAACCTTGTCATAAGTTGTATCAGTTTTATAACCATCCTTCTCAATGTTTTACCCCTCCTAGTCAACCTAGTCCTTTCTCTAATCAGCCCATTTTCACCTTCAAGAAAGCACTTTGGGGATATGAGAGATACATGTTGGATCTTGACACACAAAGAGGATGTGGTATAGAATTTCCTAATCATGTCATTCAAAAGGTAAGAGATGCATTGGATTTGGTCAGGAGAGAATGGGTACCTATTGAGAGATCCAATTGGCAAAGTCTCACAAGTGAGATGCTTGATGTGAATGGTTTAGTCTTTTCCTTAGATTATAGGACATAATTTCATGAAAGGAAACCTCACCATACCTATCAGCCTTCATATCCATTTTCTCAAGTTTCATAATAGCCATAAATGACCCCTAATCATGATCCAAATCAATCCCATCAAAGTCATCCTTTTCCAAACTAGTTGGAGGAGAGATTTGAAAGAATAAATCTTATGTTTGAGGAAAATATTGATAGGCCAATTTAGTTGGAAAATATTCATTTGCAACAATCCATGTTGGCAAAAAAAGAAGTGGATTTAAAGCCTTCATTTCCCTCTCACATTGCATCCCCACCACCTCAAAAAGGGACTCATAATCCCAATGTCCTAAGTTGGAACAAAATAGTGGAATCATGGGGAAATAAGGAGGATAAAAGTCTTGATCAAGAGTGTGAAATTAAAAAGACATATAATCCTAACATCCTAAGTTGGAGCAAGATAGTAGAGTCAAGGGGTAAGAAAGAAGATAGAAGAATTATCCAAGAGTGTGAAGTGGAAAATGGATTTGATCCTTTACAAGTCCCTCTCACTCTTCCTCAATAAACCTCTTATACTCCATGGTATCCTTCATGCAATACTTATTCCCACAATGATTCCTATCAACTTCAAGAGAAGATTTTCCAAGATAACATATCCAAGAAAATAGAGGAATTAAAAGCAAATATGAGATTGCTAAGTCAAGGTGAGATGGATGTTTTAGACCAAAAAGAATATCATATTCTTAAACACACCCCATATCGCCTTACTCAAGAGCTTCCCAAAGAGTCTCTTACCTTGCATTCTTAATCTAACCTTGATCTCTATATTCCACCTCCACCAATTAGTTCATCTTGTCATTACCCCATCACCCTTTTCCTTGATGGACCTATGGTGTGGTAACCAAAGGAGGATCAACTAGTTGATAAAGAAAGATAACTCTTACTTGAAGAAAACCTACCTCCTTACCAGCCTCATTGGGCTAGATCACATGATTCCAAGATGCCTAGTATTGGCATCACCATGAATGAGGTTGAATATCTTGTATCCCTTAACAAAAGGGATCATATTATGATATTTTAAGTTCATTTTTAAATCCCTTAAGAGGTCTTAAGTGATGAAGAGTATGTAAGTCCTTGTGTTGAATCTTTTTTGTGTTGAAGAACCTATCTTGAGAGAGGAAAATGAAGAGGAACATGCTCAATTAATCAATGATAAAGAAGACCTCATGGGAAATCATGAGGAAGAGATCACCATAGGGATTCCCCTTGGTGAAAAAAAAGATAAGTCATAGGTTTTTGCCTCCATATCTAAAGTAGAATGTGTTATCAAGGAGGGAGAACACTTTCAAGCCATTCCTCAAGAAGTGGCAGCCTTGGGATAATCTCATAAGACCAAGATAGAGGAAATATACATTAAATATGATCTTCTCAAAGATGAAGAAGAGGTTATTTCTTGTGTGGAGATTTTAGATTGGGTTGATGAGGAAGGATGTCTTCCCTTTTCCAAAGAGGAAGAAATGATCATAAACCCTTTCATCACTTTGCAAGACACCATGGATGAACATGGACAAGTTCTTAATCAATATTTAGATGACTTGTTTGAAGTAAATGGGTCATTTCATAATCCTCTTCAAGGATGCTATGATTTGGTCAAAGATGGAGAAGGTAGCATTGGTACACAAGTAAGTATGAAAAGTAAAAGGCATTCTTTCAAATCTATCCTTTCAAGGAGCATATGCATTTGATGATGACATTTTTTAAGTCATCAAGATGGGATATCATGTTATCAATAAATTTTGAGAAACATATCAGCTCTTAAAGGATTTAATAAACTCCTATTGGCCTCAATCTTCTAAGGAATAAGAAATCAATCCTCTTGGAGACATGCCTACTAAGGAGATACAAGTTGACTATGAAATAAAGAGTGGGTAGAAACATAAAGTGTTTGAACATGTTTAAGAGGAATATATATACATTATAGGCCTATTTAGGGATGACCTACTTGAAATTAGATCAAATGAAGTTCCAAGGAAGAGATTTGGTCCACAAAGCACTCGATCCAAAGAAAAGCATGCTTGGAACTATGTTTCATCTCACCATCAAGATGATTCAAGAAGTTTTCATTTTGATCCTATAAAGGAGGTATGTTTATTTGTTATTTGTGCATAATATGTCATTTCTATGTTTCCCCTAAGTGCTTATGCACGTGTGTGTCTTGTGTTTTATTTTCTTCATAGTGTGTGTCCTTTGCTTTGTGTGGTAGAGGTAGTCTTAGTGTCTTATCTTGATCAAAGGTTTGAGGTCAATGGTAAAGGTTTTATTATTTGTCTCATCCCTTATATGACTCCATAATCCCAATGGTCTAATAAGGCTACTGGTCTAGTTAGTAGAGCAGGCATATTACCCCTATGAGTCACCAATTTGTTGACCAAATTTGACTTTTAGGTCAAATTGGGGCACCCCTAGTAAAAAAATTGATGTTTAGGCCTTTAAGGGGTTATAATTTATTTTAATGAGGTGTTTTATATGTCATTTTATGTCAATTAATGTTGTACTAGCTTTGGTCAATTAATTTCTAGGTCCATTTATCATTTTGAGTCATTATAAGGGTTTAAAATAGTACATTTAATGTTTTATACGAGTTTATTGGGAAATGTACAAGTTTAAATAGGTTATTTCGTGCCCCATGTGTCAAAAAAGGTCTTAATTAACTGAAAATACTAAAAATATGGTAGGTTGTTAAGAGAAAAGGTAGTTTTATTGGTAAAAAGGGAGAAAGTGGCACTTATATAGCCTCATTGGGAAGTGTGCCACTTGGAAAACATGTAAATGTCACTCTTAATATCCCATAAACTCATATCCACATTTTGAATGATTTGAAAGTGCCATTTCCAATCCAAAACCATTCTGCTACATCTTTGTCCTTCTTGGCATATAAAAGTGACCTTCAGTGTCTTACTTGATACAGACAACACATGTAGTTTCAAGACAAATGCCTTTGAGAGGTTATTATAAACTAGGATAAATTAATTTTAATATATTTATTTTTAACAATGATAAAATGTTCTTTATGAATCATTCATTTGAATTTGACCTTCCAAAACTACCTGCTAATTTGTGCACCCTATCATTTTTTCCTTGGTCTGAGCAATTTCATACAAACTAGCTATTGATATTACTTATAAAGAATGTTTAATTAATTATAAAATTATACCCAAACTTTTTTTCATGTTTAATGAGGTTTTTATGTGATTATAGTCTCATTTTACAAGAGGAAACCACCACAAACAATCTTAGTCAATTCTTCACTTGCAAAGGTTTAGATTGTAGACAAGAGATTCATATGAATATAAAGTGGTGTCTCGCATGTTTTAATGATATGTAATTCATATCCTTATAATTTTTTGTTTCAAAATTATATGGTTTGATTAAATCCCATGTCTCCACCATGGTAAATTAGTTACTTAACATACTACCTACCTTGTTATACATACTTGCAGGTGATTTTAATGTTGGGAAGGGTGTGTTATAGCTTCTCTTAAATTTTTATTTATTTCAATCATGCTTAATTTATATTTACAACAATTTAATATTATCATGATGGTCTTTTGGTCCATATTTGTCATCCTTTCCACACCCACTGACCATATGTATAATTCAACTTTCACCTACAATAGTCCTCTTGATGATGCTATACTGAGACTAAAGTTCAATAGTTATTCAATATTATAGGAGTGATAATATTGCATTTGGACATTGGGTAAGGGTGGAGGTGTTCATAAACACAAATGCATTGCACAATGCCCAATCTAATTCTCTACCTATATGTGGGAATGACCACCTACAGGTGGCCCTTATAAGTAGGTAGAGGTGGCATATGGGAGATGAAAACATGAATAACCCTTTCTTGAATTCTTAGAGTGTTAATAAAGGTTGGTCATACTCATTTAAGATGACAAGTTGGTGACTTGGGGTGTGCGATCCTTCAAAACATGATGAAATTGGTATCAGGACTATTTTCCCTGAAAGTGCTAAAAGTAAGTCTAAGAGATTTTTGAGGACTTCATATAACATGTTTTCAAGGTGATCCAAGAACCTAAATTGGTCAACCATGTATCCCCTACATTTTTATATCACCTTGAAAAGGGTAGAAGGTAGAGAACTAGGGGAAGATATTTTTAAATAACCCCAAAGTTGCCTAAGAAATGACTGAGAGAAATCAGTGAAGTCTACAGGGTTTGATCTTGATTAGACCTTCCTCCATTCAAGGTTGTAAAGACAAACTAGGGACCATACTTAAATTATTAAAAAAAATTAAATGAGTGTCTTGACCCAAGATATCTTCAAAATGGATCATTTTTTATGCTTTATTCCCAACATTTACCTTGTAGTATGTATAACTGGCTTATGTATGGTCACCTACAACCAGTCTTTAAGACCTTCATCCAACACTAAGTGCCTAAGGAAGATAAGTAGGTCAAAAATGTGAAAATACCCTAGACTTAACTCATGATTAATATGAGTATTTTTAGCATCATAAATAGGATTAATTAAATCTAAAAACACCTACAAGGGTCAGAATAAGTATGGTGTGCCAGTTAGGCAGGGCATCACCATCTTGAGAACCCAAAAGTGTGTACAGGGCTTAGAATGTTGGCATGATGATTTTATACTTTTATCACTTACTCCATGGTCATTATGATCTCATAAACTATAAACATGGCTATAAACACCTATATTCAACCCAAATGAAACACTTACAGCCAAGGCAAATGACCATGATAGTAGGCAGGGCACAAAAGCACACAGTCTTAGTTTTGATGAGATTGGAGGTCTTATACATAGATCAAAGGGCTGGGAAATTTTGGAGATGGTCCTTTATACCCAATGATTCCTATATTTATTTGTATACATTCTTTTGAAGATAAATTAGGCATGGATACCTATAGGTAGGCTTCTAAAAGCAAGAAAACACAGTATAAGGGTTTCATGTTTGAAATTTGAAGTGTTTATGAAAGGATGTAGGGAATGAATAGAGTAAAAATTTTATTTTTATCTTCAATAGATACCTCCAACACATTTATTAATTCCATGATTCATGAAAAGTGTACCTATGATTTACTAAGCAAGTCAAACAAGGGTGTCTTAGTCCACCTACAGGTAGGGACTCAGTCTTGGGGGAGAAGGTACACTAGCATGGCTAAAAGGAAACCAAAATTGATTGGATAGTGAATTATAACTTCAATATATATGGTATTTGTTTAATATATCCTTTCAAAGGTCAAAAAAAGCCTACACAGGGTCTCAAGATCCTTGTGCATAGTCATAATAGGTAGTTTCTTAAGAATTCTCTTTTAGCTCTTTAGAGGTTTGGAAGGTCATATGAGATGACCAAAAGATTATTTTTTAATTAGGGTATCATTTTCACATATATAATCTTATTAAAACTCCAATTTTTTTAATAAAATAAGGGAATTACCCCCTATTTTGTCTCAGATAGGGGGTACTTCCCCTTGTGCATAAATAGGTAGATTTAAGGAAAGGGTGTAATGGGATGAGATTAAGGTTGTCTTAAACTTTTAGGAATATGTGTAAAGTTTTAATACACTAATAAAAGCATAATAAACCAAACATAGGAGTATGGAACATGACAGGGTGGTCCAAACACCAAAGGTTGCAGTCATGACACAAAAAGCAAGGGTTAAAGCCCATACCCCAAATAAGCAGTCACCTCCATTTCTAGCATAAATAAAGAATATAAATGATTTGTAACATTATTATAGGTTCATATATGATGTGTCTAATCTATTTTAGTCCAACTAAAACCATTATAAATCACTTGAAGCTTTAGAGTGCAGTCAAATCTACTAAGCAAGTTGAGGCTTAATGTCCAAAGGGGGGATCATCTTCATTTATAGATTTGGATATGATTTTACTTTTGTTGAATCATGTTTTTTGGGCCTACACAGAGGTGTTAAAGACATTAAAGTGTAAAGAAAACATCAAGGAATCCATTTTGGACCCTGAAACCAACTCAGGCATGTAAGAAGGAGAAATACAAGCTCGATAGGCCATCTTTTGAAGCTCATATATTTCATGAGGATATACATGGTATCCAAATTATTTAGTGGAGGTTGTTAGGGATATTTAAGGTCACATTTGTGGAATTAGTTGGCAACTTGGATGTTGGATATTTATGAACCAACCTTAAGACCAAAAATAGGCCTAAAACCCTACTAAACCCTTGCTAAGGACCAATATTGTAAAATGGATAAATGAAATATTTTATCTATAATTATTATTTTATGGTGTATAGTACTACCCCAGAATACTTCACACCATGAGGAGTTATACAAAATTGTAAGGATGGGGGGAAGAAACAAGATTTTTCTCATTATTTTTTATGTTTTACAAGATACAAGAGGAGTTATGAGATGAAACCAAGTTTGGGGAAACTATTTACACTTATAATAACTATTAATATTCATCTCATGCCATGAAATAGTTTCTATGTTCCCCAACCATGTATTTCAACTTAGCTAATCAAATCTGGCATATTGGACAAGATAGTGAAGAAGATGGAAAACTTCAAGTGGGATATTTTCAAGTATTTTATGATGATTAAAAGGATATGTATGGTCTCTAAACTTTTAATTAACTCCATCCCATGGATATTCATGATAAACTAAAGCCAATTCAGAAATCAAGTGTGCAGGGTGCATGGAAGGGCAATTTTATGGATAGTAGATGATGATAGTTCAATTTGGGATGATTCAAAAGGAAAAAGAATAAAAATAATACATTAAAATTCATACCTAATATCCTCCCCTTCAATTCCAATCATTTTAAATTATCCTCATCAGTTACAAGATGTTAAAATAGGCCCAATCATTAAGGCAGTTTTTTTGTGTAAAAGGAGTTTTGTACCACTTTACATAACTTTGATGAATTATATGGACACTTGAACCTCCAAAAATTTAATGGTTCATCACATTTTATTTTCACATGCACAATTAATTCCTTGAATCAGCTTGAAAAGTGTCCTTTTGACCCTTGGACTTTTCTTCTTCTCTCTCTCTCTCAAACTCTATAAGAGTTAGCCATTTTGGCATTGTATGAGATGCTCCACCTGAGTATGGTGAAGCCCTACTCATTTTTATACATTTTTATTAATAAAATGACTAATTTTTACCCCTTACATGACTTTAAATAGTGTTTTTTACTTGAATTTTGTGTTTTCTTAGTGAAGACTATGGATTCCTTAGCAAGTTATCACATTCTTTAACCTATTTGCAGCCTCTTCTTGAAGGTAATGTGAAGTGTTCCAGGATATGTCCATGTTTAAGTGAGTTTTTATTTTCATTAGTGTCATTAAATTCCTCTTGTATAGTACTCTTAGCATAATACATTCTTCCATAACCTCATAATGTAATATTGATGCAAGAAGACTTGGAATGGAAATGTGTATGTTTTAGTTATTTTCTTGGTCTCAAGTGTAGAATGTAATTGGTTGGAAGTCATAAAATTTATTTGTTGTATCACCTCCTTAGTTTATATTTTATTTAAGTTATATCTCTCCCTTTGCACCCCCTAAATTTTAGTTGTAGATTCAATCCCAAGTGGTACATCAAGGGAGCTAGCCATATCTAGAGACTTACCTCATTCCTTAGGCTACCCACAATCCTAGAGGTAATTCCATTGTGCTACTTGGATGAGGAGAGATTTTCATCTGCTCAAAGGGTGAAATCTAAGTGAGAACAACAACATTTTAACATGTCCCTTATATGTGATCCTTTTCATTATTGTATGACTTTGAATTTATTATGTTTGTGTGTTTTTTGATCTTGTTGATTTTGATGAGTTCCATGATCTATATCATTCACTACTATTATTTATCCTTATATTATAATTCACTACTACAAGTTTCATTGATATATTTCCATATGTATTTCATCATATGTTACATACATGATTCAAATGGTACATATCTTACTATGTTGACATACTTCTCATATATGCTATAATACTCAATAATTACATTTTACTACACATGATACAATTAAATTTTATTTTGAGATTAGTGACTTTCAATATACACAATTCCCTCCCCTCAAAAGGGAGGAATTTTAGTGGGATTTTCATACATGAGACAAGCCTCTTCAAACAAAAATAATTTTTTTGTTATAAAATATAAATATTTCAAAGGTATCATAATGGTTCAAAATTAAATTAATAATATATGTTATGGGGCATATGCACTCACATCACAGGAACAAAGTATAAATTGATACAATTTTAGGTGCATGATATAGGTTCATGCACAAACTTCAAATATATTTTAAAATTATGCATCTATATTAATTCATATATTTTAAAATTATCACAATGGGGGCATGACACAAATTCATGCACATTATACTATTATTTCAAAATTCAAGGGGCATGATACATATTCTTTCCATATTTTTAATCTTACCATTTTTAGACATGGTATAAGCACAAATGTTCTCTATTATATTGTAATCATGCATTTAGGAACTAAGGAACAAAATTTCAATTAAATATATAGTCCATCTACATTGCTTGATGTAATTAAAATTCATAATACATAACTTAGAAGTTTAGTACCTTATAGCATTATTGACTAGAAATCCATTATGGATTCCAACCCATTTCACATCTTATGATTACAAATACAACTACATAAATTGAGGTTTTTTATCCCTCAAAGAGTTCTATTTTATATTCATGTTCAATTTAAATTGGTGCTTGATCACCCTCAAATTTCCATTTCTTCAACTAAGGAAACAATATCTCCAAGTGTGTAGTCACTCAAAATTGGTCATGAATACTTGATAATGTTAGTTTTAGCCTATTTTCACTTTAATTGACTTAAAAACTTAATTTATACTTATTTAACCACATAAATATATCTTAATTACCTATAAATACCATTCCCTTTCTAAGTTGTTATATTACACCTATAGAAATGTTTCCCTTCTAGATAATATTGACCAATAAAGGTTAATAGTGGTAGTTAATTTTGACCCATATGGATTGATCTTGACCTTCACCCTTGCATTGCCCAATTTTTAAATTTAGACTGTCTCTTACATTGGTTTATATTTTTAAGATATGTAGAGTGAGGTTTCACCTTTTGTATTTTAATAAAGGTACATCTAAGTCACTTATTCTATTACTTGAGAATCACTTGACAATTTCAATACAAAGGCACACTTACACTATTGCATACCAAGAAAATCTTCCATATTCTTCCCAAATCCAATTCTAATCATTTTAAATAGTTCTTAGCCAATTCAAGAGCCTATTTTATCTAATTTAAGAAAATAATTATCAAGTATTTAAGATATTTATAGATGCATTCATGTGGTAAAAGGACAATAATTTTACAAAGCACTCTAAGTGAGAGAACTACATGGGGTTGATTTCTCTCTTTAGAGTATTGTAGACATAGGTAACAATCAGTCATCATAGGGGTGATTAGGTTCATCTCAACCCATTGCACTCCCCCTTTTTCTATTTTCAAGTTTTCCACTATTGCAAGCCCTATTAGAGTTTTAAATTTGAAGAATTTTTTACAGGTCATTCACATATATCCATAGGTCATTTTTTTGCACACATGTGTGTTTTAAGTAACCATAGATGATTGTACCTTGATTTACATATTTTTTGACAAAGGCCATACTCAACCAGTGGAAGAAAATAGTGCTAGTCAATCATATCCCCTTTTGGACAATCATGTCCCTCATTAGTTTTAGTTACAATTCATATGGTACTTATAGATTTAGTCTTTATTGATCAATTTCAGCATTTTTTCAATTTCACATAGTTAGATCATAGATAGTAAGCAAAGTCTTTTATATTTTCATACTTATTATTCTTTTATTTGATCATTATTTATCAATTTAGATACTTTCAAAATCAATATCTCTATATATACAAAACTATTATATGGTATTTGATGACAACACTCTATATTTCTAAGAGCTAGACAAAGATTTACATTTTTCACTTGCAAAATTTATAGAGCTGGATTTGAAGTTTAAAAAGACTAAATTTACATTCTCATGCTTGAGCAAAGGGTTAAATAATATAAGGGGCATATAGACTCATATTCATAATTTTTTAGAATTACATTTTAACTTGATCCCTCTGTAGAGTGTTATCACTATAGTGCAGTGCTTGGTCAATTGACAAGGATTGGAAAATGGTGGTCCAACTCAATCCCTTTCATTTGACACCCCTATTTGATATTGAATCAATTTATTCAAGAGATATGATCCTGTATTATAGGTATCTCTACATAACATTTTAAGAATATCAATATCTTAACCTTCTCAATAGATACAGGGAAAAATAGAAGACTAGTTATAGTTTCATCATTTCCATAGTGGAAAAATATGCAGTCAATAGATAAGGCCACACTGCATAGATGTCCCAAGAGTGTAGACATGTCCAAATATAGTTTCAGACTTTTTTCATAGACATGAACTGTTACATGCCTCTTTTATCTTATTTTCTACTCTTAGATACCTGGTGCAGTCAACCAAAAATATTAAAATGTTAAGTATCTTACTTTTGGTTGTATTTACTATATTTATTATATGCCACTTGTTAATCAATTCAAATTATCACTTTAAATTTAGATTTACATTTGAATTCCATATATTACAATCTAAATTGTGTTTCAAATTTTTATGGATATTAAATATTGTTAAATAAAAAATATGGTAAACATCAAGTGAGTTTTTATAGCTATTTTTTATCCAAGTAGTTGACGAAGCACATACAAAGTGTTTCTCGATTCAACAAGCACTTTTGTGAGTAACAGGTAGAAAAAATAGCTAAATACATAATCCCTCTCTTGATTTGTCATTTATAAATTTATTAATTATAATTTATCAATCTATTTCAACTCAAATTAATGTGTTTATTTCCTTAATTATTGTAATCTAAATTAGTAATTTATTTCAATTATTTTTTATCTCTTAAGTGTAAAATAATTAAAATTGTTTTATCTTTTTAGGAATTAATAGATCAACTCCTAGATTGATAAAGATGTAAGTAAAGCAGGTAAATGAAAGTAAATATTTCAAATAACTAACGTAATTGATTTACCCTAAATAAAAATGTAAAGGAGAAAATCAACTTATATAGAATAAAATGTGTCCTTGGGTAATGGTAATGCTAGAAAAGATTAGGGTAATAGTCAAGAATACATTTATTCTAAAATTATAATTCCACCTATCTCAATTCAATAGTTTGGTTAGTTAGACAATAGCATGGTGCATTAATAACAAATGGCATTGCACTAAGTCCTTTTATGGACAAGAGCCCTAAAAATTTTGGGATGGATGTGGGAGGTCCTCTAGGTTTTATATGTGTCCTCAAGAATCTTCGATCATCATTTTGTATCTCTCTATGATTATTCCTTCTTCCAAGCCTAATGAATACCTACACACATGAAATAACAATGGAATCAAATGCAAAAGTAAGGGAGAAAAAGTGGGTTGAGGTATGTTATGATTGAACAACACAAAACCCCTACTATTTTGGTTATTACCTACATTAACCCCCAATGATAGGGGTCTCAAATTGAATGTAGTTCTCCCTTAGGGAATTTGCATAATCAACACACATGATATTCAAGAATGAATTTTGATAAGGCCCTCATTTGATCAAGTGTGTAGATTTATGTGAGATGTTGAGTAAATATGTATAATGTTGAGTTATATTATTGAATTATTTTTTTAATTATGTACCGAAGTAGTAAGTGTTATGTAGAATGCCTTATGAAGCTCTATATATAAAAGAAAATTGATTTTAAATGTGTGACACTTATTCATAGGTCAAAAAGTTAAAAAGATAAATAGAATCATAAGAGGAGACCCAAGGGAGGGTAAGGACTTAAAAGAAGCTAAAAAACATGGCCATTAAACAATAGCACTGAGGTGGACAATAGCACTGGGTGCTTCTATCTAAGACCATGTTATTATCTTATGTGTAAAAAATAGGGTTATAATTGGGACAAACAGGCCAGGGCCCCCTATGGCTAGAAAAGGCATGACATGAGACTAATAAGGGAGAAAAATATGGAAAATATTGTCATAACAAGGACCAAATTGACATCAAAATACCAAAGTGACATATGTGAATAATACACTTATGTATCATTAATAACTTCATATGAAATAACTAAAAAAGACACAGTATTTGTGTTTGCTTGACCAAAAAAAAGGTGTGTATAGAAATAACTTCATTACAATGATGAAGGGCTTAGATATTCTTTTAAAGTGTCAATGATGGTTGTCATCCCCTTTATATTTATCTACCTTAGATTTTTTTTATCATTATGATAATAAACATCCAAAATTAACTTACTTAAGATTGACAGTCACTAATATGTTGTCATTTCTTATAATTTTTTATGATAATGCCTACAAACATAATATATGGATCAGATATTATAATTATTGATCAATTATGCATATTATATAATTATTTTATATGCCTCTCATTACCTTTTATTTTGATGCATGAATGGATGACTTAAATTAATTATGTTACATCAACAATGGGCATAACAATTGATAGATCATCCAATAACATCAATAAATATTCATATCATCGATAAATGACTGAGATTGGTCCTTTAATATCCATGACTTGCATTAATCAAGGACATGGTATTACCATATTTAATATGTATGCTGACAAGCTAAATGTAGACACTATTTTTGAATTATATAAGGAAAAACTATCAAAATTCCATTGAACATCATGCACTTGCATAAATATCTCACTTGAGATATCCAAAAATACCAAAAAAATATTTTTTAAAAAAATTCAAAAGTATTTTCAGCAACTACATGTTCTATTAACTCATTGGCATATATGTTTTTGGTTCTATGTTGGTAGATGGCATATCAATATTTTCTATATGCACATGTTTCACACATCTTTTGAGTGCGATTTAGGCATATAAAAATACATGATCTATGCATTATTAGATGTTAGAATTTACCTACACTCATGTCACATAGACATTAGTGGTAGCTATTTTTTTTATCACGATACCTCTAAGTTATAACATTCTATGGTCATTTTACATTATCATGTTTTAGATTATGTACTTACACATGAATTTATCCATGCTTATATATTTTCTAGTGTGCTTGATATAATATTTACATAATTATTTTTTCTAACACATATATCCAAGGACAGTATGATATGTTGATGTTGGTTTTTTATGTTTTTATTTATGCACTTCTTTGAGTGTCTTGCATTGTTTTAATCTTATGTGTTTGAGCAGTTGAATATGCTCCATTATTTACATTCCCCATGCCTTTATTTTCATCTTTCACATTTGTATATGTCATTAGTTTTTGTATGTTGATAATTAAATATGCCATTATTGGTTTTGTGGACATTTGACTAAGTCATGTCCCTTTGATTATGCAGCATTTGAGCATGCCTCTTGTTTGTAGTCTCCTTGGACCATTATATTTTGATTTTATTTTGAGTGGTTTTATGTGTGTGCTTGATTACTTATTGATATTGTATTGTTACTATCTATATATTGACATGATTTACATAATGCATCTTAGGATTTGGTGTGATCACGGTCTTCTTACTTGAATGATATATCTACCTAGACATGTTCCCTCTATATGTTACATGGTACATTCACAAATTACATGGTTATCTTATCCTTTTTTGGTAAGGTAACTACAAAATTTAATTTTTTCTCACCTCAAAATTGGGGATATACTTCCACATTTTTTTATAGACTCAAGTTACAATGGGGGCATGTTCCAAAAACATGTTCTCCACATTTGTCATAGTTTCAAATTTAGTGGTGGCATATTTTGAAAACATGTTATCCACACTTATTCAATCTTTTACATACACAAATTATATTTTGGGCATGTTTTGTAAACATGCCCTCAACATTGGCACTTACACTAGTCCTTAGATTCAGATTCTAATGAGAGCATGTTTTAGAAACATGTTATCCACACTTACACTAGTTTTCAGTTTCATATTATATGATTTTTGGGGTCCATAAGATAATCAAAATAAATAAAATATGTATGAATTCAAAAATTAAACATTCATAATTTAATGATATACAGTAGAATCAAGATAATTTACCTATTCACATATGTAAAATAAATACAGTAAGTACAATGTAACTAAGGGATAAGTGAGATTATATCTTGTTTGATGTTTTATTTTGGAATATTACAATGATCAAGAATCATTAGAAGGATTTATTATAAGTCTATGTTCTATTAATTATAGTTTTTTTTTATCTTTAACCCCTAAATACCTACATCCATTGTGGACACCTACATCAACACTAGCATCTTGATCTTGACAAAAGTATTCAAACCAAAATATAGATCCTTTTTTGAATTTGTCAGTTGGATGTTTTTGGGTTTTTTGTTGTCTTTTTTTTTGATGTATTCAAATCATTTACATATCCAATCTCTCTTAATCTACTGATAAAAACCCTATGTTCACTCTATTTTGGAGCATAAATTATCTATTAACTTTAATGCATTATTTAATAATGATAGGAATATTTATACAAAATAGTTGGTCCTATTTTATAAGAAACCAATATTATATTTAGTTTTCATTCCTATCTCCACTCTTATTTTCTTCTATAAATTCTCTAAATACACTAATTTGGTCTTCTTTAGTGAGTGAACTAAGTACACACACAATAAATGACTACCCATCTAAAATCTTCCCATACAATAGTATTTCTCATCATTAATAAAAGCCAACACTAATATAATTATTTCTTAACATTCCCCCTTTAGTGCTCATATGGGGAAAGGAATCACATGGACTAAATTTATTTATATTAACCCCCTTGAATTCTAACTTGAAAATGTGAGTACCCTGATAATGTATCCGATACATAAATGGGAAATTGATTAAATTGTAGAGGATCAAACATCATCCATGTTTTATTGAAAATACCACTTGCCTATTAGCATAGGCTTTATTTGAAAATTTTGACCAATGACACATAAAAAAATAATAGGATGACATAAGATGGACTAAGAAAAATTTAACCCTTATAATTCTAAAGATTCAAAAATACTAACACATTTGAAAAAACATAAAATAAAAAAGAGATAAACTTAAAAACATGACTAAATCGATAAAACATTGAACAAACAAAACCTAAAAACTCATAATCTAATCAAAATTATTAAACCCATTTTTCAAATAACACCTATTAAAAAAATAAAAAAATGTAAAAGATAAATTACAACTAAATAAATATAATTTTAAACTGAATTAAAACATAAAAATCAATAAAATTAGCAAAAATATAATAAAATTAAACTTAATAAAAATTATAACACATAAACTTAAAGATATAAACTATAAAAGACAAAATAACAAATATAAAATGAAAAAACATTTTTTATATAACTAAAACCATGAATTAATACAAAATAACTAATTAAAATATTTAATAACTATGTATTAAAAATTGTTAATAAAAAACAAAAAAAAATGAAAAATAAAACTATAAAATGAAAAAAAAACTTTAAAAAGGACTTTTATCATCCACCGTAGATGAAGGAGATGGTGGTAGTAAAGGTAGCTTTGGGGAGAAATATAGGTTGGACAACACCATGTGGGATGAGAATGGCAAGAGAAGAATGGTGAGGATAGAAGATGAGCTAAGCATTTAGAGGAACAGATCTACAACATGATTGAGAGATTCAAGGTGTTGATAATGTCGAACCTTCAAATGATAAGCTAGAATAAAAAATACAATTCTTGAGTAAAAATGAGATTCTAATGATGCCGATACCAAATATGGCAAGAGGAGTCTATTATGGTATTGTGGATAGCTTCAATGTAGGAACAAAAGTGTTAGATCCTTGAAATGAAAGAGTAGTAGGTTGTGATGATTTTATAGAGAGAAAAAAAACACTTATGCTTTTTCTATCCCAAGTAGAGGCAACAAGCCAAAAAAATGAACCAAAAGAGTTGAGAGATCACCAAGGGTATGATGTAGAGGGTCAAATTTGAGTTTGATGCAGAGTAGTGTAGAGATGCCAAACTAAATGTGGATTGAAAAAACTCGATCCACGATAATGTAAAAATAAATCAATACATATCTGAATGTCTAGATCCGATGTAGACTAGATGATAATCTATATAAATCTAAGAAACATATGCCAAAACTAATGTAAATATCCACCACTCCAAATGTAAAACAAGCAAGATTGAGATCATCAATACAAGCAGTCTAAATCAAAACTATATACCCCTGATATGTATTACAAAGGTCCAAGGAATCTACTTTGATATCAGATATTGTGGAGTTAATATTGTCAAACAAATTCAATGCATTATTCAATAATGATAAGAATATTTATACAAAATAGTTTGTCCTATTTTCTAGGAAACCAACCTTATATATAGCTTTCATTCCTATCTCCACTCCTATTTTATTGCCTAGAATCTCTAAATATACTCACTTGATCTTCTTTAATGAGTGATTTATGTACACACACAAAATATGACTACCCATCTAAAATCTACCCATACAATATTATTTCTCATCATTAATAAATATGAGCACTAATATAATTATTTCCTAACACACTCTTCTTTGCCCTTAAATTAAGCCCTAGAAAAAATGGGTTAGTGGATACAAGGTGTCAACCTTATTTAAAAACACCAATTTTTAGTTTTTCAAATCAAGATGATTAATCTATAATAACTAATTACATTTATAGGGATAATTATGCTATAGATTAGGAATTTATTTTAATCCCTTTATTCTCTCATTTATCTTTACCCTACCATTTATCTCACAATCCTATCTCTACGTACAACTTATTTTTCATATTATGAGTTGATATCATAACTAATTTATTTATTTAACTAACCTATTAACATTATTTCTCACCAAAAATGTGAGCATTAACCTAGCTTTTCATAATAGTACCCCCTTAGTGATAACATGGGGTGAGGAACTGAACATCTATATTTCCCTCTATAGGATGGATGTCATGTTCACTCGACAATGCACCCATTACAACATTGAGAGATTTATTACAAATAAAATCATTTGTTTCACATGTTTTAATGATAATTACCTTTTAACATAGGCTTATCTAAAAACTTTGAATAAATTTTGACAGATACTAGACTGGATAAAAAATTGATACATAACTATATATATATATATATATATATATATATATATATATATATATATATATATATATATATATATATATGTATATATATATATATATATATATATGTATATATATATACATATATATATATACATATATATATATATATACATATATATATATATATATATACATACACACACACACACACACACACACACACACACACACACACACACACACACACTCCAAAAAAATAAAATAAATAAATAAATCTTGGAAAAAAATATTAATTACTAAAGTTAAAAAATAAAAACAAATAAACCTAAACCACTTTTTATAAAATTAAAACCACAGATACAAAATCAAAAAATTAATAAAATAAAATAACTTTGACTAAAACAAACACCATGAATTTTAAAACAAACAACTAAGTCTAAAAATTCAAACTTTATACATAAAAAGACCTAAAATTAAAAAAATACTTTTACGAAACCTAAAACAAAATTTTGTGTTCCGCAATTACCATGAGACCTACCTTTTAACTTAGAAAATATAGCTTTTGGGCTACTCCTTTAGTAATGTATACATGTGTATGTGATGTTATTATGACTGATATGAGAATAGGATAAAATATGAAATCTTTGCTTTATTGGGTATGTGATTGAATGTTTTTGATAGGTTGCCTTGGTTTGTGTTAGGTGAGGAATGAGTGAGGGTTGATCTTGTACTTATAACAATCCCTTTAGAGAATAACTTGCATTAAATCACTTAGGTTGACCATTATGATATGTTTCATTTGTTAATTAGATGACTTTAGGCTACTGAACACTTGTGTCAAAGTAGGACACCTACGTTGATTCATATGTTTATCTAGGATACAAGTGTCTAAGAATCAATAAAGTAGGTACAAGATCAAAACTTGTATAGGCATAAGATAACTAGGTTTTAATCATTGTGGGAAATATAGAAGGATTAAGTCATCCATATAAGACTAGTCGAACTAAGATATAGGCCAAGTGGCATAATAAAGAGTAGATGCAAGATTTGTGAAAGTAGGAAATGTCTAGAACTGAGAGTAACAACCAAGGTCTAAGTTTTCCAAGTTTAAAATATTGAGGTTCTATATAATTCATAAAAAGTGTCTACATTGTATTTCTTTAATCTAGTAATGAAATTTTTAGTTTAAAGGAAAATAAATGCATACCTAGTTGTGAATAACACACCTTATCTTTACTTGAGTCAAACTTAAGTGCTTTAATAGTGTCTGACCTAAGAACAAGAGAATATTATAGTATATAATCAATGCATATAATCTAAAATTGAAATTATTTAAATGACTTGAAATTTAAATAACAAGGTTTAGCAGTACACTTGTGTATTGATGCAATTGTCTTACCTTTTGGTGATTTAATTTAAAATATGTAGCATTATGAATCACTATAACTGAGATTGGGACAAATATAAATCTAGAAAGTTCATGTATCTAAGGATATATATATATACATATATATATATATATATATATATATATATACATATATATATATATATATATATATATATATATATATATATATAGGATGACCCATACCCCAACTTTGGAGCAAAATATGAATTGCCACCTGGCAATTGAGACTAGCTCAATCATGTAACCCAATCAAACTTATAACCTAGTGAGTGTGAGTGAACCAAGTCAACTCAAACTATCAAAATGGTGAGGTTGGATGATATAATCAAGTCCAACCTGAAATATTTAGTGATTTAATCATCTCAACCATACCAAAAAGTGAACCAACTTCTACAATAGATTGATTCAATATAGTTTGTAAAAGTCTGGCCAATTAAAAGGGGCATACGCACACATCAATTAATTCAAATCTTTATAAATACTAAAATTCATAAATAGAATTAATTAATATTAAAAACATAATCAAATTCCTAATTTAATAAATCCATGATAAATTAAATGAAATATCAAAAAATAAATTCAAAAAATCAAGAGTATCCTAGGAATTCATAATTACCTTTTGTGAGTTGTCCAAAATCCAAAATATGTCACCCATGCCTATTACATGATAATCATGAGGTTTAGACATATTTTAACTATATTGGGGTTAATTAATTAACTAAGGTGAGGTTTTAACCCCTTCTAAGACCTTTTACTAAACCTATAAATACAAGAATTTACCTCTCATTTAGGAGAGCTTGGACATAGTAATGTTATAATACTAGTTTTATGAAAAGATTGAAAGCAATAGTGTTATAATGCCAAAATTGTGAATCAAAATCCAATCCATGAAGCCATAAAGCTACATCAATTAATTATGAGCCAAGCTATGGTTCCAAGAGCATAAGGAGCCACACAACTCCATTTTCCAAAGACTTATTGAGCATAAGCCAAGCAAGCTAAACAAAGAAATCTCTTGTAGTATTCAAGGAAGGTAAGAAAGGTTTTTTTTTTTTTTCATTTTAGTTATGATTTTTCAATTATTTTTCTTCAATATGCTCCTCCCTTTGATCTAGGTAAGATAGTGTTATGCATGTTAGTGTGTTTCCTTTCATTTTGATTTATTTCCATTGTAAAGATAACATATGATCTAACCACCCTTATTTGATTCTTTTATCATAAATGGCATGTTCAATGGGATAATAAGCATCCCACATAGTAAAGAGATGAATATGCAACTCAAACAATGACATTTAAATGCTTAAATTCCTTCAAAATTTTAGTTTTAGCTTTGATTTTGATGAATTTTTTATTTTTGAATTATCTCAAATCTACATAGAGACCTATACTATTCAAGACTAAATGACATTGGTTCCATGTGACTATTATCAGTTTAACCCAAATGAGCTCAGTTTTGTGTAACTATTATTGATTAGTATACAAGGTAGAATATAGCTTACCAAGATTGCACTTTAAATGTTTAAAGTACTCCTAACGGTTGTTTCTTGATCTTAGTAGCTTTTAAACTCTCTATCTAATCCTTGCCTTGCAGGTTTTGTTGAATTTTTAGAAAACCATTTCCTAACCTAATGCTTTAATATAATATGGTTTTACCTTTGGGTTCATAGGTGATCAAAGATGATCTTAATCGACTGGCATCAATTCTCTTTGAGACTGATTGGCATCGATTACCTTGAATCAATATCAGTCATTTATGACTGACCATGGTCACTATGTTTTTAAAAATTAAAACCCAAGAGAGATTTTTCCAAAGTTCATTTTCTCACAATCAAAAGTGCTTATAAGTAGAAGGGTACTATCTAACAATTTCAGGTTCAAGATGAGATTTGAAAATAAATTTGTAAGTTTTGGTTAAAGAATATTTTGTTTTGGGATTTTAAAAGGAATCTAACTAAATAAATCACACTTCATTTTAGTGTTGAAATGAACATGTTAGATCTTAAAAATTTATATATTTGTGATTAAAAATAATTATAATGGCTAAGTCTTAGAAAACACTTCATTCTTGGTGCTTAAAATGAATGCTTAAGTCTTGAACACTTATTTTTGGTGTTTAAAAATGAACTTACGCTAAATATTGAACATTTGGGTTTTGAGTTTAAAATTAACATAGATGAATTTTATTAAGTTGTGTTGGGAAATTATTTAAATTTGATGCCAAGTAAAGAACATTTTCACATTTCAATTTGGTGCCTAAAATCAAACTTCACTCATAAATGCTTGCAAATTATTTGTTGATTGCTTATTTTTGCAAAAAGAATAGCGTGTGTATGCTCTCCCCGCATCACCTATAGGGAAATCAAGTGATTTAAAGTGAATTTTCATTAAATTTAGTGCCTAGTCCAAGGCATAAAATTAAATTTTCCTAGTCTCTCCCCAAAACCTGCATGGTATAGGGTGATCTAAAATCAACCCTAAAGTCTTTCTACTAGTCTTTATTTTCATGCAATTTAGCTTGTGAAGGGGATTTAATTACCTCTCATGAGTTATTAAGAAATTATTGACCCAAGATTTCATTTTCTAGTAGTGTTTTAATCTCATTCCATGATGGGGTATACAAATTAGTAAATGCATACTTATAGAGCTAGTGGTTAAATGACTAACCTCTCCTTTAGTAATGAAGGCCTGAGTCAGGTTTGGTCAACCCGAGGATACCACTAAGTAGTCCATATATTGTATCATCATACAAAATAATAGATCCTTGCATGATAATTTTATCAATATGAACTCAATTAATGTGATTCTTCTCTTATGTTAGCCACACTTGGGATCAATCTAGATGGTCATAACTTTTAAGTTTTAGTTAACCCCACTTTGCAACAGCTTGATAAGATCTAGGATAATATAATTAATTATAATTTTTCATTTATTCTTTTATTTTTTAGTGTGTTAAATCTAAAAATTTATTTTTTATACCATGTCATGAACAAGTTTGTTTATCTACATTACTCCATTATTTAAGGAGGTGTTATCCCATCCATTTGACACCTTGATTTAACTTAGAAAACTTTTATGTCAACAATGTTGAGTATGGAACTTGATTAAGATGGATAACATTATGCTTCCCAAATCATTTCAAGTATTTTTCCTTAAAATTCTTTGAAACAAACCATTGTCACATATTTTAGGAGTAATAATGTTGTTACACTACCAAAATTATTTCACAAACTTGTCTTTATCTTGTGTCCAAGTTTCACATTGTTGAAACCAATCATTTGTGTCTTGTTGGATAATTATTTAGCACAGTCATGTTATTAAAATTTGCCTAGTTTGTTGTCAATAAAATCCAAGTTTTCTTAAGTTGACTCTTTGATTAACTTTTATAATTTCAGATCTAAACATTGATTGATTTTTTTTTAAGCCTCATTTTGTAGGGGCTGATACACAGATATTTCTTTTTTAGGTTGTGTAACTTAAGTTAATTTTTGACCCAAAATTTGAAATATATATTTTTTATGCCTTTATTTGATAGAATCGATCTATCTCCAAGTGCCTTTTTTAGTGCCTTATATCAATTTGATCACATTTAAGTCTATAATATAATGCCTAGTCTTTGCCAAACTGTTCTAAGTTTATTAGATTAATCATCATCCTTTTATTTTGAGTCTAGCTATTGATGACACCTTTGGCCAAAGTCCTAGTATCAACCTTGTTTTGAGCCTAGATTTTGATGTTGTATTTGGTCATAAGTCCTAGAGACTCTTTTACCTTTCATAGTTTAGACCTATTTGGAACATATTTTAGACATTACAGTTTGGCATCTTATTTTTAGGTCATTTTACTTGACCTTGTTTATGTGAGACATTTAATGTTAGAAATTTGATGTTATACTTTTTTACCATGTCTTTGCATAAAAATTTTAGAGATAAAACTCCACCCTATACCAAGTTAGACCAAGTTTGAACAATTTGTTCTTTAAACATCGTTTTCAAAGTTTGTAAAAATCTATACCTTTTTGTCGGTAATTATCATTGATATGGATATGTCTAGCTACACTTATGGTGGAGTCACATAAAATCCAAGTTTGATGGAATGGATGCACAAAATTAAATTGGAGACCCTTAATAGGATGATATGGTTTGTGAGGAGGACTTAGGTGAAGACCTCTTTAAAGATGATGTTTTTTATGAGACAAATCCATATCCACATTAGAATAATCAATCAAGAGAATAAATTCAAGAACCTACTTACAATATAAGATAAAACCCATACTAGGATAAGGATAATGTTATTTGGGAAGAGGATTGATACCCTCTTTTCAATCCTTAATTTGGGGAGCAAAGCCAAAATTCTCAAGTGCAAGGTGCATTGATCCATTCTTTAGGCTAGTTGTGGTATTATGCTTGCCCTTATGTGACTACCCAATCCCCTGCTCATATTTTTAACCCTCCTTCAAACTATATGAGCTACCAAGATCCACCAAATCCAAGGAATACCATTACTATTCTAAGACCTCATATTTTGTCTTATGCAAGCAACCAAGCTCCATAATGCCCCAAACTTATCATTTTAAGACATCATCCTTTGGATTTTGTGAGCAATTAAGCTCTACAATAACCCAAACTTACCATTCCATGACCTCTTCCTCTGGCTTGTGTGAGTAACCAAGCTCCACAATGCCTTGTCCATATCATTCTAGGACCTCATCTTTTGTCTTGCGATAGAAACCAAGTTTCATAATGTCCTGCCATATCATTTGAGGACTTCATCCTTTGGCTTGTGCAAGCAACCAATCTCCACAACACCTTATCCTTACCATTTTATGACCTCATCCATTGGCTTGCATGATCAATTAAGCTCAAAAATACCACTCATTATCTAATCATTGATCATTATTGAACTATTTCCAGCCATTCCCCACTTTAAAAAACCCATACCAATTGTCCAGCCCCAATTGATTGAATCAGTACCTCAACCAATCCAATCATTCAAAGACCAATTTGTATTCAAAACTAGTGTTTTACAACTGATTGTAAACCAATACCAAGACAACCAACCAATCCAAGATGTTTTTGTTGAATCAACCATTGGTGATAAGTCAACCTATGATGAATCACCTCTTGATCCTATAGCTATTGTTGAAGAGTCTCACTCTGATGAACCAGTCTTTGTTGAGTCAATTATTAATGATTATAATTATCTTTGGGAAAATCATTACCTAGACCATATGCCTATTTTTTAATATCCTCCCTTTGACAAGCTAGTTTCTAAGGAGTTATCTCTTGACCTGTTTCCCATTATTGAGGAGTCTCACTTTGCCAAACCATTCTTTATGGAGCCCATTATGTCATCATAGTCCATTACTTATCAAAAACAAAACATTTAGAAAAAATCATTGTAGTAGTATCCAAAATAGATGAAGAATTAGAATTAGAGTCAAGTTCTATTATTAAACAAACATTAGATTTAGCATTAGAAGTAGAATTAATGTTAATCTCAACATCAAACTCAGAGTCCATCGAGTCAAAATCAGAATACATTCATGGTTGTTACAATATTGGTTACACATGCCTCATAGATCAATTTTAATGCATTTGTGATCCTTCTAAAAAAATTTAGAATGATTTCTTTAGCTTTGATACAAGTTCTCCTAGTATATTATACAAGGATTGTGTTGTCACTCATCATTCCATTACCTTTCCACATGCCATTTCCACCAAACAACATAGCCATTTTGTTGACATTTAGCCTCCCACAAATGTTGATTGGGATCAATAGAATCACACCTTATTGATCTAAATCCATGGTGGTATATCAATTTAAGAACATCAAGGAGGCCAAGACTAAATTTATATAGAAGAATAACAATCTCTTAGTGAAACCTTTTCAAAGTTGTTAGGGGACATTCAAAGTTAAAAGTCAACATCTTCTAGTGGAACATTTTTGGAGGTGATATAAGATAATCAAATTAAAAAATCAATGTTCCTTATTTAAACCTTCTTGAAGGTGCTATGGGAAAATCAAGACAACTTCATTAGTGAAAACCTCAGCAAGGTGTTAATAGTTGATCACAATAGTCCTTCACTACTTGATGAAGACACAATCAAAGATGAAATCAATATAGCTTCGAATATATAGCCTAATAAAATGGTAGCTTCTCTCAAGCCCAAAAAAAAAATATGGTGGTCCTATTGAGAGAATATTTAGAAGTCTTCAACCCCACCATAACCAAATTTATGTCAAATTTAAAATCAGTAACATTGTTTGTACTTGAAAATATTGATATTCAATACTATAGACATAGGTAATATATTGGACCATTATGATATTGGTTTAGAATTTTTATCCTTCATTTGTTATTTTATTTCTTTATGAGTGTTATTGATTACAACTACCCTTGGTTAAATCAATGTCCCACTTTGTGCTACTAATTATAACTGCCTTTGGGCAAATTAGTATCATTAACCTATGTTATTATTTCCTAATTATAACTACCTATGGTAAAATTAAGAAAAACACATTTACCATGCATTACAATATCACCTTACCATTCCTATGTCATATTGTGCCATTTTTCCTAAAATCATGAACTTGATGTTACTTGCTCAGATTCCTTCATTATGAAATCAAAACTACAATGACTTGAGGTCCTCATGGGACTATGTAAGCTATGCTTGATTCACATTGAGGTCATATTAGTCACCCTTTTACCATTATCTCACAATTTTATGAGTTAAACCATTTAGTATATCATAATTCTTGATTGAGTTTAGATGCTTCAAAAATTCCAAAAACATTTGTAATAGACCTAGAAAATCATAAAAATCATAAAATCATGAAAATTGGCTTAGAATATCCATGTGAGATATGAAGCCATCAAAATTTTTGGGATGGGCCATATTGTTTATTCAATTTGTTTTTCAACCACCTTGGTATTTTTTCTCCCATTTTTGGGAGAACTACATCAGCCTAAGGTTCACATGGACTATGTAGGAAGCACTTGGATATATGGGGTATCTTAGGTTAGCTCAACCACACCTTCCTTTCTTTTTGACCACTTCTTTACCTTAAGGATTCTGGGACTCCTCACTATTTCAAAAGTAACCATTTATCCTTTAGTTTTCCCATCCTTATTGGCCTTTCATTATCAACATTTTGTGTGTTTATATTGTGTGCATTATGTATTCAACTTTGATACATTCATGACGACTAGGCTTCATATTATGCTCTTTCTACTTTACAAGTACTCTCTATTTCAATGCTCTTGTAGTTTTTAGAGACCATTCTCATATTTAATCTATAAAAAAAATATGTTTCTTTATCATAAATTTTATTCTATCCCATATCCTAAGAGAACTACATTTGGCCTAAAGTTCATGTTGAATCTTATATCCATGAAACTATGTAGGTAACATCCACTTGGCTAGTGCACCTAGAGTCAGCTTGGCTACCCCTTCCTTTTCTTCTCTTCCCCACCCCCCCCCCCCCCCAATTTATTTGTTTGTTTCATTATCTCTTATTACCTATGGAAAATGTTTGTCATCTTTTTTGTGTCATTGCTTCCCTATAACCTAGGGGAAACCTTGTGCTGTTGTTCTTATGTTGTTATACATATGCCATTATTGTCTAGCTTAAGGATCACCTTATCACCAAGAGTAACACTTCTATCACACATGCAAAAAAAAAATGTTTTCTATTTCTACTAATATTGTGATTAACTATTTTTTGTGTTTATTTCATGTTGTTTTGATTATTTTGTTCATTGTTAGTTTATTGGTGTTTTGTCTTTATATTTGTTTGTTTGTTTTCCTATTTATGTGTTTTCTTTATTGTGCCTTGACTTAGTATACATACATTCATTGGGTGATTATTGTGCATTATACTTAAGTAAATCCATATCCAAACATCAACATTGTCATCATGGATTTTATCATTGGTGCACTATTTTCACTTTCTTATTGGATCACATGTCAATCCTTGTGTAGATTTTGGCTAAGTTATCATGGGGTTTTATATCATGATTCATACTATCACATGATGCAATAAAAATTATCTTAGGAAATCTTATAAAATATGATGTCATGGTATTTATCCTTGGCCACCTAACAAATTCCCACTCTATCCAAATATTACACAAATATAGAGTAATTAAATCATGAAATATTTTTACTCCTTGCCAGTTAAGATGTGCATTTCCATACTAATAGGTATCCCAAATTCATCTTTATCCTTTGTATCAGCTTATTCTTAATCTATGAGTATGGATTTATTTCATAAGCCCCCTTTTCCAATTTTCCATATTGTTCCAAACTATAGTGTCAATGATTATAACCACCTTTAGGTAAATCATCATGTTTCAAGCTACCTAGATGTTAATGATCATAACCTCCTTTGAGAAAATCATTATCATTTTCTTTCCCTGCATGGGCATGTTTTCATTGTGCTAATGATTATAACCACCTTTCAGCAAATCATTATATTTATCCACCCAAATGGGGCATGTCTTCATTTTTATAATGATTATAATAACCTTTGGGTAAATCATTATCTTTTTACCTTTTCCTTTTGCTAAATATTATAACTACCTTTGGGAAAATTATTGTCTTTTTACCTTACTATGCTGATGATTATAACTACCTTTGGACAAAATCATTCTTTTTATCTACCCAACTAGGGAATCTCCCTTTTCCACTAATTATAACTACCTTTGATCAAGTCATTATTTTCTACCCCCCTTTACCTTTTGTTCCCATTAATTTCCTTTTTTGAGGGACTAATCACCGACCTTATTTGTCACCTGCTCCCTTGAGGGGGCATCCAGAGATCATCAATTTCATTTTTGGGAATTAGGTATAAAGGACCTTTTAATTATTTAAGAAGATGTTATTGTACCTATAGCTTACAATGCCTTCCCAAATAGGGGCAACCTGTAGACACCCATTTTAGCCACGACTGGCTTCACTGGCTTCCAATTGGACTTTAAAATGATTTCTACCAAACATTGCAAATTAATCCTAAGAATAACTAAACATCCCAATTTCATATGCACATCATTCATTAGTACTTATAATCATTTTTAGGCATCCGTATTTGGGTTACTAGCTTGTACAAAATAATAACTTCACATAGATTCATCCTTAGTCAACTTACGACCTAACATTTGGTAGTTTGGCCTATGGACTCATTAAATAGGTCACTTGAACAATTCTTAAAATATCTAAAATTCTAATCAAAATGAATCAATTAATTAAACTAGATTAAATGCTTAGATAAATCATCTATATGTAATTAATGAATATTTAAAAATATAAATTCAAAACTTCAAACTATCAAGACTCTTCATCATTACTTTTATGAGTTGTCAAGCTCTCACAAATATCTAAAAATATCTAATTTGAGAGCCATGCCTATTAATTGAAAAACATAATTACATGTACCCTCCTTAACTCAACTAGCGTTAACTTTAACTCACCTAGGGTTAATTTTAACTCATTACATATTTAAACCCTAGCCTAACTCAATTTGGGTAAGAGTTAACTTTGGAGGCTAAAAATATCAGGCCCTACCTATTGATCAACAAGCTCTTTTGGTGTAAATTAATTATGCTCAAATAAGTGCAAGAATATTTTATAGTAGTGTTACCATGCCAAATTCATTAGCTAATCTAATACAGCATGCCAAACCAAGGTGCTAAGGAAAGGTGTAGAAAATGGAGTTTCATTGACAAAGAGTTTTTTATGCATACAGTTTATTAATCCACTTAAGCAAGCCATTTTGGAGCTACAAGGTAAAAAGATTATTTCTTTTGTTTTATAGTTGTGTTTTCATTATATTCTTGTTACCTATGCTCTCCCTAGTGTCTAGGATAAAGGTCTTAGTGTTTAGTGTGTTAGTTTTGAGTTTATTTTATTGACTAACACTATATTAATCTCCCCTCTATGGATTCCTTATTCACCATACCCACTCTGATGAAATTGACTCTTTTCTCCTTGTTTCTTAACAAAAACAAAATAAACGATCATACTAGCACATCTAAAGAAAATAATGATTATGTTTAGAAACCTCTTGCAAACCCTACTATAGGTGTTTCTATATCTACTATTGATATTGTTATTACATATACACCTTTTTATTTTGGGGAAACATAAGGCTTTTAAGAAACATTTATGCCAATGCCTAATCAAATGACTAATGTATAAAACTTTTGGTAACTACACATAATAGACCACATACCTTGTCTATTACACAATCCATCATACAAACTATTTCACTTTTTCATGCTAAGGGTTGTGATTAAAGAAAGGTATACCAAAAGATATCCAATTAATCGATTCACAAGCCTTGATTCATAATCTATTAGTATCTAAAATTGCATCATATCCTTTACTTATAGGATTTGTAATTCCTAAACTTCCATTATTTGAAGGTAAAGGAGATATAAAATAATGTCTTAGATATTTTCACACAACATGTTTGGATTATGCTTTCAATAACAAGTTGATAATTAATTTTTTTTCAATAAGCCTAAAATATTTTTCCTTACATTGGTTTTATGATTTACTTGTTCATTCAGTCAATGCATTTAATCTACTAGCATATCAATTTCTCAAGAATTTTGTTATCAATGTTGATGAAATATTTACTAATCACAAATTTCTAAAATTAATCAAGGAACTAATGAGCCTATTAGTGAGTATATACTTCATTATAAGACCATGCTTTCAAAAATTAATAACACACTAGTAGATGATGAATTACAAGATATTTTCAAAAATGTTTACATGCACCTTTACATGAGTCAATTATTTTCAATAAATTTAGACCATTCGAATATCTTTGTCATATAATAATATAAAGAGAATTCAAAATTATTGCTTTTAAAAAATCTCAAATATGCACCTAAATATACTTTAAATTCCACAAGGAAGTTTCAAATCAAACCATCTTACAAAGCTTAGCCAACTGATACTAAAGCTAATGCAAAGATCATAGTTAATGTTATTTCTCAACCTTATAACAAGCTTTTTTTATCATATCAACCAAAGAGGAAATTCTCTAGATTACCACAACCACCTCATAAATTATTACAAATGTTACTTGAGTGCAATTTAATTTCCTTACATCTAACATTTAAGGTTGATATGAGTAGATTTTAAGGTAAATATTTTGATAACAATGCATATTATGACTATCATAGATGCAATGGTTATTCTACTCACATATGTTTCATGTTCATGGGCCTTATTAAATATCTTATTTATATCCATGTCATTGAGCTAGGTACTCCTATAGAGGAAATTAATCCTCAACAAAATGAAAATGCCAAGTTAAATATTTTTAGTGAACCATTTCCAAATCATGATACAAACAATGATAATTCAATAGTGCATCATACTTAAAACACATATTCACCTCTTGAGCATATGATCATCCATTAAATGGAATTATTTTTATAATTATTCAAAATGCTCAACCATGTCATATGATTATATTTGATGATAGTGAGATAGTGGATGATTATTTTAATTTCCATGCCTTATGTATATAAGCATATATTGATCAACAAACTATTTATAATGTACTAATTGATAATGGATCAAGTGATAATGTGTGCACAATGGCATTACTCCATTCATCGGGTTACACATAAAATGTCATACAAGCATCATCTAAAAGTTCCAAGACTTTCAATGGGAAATAAAAAACCACTTTGGAATATATTGTGTTGTCTTTTTATGTGGGCCCTGTTATACTATCTACTCCTTTTCTAGTTCTACCACAAAATTAGGTCTTTGTCATGATGTTGGGATGCCCTTGGTTAAAAAATCTCTATGTTATACATTCCATGATACATAGATTCCAAAGGTGCATTCATTATAATCAATTTGTTACAATTTTAGGAATCATACGTGAGTACCCTCTACAATCTATGGTACATCCTCCTCCCCATCCACCACTATAGTTCATTGATATAATTATGCTAGAACAAAGCATATTTACATTTTTTTCACCTATGAAAAATATTTATATTCAATCAATTCATAAACAAGTACAAAATTCTCAAAAACAAGTGATGTAAAAGTAAGCTTATCATAATAAGGTCCTAAGTATCATAATAAGGTCCTAAGTTATCAACAAGCACCATCACATGCAATGTTTTATAAAATGGTGATACATATAAATCAACCTATTCCTCAATGAGTATAACATTTGGCACAATCTCCTACTATTCTTTATTAGATTTTCAAATTATTATACATATCTAAGAGATATTCCACCCAAACATAATTACACAAGTAGTGATATAGATAATTTCATTACAACACATGATGCATTTTCTGATTTTGAGTCATGCACATCAAACACATTTCATTCAGGAAACATGATCCTTATATTTCTTATTACAAATTATTCTGACTCTTATCTTGATGGGATCATTGGTAAGAATGTTATATTATCAAATATTCTAAAATTTGAAAACATAATAATAATAATAATAATAATAATAATAATAATAATAAATTAAAAATTGATTGTACATAAATTCTTGTTTGTTTCAACATGTTATTCTTATATTTCTCACACAAGTGATCGATTTTTTTGAATATTATAACCCTTGGCTCGTAGTGACTTTTCAGTCTTTTGGATCTTAATTTTAACTTTCCATCTCTAAATAGTAGTCTAACATAGTGATCTATACTTCCACATTTTACCATTCATCTTGTTTCTTTCACATTCACCTTGTTGTTTTCACACTTTGAATTGAGAAAATTAAATTTTATATTAAGGACAATATCGACTAGTATGGGTCAAAATTGATTTATAGTGATGTCTTATGTTGGTTGATCTTGTCTTGTACCTTTTTTCATAGTCAAATTATAAAGTGAGTACATGAATCCTTAATGCATCTAATTTTTCAACTTTTCACTTAGTTCTAATACACAACACTATTTTTTCATGTAAAATTTTTCTTTCCCTATGCTATATTATTCATACATGTGCATTAAAAACTTTGAAAAAATGTAAATTTGATAAGATGAGTATGTACAATCATTCCTCCACATTCTTATTCAACCTCCTTCACAGTTTTTAAATTTACAAAATCACATATATAGTGGAGGCATCTTGATTATACATGGCCGCACATCATTTTTAGTGCATAATTCACATTGACACATATTATGGATTAATCATCTCCCATTCCTTATTTTATTCTTTCAAACCCTTGGTTTTCACTATTTTCATTGTTTTTACTTTAAAAAATGTAAAAAAATACAAAAAAATCAAATATTTTAAAAATATAAAAACATTCAAATTATTCTAAAAATTCATAATTATGACCTAAGCATGATTACAAATATAGTTTTTCATTGTCATATGTTATTTATCTCATGATTTTTATATAGTATATCATGTTATTTTCAGCATCTACATGTTCTATTGTCTCCTTGCCATATATGTTTTTGGTTTTATGTTGGTAGATGGAATATCATTATTGTATATATCCACATGTGTTTCACACATCTTTGGAGTGTGATTCAGGCATATATAGATACATGATCTATGCATTATCAAATGTTGAACATTCCATCTACTCATGTCATGTAGACATTGGTGGCATCTATTGTTTTTATCATGATACATCCAAGTTATATAATCATATGATCATTTTACATTATCATGTTTGAGATTATGTACTTACACATGCCTTTATCCATGCTTATATATTTTGTAGTGTACTTTATATAATATTTACATAATGACTTTTGGTAACACATATATCAGGGACTAGTATGATATGTTTATGTTTATTTTTTATGATTTATTTTATGCACTTCCTTGAGTGTCTTGCATTGTTGTAATCTTATTTGTATGAGCATTTGAATATGATCCATTATTTACATTCCCCATTCCTTTATTTTTCTCTTTGACATTTGAATATATCATTATTTTTTGTATGTTAACATTTGAATATGTCATTCTTAGTTTTATGGACATTTGACTAAGTCATGTCCCTTGCCTCTTGTTTGTAGTCTCCTTAGACCATTGTCTTTTGATTTTATTTTTTGAGTGCTCTTATATGTGTGATTGATTGATTATTGAGCTTGTATTGTTAATATCTATATATTTCCATGATTTACATCATCCATCTTAGGATTTGGTGTGATCACATTCTCTATGCTTTAATGATATATCTACCTAAATAGGTTCCCTCTATATGTTACATGGTACATTCATAATTTACATGGTTATCTTATCCTTTTTAGGTAAGGTAACTATCAATTGTAATTTTCTCTCACCTCAAAAGGGTGGTATATAAGTGGAGGCATGACTTCCACATTATTTCACAGACTCAAGTTATAGTGGGGGCATGTTCTATAAACACGTTCTCCATGTTTGTCATAGTTTAAAATTTAGTGGTGGCATATTTTGAAAACATGTTCTCCAAACTTATTCAATCTTCAACATACCTAGAGTATAGTGGGGGCATGTTTTAGAAACATTTCCTTAACATTGGCACTTACACTAGTCCTCAAACTTAGATTTCAATGAGAGCATGTTTTAGAAACATGTTATCCACACACTAGTTTTTATTTTCATATTATAATGGGGGAATGTTTTGCAAACATGTTATCTACACTTCAACAATTTCAAATTGGCCAAATTCATAGTTTTATGATTCGTATACAATTTTTTGGAAAAAGTATATACATTGGTACCATTATTATACACAGTTTTATCATGAAACATATCTAATGTGCATATGATATGCGATGTGCACATAATATTGTAGAATCAAATAAATTTAAAATTTCTAACACTTTCAAGGACTGTCATCACCCATCATGTTGGACTTTTATAGATTGTATTGAGCCAATCTACTGTAGTAGTTGGTTTGATTTAGGTATGGTTGAGGTGATCAAATCACTCAATTTTTTCAAGTTTATATGTTATAATTTATTACATCATCTAACCTCACCAATTTTAAATTTTGATTTGAATTTACTCACTCACACTCACTACGTTATAATTATTATTAGGTTACACAATTGAGCTAATATCAACTATCGGGTGGCAACTCATATTTTCTCCAAGGTTGAGGGCATGTGTCATCTAATCTCTCTCTATCTCTTTAGATATATGCACTTTCTATGTTTTATATTTATCCTAATCTTATCTCTAATGATTCATAATGAGATATATTTTCAAATCAAATTTCCAAAGGGCAAGATGGTTGCATTGATACCCAAGTGTACTCCTAAACCTTGCTTTCTTTCAATTTCCATCATTTCTATTTTCTACTTTTTGGGGTCCATAAGATAAACATAAATAATAACATATGTTTGAATGAAACAAGTATTAATAATTTAATGATATAAATTAGAATAAAAAAAAATTACCCATTCACATATGTAAAATAAATATAGTCAATACAATGTAACTAAGGGATAAATGAGAACATATCTTGTTTGATGTTTTGTTTTTGAATATGAAAATGATCAATAATAATCAGAAGACTTTATTAGAATTATAGGTTCTATTCATTCTAATTTTTTTTGTCTTTAACCCCTAGACACTTGCATTCATTTTGGACACCTGTATCAACACTTGCATCTTGATCTTGACAAACATTTCCAAACCAAAATATAGATCCTATTTTGAATCCATCAGTTGGATGTTTTTGGGATTTTTGTTGTATTTTTGTTGATGTATTCAAATTATGTTCATATTCCATCACTCTTATCTTATTGATAAAATCCCTATGTTCACTCTATTGTGGAGCATAAATTATCAATCAACTTCAATGCATTATTTAATAATGATAGGAATATTTATACAAAATAGTTGGTCCTATTTTATAGTAAACTAACCTTATATCTTGATTGCATTCCTATATCCATTCCTATTTTCTTCCATATAATTTATAAATATACTCACTCGATATTATTTAGTGAGTGAGTTACATACACACATAAAATATGACTACCCATCTAAAATCTACCCATACAATAATATTGATCATCATTAATAAATGTGAGCACTAATATAATTATTTCCTAAAATTCCCCCCTTAGTTTTCACATGGGGAAAGGAATCACATGGACTAAATTTATTTGTATTAACCCCCATAAATTCTAACTTGTGCATGTCGGTACCCTGATAATGTGTTTGATGCATAAATGAGAAATTGATTATATTTTAGAGAATCAAACATCATTCATTTTTTATTGAAAATACCACTTGCATATCAACATAGGCATTATTTGAAAATTTTGACCAATGACACAAAAAAAAATATATATGATGACATAATACGGACTAAGACAACTTTAACCCTTATGATTCAAAAATACTAACACATTTGTAAAAACATAAATTAAAAAAAAAAAATAGACAAACTTAAAAACATGACTAATTTGACAAAACATTGAATAAACAAAACATAAAAACTCATAATCTCATCAAAAGTATTAAACCCATTTTTTAAATAACACCTATTAAAAAAATAAAAAATGTAAAAGAGAAATTAAAACTAAATAAAGATAATTTTAAATTAAATTAAAACATAAAAATCAATATACTTAACAAAAATATAATAAAATTAAATTTAATAAAAAGTATAACACAAACTTAAAGATATAAGCTATAAAAGACAAAATAAAAAATATATAATGAAAAAAATATTTTTTTATAAAACTAAAACCATGAATTAATACAAAAAAACTAATTAAAATCTTTAATTACTACATATTAAAAACTTTTAATAAAAAACTTACTAAATAAAAATATAAAATGAAAAAATACTTTAAAAAGGGACTTTTGTCATCCACCATGGATGAGGGAGATGGTAGTATTAAAGGCAGCTCGGGGGAGAAATCTAGGTTGGACGACACCATGTGGGATTAGAATGGTAAGAGAAGAATGGAAAGGATAGAATATGAGCTAAGTTTTGTGAGGAAAAAATTTTCAACATGATTAACAGATTCAAGGTGTTGATAATGTCAAATCTTCAAATGATAAGCCAGAATACAAAATCCAATTTTCGAGTGACAATGAGATTCTAATGATGTCGATACCAAAGATGGAAAGAGGAGTATGTTGTGGTATTGTGGATAGATTTAATGCAAGAACAAGGGTGTTAGATCCTTGAAATGAAAGAACAATAGGTTATGATGACTTTTTAGAGCAAAAAAAATATTTATGCTTTTTCTATTCTGAGTAGAGGAAACAAGCCAAAAATTTGAACCAAAAGAGTTGAGATCTCACCAAGGGTATGACATAGAGGTTCAAACTAGAGTTTGATGCAAAGCAATGCCAAGATACCAAATTGAATATGGATTGTAAAATCTTGATCCATGCTAATGTAAAAATAAATCAATACAAATCTAAATGTCTAGATCTAATGTAGACTAAATGATGAGCTATATAAAGCCAAGAAACCCATGCCAAAACCAATGCAAATTTAAACTACTCTAAATGTAAAATAATAAAGCTTGAGATCGTCAATACAAAAAATCTAAATTAAAATTGTACAGCCTGATATATATATATATATATATATATATATATATATATATATATATATATATATATATATATATATATATATATATATATATACACTATTTGTAGTGGTCTTTACTAAAAATTAATTGACAAAATAATAGTCTATCAAATGATAGAAGCAATTAACATGTTGTGCACTCAAAGGCTTCTATACGGAACAAGGCTAAAAATTAAAGAGGTTTAGGGAATCTACTCTGATACCAGATATTATGGAGTACAAATTATTGATCAACTTCAATGCATTATTCAATAATGATAGGAATATTTATACAAAATAGTTGTTCCTATTTTCTAGGAAACCAACCTTATATATAGATTTCATTCTTATCTCCACTCCTATTTTATTCCCTATAATCTCTAAATATACTCACTCGATCTACTTTAATGAGTGATTTAAGTACATACACCCATCCAAAATCTACCCATATAATATTATTTCTCATCATTAATAAATGTGAGCACTAACAGAATTATTTGTTAACACACTCTTCTTTGCCCTTAAATTATGTTAAAAAAATTGGTTTAGTGGGCACAAGGTGTCAAGATTATTAAAAAACACCAATTTTCATTTTGTCAAATCAACATGAATAATTTGTAAGAGATCATTACATTTATAGGGATAATTTTTCTATAGATTAGGAGTTTATTTTAATCCCTTTATTCTCTCATTTATCTTTATCCCTACTATTTATCTCACAATCCTATCTCTACGTACAATTTATTTTTAATATCATGAGTTGATATCACAACTCATTTATTTATTTATTTCATTAACTAACCTATTAACATTATTGCTCACCACAAATGTGAGCACTAACCTAGATTTTCCTAATGGTACCCCCTTAGTGCTAACATGGGGTGAGGAACTGAACATCTATATTACCATCTATATGATGGACATCATGTTCTCTCAAGAATGTACCCATTATAACATTGAGAGATTTATTACAAAGAAAATCATTTGTAGTACATGTTTTAATGATAATCACCTTTTAACATAGTCTTGTTTAAAAACTTTGAATAAATGTCGACAGATACTAGACTAGATAAAAATGATACACAACTATATATATAAAATAATACACTCTCCAAAAAAATAAAATATAAATATAAATAAATATTATAACAAAATACTAATTACTAAAGTTAAAAAATAAAAACAAATGAACCTAAACCACTTTTTATAAAATTAAAACTACAAATACAAAAGCAAAAAGTAATAAATTAAAATAACTTTGACTAAAACAAAAACCATGAATTTTAAAACAAACAACTAAGTCTAAAAATTCAAAACTTTATACCTAAAAATCCCTAAAATAAAATTTAAAAAAAAAAAAAAATTGTCAAACCTAAAACACAATTTTGTCTTCTGCAACTTCCATGAGAGAAAGAATGCATGGAGATCAGGGTTGCTAGATTTAGCAGGATTTGACATAGTTGTTACATTAAAATACCATTTGAAGAAGAATCTACCAGAAAACATGGCACCATAGTGAGGCTATGGATATGGTTCATGTTATGTATGGAGGAGCTAAATAGGGAGCATATTTCATCATCCAAATAGGGAGGAGCTAGTTTGAGTGTGATTTAAGTCTCCAATGTGAAGTCTGAGTTGGGTTTTGGTGGAACATGTCTGAGGTGAATTATAGAATATGTGTTCGAGTCAAGGTAGGGGTTTGACCTTTTTTTTAAAAACAACTATGCAATAAATTGATGATAAATATTAAAAATTCATTTTCTTACCAATATAAATATCCATCTCCATCAACTGTATCATATAGTCATTGAATATATTATTTGAAGCCAAACTAGCCATGATAGATCATCTTAAAATAAAACTATGCTTTTGAGATCTGTTTGTGTATATTTTCATATAAGAGAGATTGAGGTTATGATCTAAAGATAATTTATGCTCTAGATTTGATTTATACATCCCTATAAAAATATGTAAAATAAATATATGTGTGTATTTTTTAATTTTTGAGTGAAAATAATGGACAGGATGGGTGAAAAATACTATGAAAAAAGGTAAACAAGATGGAAAGGGAGAAGCATGCAAATGAATGGTGAATGTCATAGATTTGTAAGTGTTCTACACTATAAAACTATTGACAAAATGCAAGAATAGGTGGATAGACTAAAATAGCTATTGCAAGTGGTCCACACTTGCAAAGCTATTGTGTGAGCCATTTTGATGCATCAAACAAGTGAATAAAGAGTACAGATAGGTCCAAAATGGGCCCACTCTAATAATAGATATTAAAAAACATCAATTTTTAGTCTATCAAATCAACATGATTAATTTTAAAATCTCATTAAATTTATAGGGATAATTCTCCTATAAAGTAGGATTTTATTTTAATCCCTTTATTCTCTCAACTATCTCTATCCCTACCATTTCTCTCACAATCCTATCTCTACATAAAACTTATTTTTCATATTATGATTTGATATCACAACTCATTTATTTATTTATTTAACTAAACTATTAACAATATTTCTCACCATAAATGTGATCACTAACCTAGATTTTCTTAATAGAGCTGATATAAAGACCCCTCTTTCAATGAGTGTTGTCTACCTAGCCAATTCTCTGAAGAGAGACTCAAACTTACATAGTTCTCCCCTACATATTGGCTTGTGTGTGAATCATGTAATGTAATAAGCAATTAAAATGGTGGCCTAACTTTTAACTTGGAAAATATAGATCTTAGGCTACTAATCTCTAACTGACCATGGTTACTATGTTTTCAAAAATTAAAACCCAAGAGAGATTTTTTTAAAGTTTATTTCCTCACATTCAGAAGTGCTTATAAGTATAAGGATACTACCTAACAGTTTCAGGCCCAGGATGAGATTTGAATGCAAATTTACAAGTTTTGATTAAATTTAAAAGGAATCTAACTAAATCACTCACACTTTGTTTTGGTGTTTAAATGACCATTTTATATATTACACATTTATATGTTGGTATTTAAAAATAATCAGAATGGGTAAGTCTTAAAAAACCCTTCATTCTTGGTGCTTAAAATGAATGCTTAAGTCTTGAACACTTATTTTTGGTGTTAAAAAATGAACTTAGGCTAAATCTTGAACATTTGGGTTTTGATATTAAAATGAACATATATGATTTTTCTTAAGTTATGTTGTGCAATTATTTAAATCTTTCACACTTAATCCAAGGGACTAAGTAAATAACATCATCACATTTCAATTTGGTACATAAAATTAAACTTCACTCGTAGTTGCTTGAAAACTATTTGTTAATTGTTTGTTTTCATAAAAAGAATAGTGTGTGTATGTTCTCCCCCCATCCCCTATAGAACTCAGGTAATCAAAAGTGTATTTTTATTAAATTTAGTTCCTATTCCAAGTTGTATAAATAAATTTTCCTAGGTTCTCCTCAAAACCTACATGGTATTGGGTAATCTAAAAGCAACCTAAAGGTCTTTCTACTAGTCTTTATTTTCATGTAATTTGGCTTGTGAAGAGGATTTCATTACCTCTCATGAGTTATTTAGGGAAGTATTAACCTAGGGATTCATCTATTGGAAATATTTCAACCCCACTCCATGGTGGGTTATACAAATCAAGGAATGCATAATACTAGAGCCAGGGGGTTAAGCAGCTAACGTCTCCTTTAGTATTGAAGGCCCGAGTTAGGTTTGGTCAACCAGGGGATATCACTAAGTAGTCCACATATGGTATCATCATACAAAATAATAGACCCTTGCATGATAATTTTATTGGTATGAACTCAATTGACATGATGTTTTTCTTGTGTTAGCCACACTTAAGATCAATCTAGATGATCTTAACTTGTAAGTTTTAGTCAACCCCACTTTGCCACACCTTGATAAGATCTAGGATGATATACTTATTTATATTTTGTCATTTATTATTTTATTGCTTGGTATGTTAAATCTAAAAATTTATTATTTATACCATGTCATGAACAAGTTTGTTTATCTGCATTACTCCATTATTTGAGGAGGTGTTATGCCATTTGTTTGACACATTGCTTTAACTTAGAAAACTTTTATGTCAAAAATGTTGAGTATGGAACTTGATTGAAATGGGTAATGTTATGTTTCCCAAATAATTTCAAGTATTTTTCCTTAAAATTCTTTGAAAAAAACCATTGTCACATATTTTAGGAGCAATACCACTGTTATGCTACCCAAATTATTTCATAGATTTGTCTTTGTCTTGTGTCCAAGTTTCACATTGTTGAAACCAATCATTTGTGTCTTGTTGAATCTTTGTTTATCATACTCATGTTCAAATTTTCCTAGCTTGTTTGTAAATAAAATCCAAGTTTTCTCAAGTTGAGTTTTTGATTAACTTTTACAAGTTTAGATCTAAACATTGATTGATTTTTGTTTAGGCCTCCCTTCGTAGAAGTTGATACATAGATATTTCTCTTTTGGATTGTGTAAATTAAAAAAAATTGACCCAAAATTTAAAAACTATATTGTTTGTACCTTTGTTTGATAGAATCAACCTATCTTCAAGTGCCTTTTTTTAGTGTCTTATATCAATTTGATCACATTTATGTCTATAATTAAGTGCATAGCCCTTGCCAAATTATTCCAAGTTTATTAGATTAATCATCATCCTTTTGTTTCAAGTCTAGATTTTGATGCCATATTTGACCAAAAGTTCTATCATTAGCCTTGTTTTGAGCCTAGATTTTGATGTTGTATTGGCCACAAGTCCTAGAGACTCTTTTAACTTTCCTAGTTTAGACCTACTTAAAACATCTTTTGGACATTAGAGTTTGGCATCTTCTTTTTAGGTCATTTTACTTTACCTTATTTTTGTGAGACATTTAACATTAGACATTTATAATTATACTTTTTTACCAAGTCTTTGCATAGACTTTTTGGAGATACAGGTCCACCCTAGACCAAGTTAGACCAACTTTGAACTATTTATTCTTTGGACTTCATTTTCAGAATTTGTAAAAAGTTAGGCCTTTTTATGGAGCGTTATCATTCATGTGGGTATGTTTATATACACTTATGGTAGAGTCACGTACAATCCAAGTTATGATTGAATGGCCACACAAAATTCAACTAGAGACCCCTAATGGGATGTTATAATTTATGAGGACTTAGGTTAAGACTTCTTTGAAGATGATGTTTTCTATGAAATAGATCCATATCCACCTTACAATAATCAATCAAGATAACAAAGTCAAGAACCTACTTATGATCTAAGCCAAAATCCCTACTAGGATAAGGATAATGTTATTTGGGAAGAAGAACCATACCTTCCTTACAATCCTTAACTTGGGAAGAAAATCCAAAAAAATTAAGTGCAAGGTGCATTGATCCACTCTTTAGGCTAGTTATGGTATTATACTTTCCTTTATGTGACCACCTAATCCCCCACTTATACCATTAACCCTCCTTCAAACTATATGAACTACCGAAATCCATCACATCTAAGGAATACCATTACTATTCTAGGATCTCATATTTTTGCTTGTGTAAGTAACTAAGCTCTACAACACCCCAAAATTATCATTTTAGGACCTCATATTTTAGCTTTTGTAAGCAACCAAACTCTACAATGCCACAAACTTATGATTCCAATACCTCATCCTTTGGCTTGTGTGAGCAATTAAGCTCCATAACAACCCAAACTTATCATTCCATGACCTCTTCCTTTGGCTTGTCTAAGTGACCAAGCTCCACAATGCCCTATCCATATCATTCTAGGACCTCATCCTTTCGCTTGTGATAGAAACCAAGCTTTGCAATGTCCTACCCATATCATTTGAAGACTTCATCCTTTAGCTTGTGTGAGTAACCAAGCTCCACAACACCTTAACCTTACCATTCTATGACCTCATCCTTTATCTTGTGCAATAAATTAATATCCACAATTCCCACTCATTATCTAACCATTGATCATTATTAAACTATTTCCATCCATTCTTCACTTTAGAAAACCCATACCAATTGTCCAACCCCAATTGATCCAATCAGTACCTCAATCAAGATAATCATTCAAAGACCAACTTGTATTCAAAACTAGTGTTTTAAAATGATTGTAAACAAATACCAAGACAACCAACTAATCTAAGATGTTTTTATCGAACCAACCATGTGTGATAATTCAACCTACGATGAATCACCTCTTGATCCTATACTTATTATCAAGGAGTCTCACTCTGATAAGCCAGTCTTTATTGAGTCACTTCTTAATAATTATAACTACCTTTGGGCAAATGATTACCTAGACCATATGCCTATTTTTCAAGAGCCACCCTTTGACAATATAGTCTCTAAGGAGTTATCTCTTGACCTATTTCCCATCGTTGAGGAGTCTCACTTTAACAAACTAGTCTTTATGGATCCCATTATGCCATCATAGGCCATTACTTATCCAATACTAAACATTTAACAAAACATAATTATAGTAGTAGCTACAATAGATGAAGAATCAAAATCAGAGTTAGGTTTTATTATTTAATGGACACCATATTTAGCAAGTAGAATCAATGTTAGCCTCAACATCGAATTCAGAATCCATCGAGTCAGAATTAGAATATGTTCATCACTATTACAATATTGGTTACACATACCTCATAGATCAATTTGAATATATTTATGATCCTTATATAATTTTTTAGGATGATTACTTTAGCTTCGATATAATTTCTCCTAATATTTTCTATGAGGATTGTGTTGCCACTCCTTATTCCATTACCATTCCATATGCTATTTTTGCCAACCAACATAGCCATTTTATTGACATTCCACCTCCCACAAATGTTGATTAGAACTTATAGAATCATACCTTTTTGAACTACATCCATGGTGATATATTAGTTGAATAACATTAGGGAGGCCAAGACCAAATTTATGTAGAATAAGAACAATCTCTTAGTGAAACATTTTTGAAGGTGCTAGGGGACAATCAAAGTTCAAACTCAGCATCTTCTAGTGGAACTTTTTTGGAGGTGCTAGAAGATAATCAAATTCAAAAATCAATATTCCTTAGTGAAACCTTCTCATAGTTGTTATGGGACAATCAAGATAACTTCATTGGTGAAAACCTCATTGAGGTGCCAATAGTTGAGCACAATGGTCCTTCACTACTTGATGAAGACATGATCAAAGATGAAATCAATATAGCTTCCAATCTACATCCTAATGAAATAGTAGCTACTCTTAGACCCAAAAAACAAAAAAATATGGTGGTATTATTGAGAGAATATTTAGAATTCTTTAGCCCTACCATAACCAAAGTTATGTCAAATCTAGAATTGATAACATTATTTGTGCCTAAAAATCATTATCTTCAATACTATAGATGTGAGTAGTATATTAGACCAGTATGATAGTGGTTTGAAAATTATATCCTTTATTTTTTATTTTATTTCCTTATGAGTGTTACTTATTATAACTGCCTTTGGTCAAATTAGTGTCCCACTCTATATTACTAATTATAACCTTATTTGGGAAAATTAGTATCATTGACATATGTTGTTGTTTCCTAATTATAAATACCTATGGGAAAATTAGGAACAACACCTTTACCATGAATTACAAAATCACCTTGTCATTCCTATGCCATACTATGCCATTTTTCCTAAATTCATGAAATTGATACTACTTACTTAGATTCCTTTATTGTGAAGTCAAAACTATAGTGACTGGATATCCTTATGCGACGATGTAGGTTGTGCTTGATTCATGTTGAGGTTAACTCAATCACCTTTTTTCGATGCTCTCATCATTTTGTGAGTTAGACTATTTAGTATCTCATAATTCTTGATCAAGTTGAGATGCTTCAAAAATTCCAAAAACTTTTGTAATATACCTATACAATCTTAAAAATAATGAAAACTGGCTTAGAATATCGATGCGAGATATGTAGCCATCAAAAATTTTGGGATGGGCCATCTTGTTTATTTAATTTATTTTTTAACTACCTTTATATTTTTTCTCCCATTTTTGGGAGAACTACATCATCCTAAGGTTCACATGGACTATGTAGGAATCACTTAGATACATGGCGTATCTCAAGTTAGCTCAACCGCACCTTCCTTTCTTTTCAACCACTTCTTTTCCTTAAGGATTATGGGACTCCTTGTTATTTCACAACTAACCACTTGTCCTTTAGTTTCCCCATCCTTATTGTCTTTTTTCTCTCATCATTTAATGAGTTTATATTGTGTGCATTATGTATTCAACTTTGATATATTCATTACCATTAGGCTTCATATTATGCTCTTGCTACTTTATGAGTACTCTCTATTTCAATGCTCTCATAGTTTTGTGAGACCATTCCCATATTTACTCCACAATAAAATCATTTTTCCTTATCATAAATTTTCTTCTATCCCATACCCTCAAATAAATACATTTGTCTTGAAGTTCATGTTGGATCTTGCATCCATGGAACTATGTAGGTAGCATCCACTTGCCTAGTGCACCTAGACTCATCTTTGTTACCCCTTCCTTTTCTTCTATTCCCCTAATTTTATTTGTTTGTTTCATTATCTCTTATATCCTAGGGGAAATTTCTATCATCTTATTTGTGTTATTTCTTCCCTATAGCCTAGGGGCAACCTCATGCCATTGTTCTTATGTTGTTATACATGTATCATTGTTGTCTAGCTTAGGGTTCACCCTATCACCAAGAGTAAGACTTCTATTACACATGCATGAACAATTTGTTTTCTATTTGCAATAATATTGTGATTAACCATTGTTTTTGTTTATTTCATGTTGTTTTAATTGTTTTATTCACTTTTAGTTTATTGGTGTTTTATCTTTATATTTGTTTGTTTGTTTGCTTGTTTATTTATTTTCTTTTTTTTGCCTTAACTTAGTATACATCCGTTCATTAGGTGATTCTTGTGCATTATACTTAAGTCCATCCATATCTAAACATCAACATTGTCATCATGGATTTTATTATTGGTGAATTATTTTCACTTGTTTATTGGATTGCATGTCAATACTTATGCATATTTTGGCTAAGTTATCATGGTGTTTTATATCATGATTCAAACTATCACATGATACAATAAAAAATATCTTGGGAAATCTTGCAAACAATGGTGTCATGGTGTTTATCTTTGGCCACCTAACAAATTCCCACTCTATCTAAATATTATGAAAATATAGAGTAATTAAATAATGAAAGAATTTTACTCCTTGTCAGTTAGGATGTGAATCTCCATACTAATAGTTATCCTAAATTCATCTTTCTCCTTTGTATCAGCTTGCTCTTACTATGTGAGTATGGATTCAGTTCCTAAGCCCCCTTTTCCAATTTTCCATATTGTTCCAAACTATAGTCTTAATGATTGTAAACACCTTTAGGCAAATCATTATGTTTCAATCTACCTAGATGTTAATGATAATATCCACCTTTGGTAAAATCATTATCATTCTCTTTCCCTGCATGGGCATGTTTTCATTATGTTAATGATTATAACCACCTTTTGTAAAATCATTATCCTTATCCATCCAAATAGGGCATGTCTTCCTCTTGCTAATGATTATAATCACCTTTAGGTAAATCATTATCTTTTTACCTTTTCCTTTTGCTAATGATTATAACTTCCTTTGGGTAAATCGTTATCTTTTTATCTTACTATGTTGATGATTATAAATGTCTTTGGTTAAATCATCATTTTTATCTATCCAACTAGGGCATCTCCCTTTGCCACTGATTATTATCACCTTTGCGAAAATCATTATTTTCTACCCCCTTTACCTTTTTTCCCCATCATTTTCCTTCTTTTTAGGGACCAATCATCGACCTTATTTGTTGCTTGCTCCCTCAAGGGGGCATCCAGAGTTCATCCATTGCCTATTGGGGCATTAGGTATAAAATACCTTTACATTCTTTGAGAAGCTACTATACAATGCCTTCCAAAATATGGGTAACCTATAGACACCCATTCTAGCCACCACTGACTTCCAACTAGACTTCAGAATAATTTCTTCTAAACATTAAAAATTAATCCTATGAATCACTAAACATCCAAATTTTATCTACATATTATTCATTAGTGCTCAAAATCATGTTGAGGCATCGTCATTTGGGTAACTAACCCATACATAACAATAACCTCACACAAATTCATCTCCAGTCACCTTGTGACCTAACAACTAGTAGTTTGGCCTATAGACCCATTAAGCACAACACCTAAACAATTCTTAAAATAATTAAAATGCTAATCAAAATGAATTAGTTAATTAAACTAGATTAAATGCTTAGCTAAATCATCTATATTTAATTAATGAATATTTAAAAATGGAAATTCAAAAATTCAAAATATTAAGCCTCTTCATCATTGCTTTTATGAGTTGTCAAGCTCTCATAAATATCTAAAAATATCTAATTTGAGAGCCATGTCTATTAATTGAAAATCACAGTTACATGTACCCTCCTTAACTCAACTAGAGTTAAATTTTACTCACCTAAGGTTAGTTTGAAATTATTCCATATTTAAAACCTAACCTAACTCAATTTGGGTAAGAGTTAACTTTCGAGGCTATAAATATAAGGCACTACCTCTTGATCAACAAGCTCTTTTTATGTAAATTAATTATTTTCAAATAAGTGCAATTATATTTGTTAGGATTGTGGAGCTAAAAGCTTCACTGATGCAGACATGGAGGAGGTTGCAGAATGAGTTGCTGAGTGTCAGAAGTGTTTGGCGTTGGTCTGGCCAACCGGCGTCGGCAGGGTAAGACAGAAGGCAACCGACGTCGGTCATATATCGGCCGGCGTCGGCGACCCCAGGCAGACAGGGACCGACGTCGGTCGCCTGTGTAGTTCGACTGCGAGTTAATTACGGGCAGTGAACTAACGAACCAAGAGTTTGCATGATGAGCGCTAATTTTAGACTCATAGCTGCGGATCTAATTATGGTAATTAGATGTCTAATCATTGTTTGGATGAGATCTATATAATAGACTCATGGTTGTATTGGAAAAGTGTGCTAGGGAGTAAGAGAGCATAATTATAAGCTCCTTCTGTGTGTGAGGTAGAGCTATGGTGCGTTCCTCCTAGTGCCACAGTACCAGGCGTGTTGGTGCTGGATTGGAGAGCCAGCTGGGTTCTTCAATAAGTAAGATCGTTGATCTGCAGGTGTATGTGTGTGCAAGGTCGAGGTTCACAGGTGATTGGAACCATTGCTTGATTTGCAGGTGTGCAAGGTCATACAGACAGCAACACAACAGGGAGCAGTATCAGGCATGATCTACTTGGAGTACAGGTGTGTACTCGGATAGAGCAAGAGGAAGGCAAGGGAGTTCCTTCCATAAGTATGGTCTGTTGAATTGCAGGTTGTTGCAGATTCATGGGAGATCTACTTGAAGTACCTTGAGTACTTGTGGAGTGCGTGGAGCACGGGGAGGTGAACACCAACTCTGTATTTGAGTTGGGTGTTGGGACCTGTGAGAGGGAGAGCTTTGGGGAGAAGAATTACTATTCACTTGAGGTGTGGGAAACCTCTGTAAGGTGGTGGAGAAGAAGTGGCATCTTCTTTATTGTATTCTTTTCTGTATAAAGTGTTAATACAATTTGGTATTGTCTCTCATATGCTGTGTTATTCTGAATTCTAGTTACTTGGTGAATCTGGTTAATTTCCGCATATTAAGTTGCTTGGTATTGGTAATCAAATTGTGTGCTTCCGGTGTACACCCTCCCAACAAGTGGTATCAGAGCATGTTTGTTGTTCTAGATCCCCAACAAGTGGTATCAGAGCCTTGGTTGTAGGTTCTTGAGCTTGATACCAACAAGTGGTATCAAAGCTGAGGTTGGAGGAAGCAGGTTTGTTTTTGGTTACAGGGCACTCTCAGGGGTTTCTGATCGAGTGGGAGTAGAGCAACAGCAGATCAAAGTAAGCTAAGAATGGAGGAGTTGAAAAGCACAGATGGTCACTCACGGTCCTATGGAAAGAAAGAGCAGGTAAAAGATTATTGTTGGTTGGTAACAAATCAGCATGAAGAAACTCAAGATACAGATGTAGCAGGTATTGTTGCACAGGGTGTGTTTGCAGGTTTCTTGGATAAAGTTGAATCTTGGATAAAAGATTCGGTTGCCTCTTTCCATGCAGTTCCAGGTAGAGGAGCTGGTGAGCCTTGCCAAAGGATTGGCAAAGGCAAAGTGAAGCTGAAATTGCAGGCGGCCAACACACAGGTGTTGATGAAGGTCATGCAGGTCCCAGGTTTGGAGATATGGCTAATTTCTTCAGAAAGATTGGGTGATGAGAGATGCACAAGAACTCTCACAGCGGATGCACTTGAATTAGCTGGTGGTAAGAAAACAGGTATCCTTTATCTACTTGTTTATATTACTGATTCTTCTTTTGTTGCGGAGACGTGGCTTCGTAGGCTTGGTCACATGAGCAGGAAGGAGATGCATGTTCTTAAGCGGAAGACAGATATATTTGACAGGCTTAAGAACTGGAAAGCCTTGGTGTTTATGGAGGAGATGGCAGACAGAACCCAGTGGATATGGCTGGATACTTCTGAGCAGGGCAGTTTGGACATGTGTTTTGATTCAAAGAAGCTCGCGGGTAAAAAGTCATCACTCACAGGCGAACACAGACACCGATGTCGGTCAGGAGGAACCGGCGTCGAACAGACAGATGCCGATGTCGGTCATGTGCAGACTGAAGCCGGCGATGTCGGGCAGGGTAAGACCGATGTCGGTCATGGGACTGACGTCGGCAATATGTAAGACCGATGTCGGTTATTAGGACCAACGTCGGCAGCAGGGACACCAGCGCAGGCAGGTTGGTAGTCAGGTACAGACGCATGGAACCGACGTCGGTCGGATGCAGACTGTGGAGTGACCGAGGTCGGTCACTGTAACGAATTTTGGGTGGACAGCAAGCTGTCAAGGAGTCTCAAACACCCATACGGAGGACTGAAGGCGTAAGTAGGCCCTCAAATTCGTTGTTCCTCTTCTTCATACTTGTTGCTGATTGTAGAGCAGGAAGGATCCAGGATACAGGTGTGAGCTTGGCATGGATGAGGATGTGATTCCTTGGAGGAGAACCAGACAGGTGTGTTTTGGTAGAGATGCCAGCAGGTATGAAAGCACAGAGACGAATGGATACCTTAGTAGAAGAATAGAGAGAACGGACACATGAGACGGAAGATCAGGTATATGATCTTGAGGAGCTGCAGGACAGTGGTACCAGGTTTGACAGGTGGAGGACGGAGCATGGCTTCAGTCAATGTCAGGGTAACTACTGTGGTTTGTCTTACCAGGGGGATGATGAGTCATGACATCATTCTGTTGCTGTATGTGGATAGTATGCTAGCTAGCAGGGGTGTACATACAGGGTTTTGCTGAGCTAAGGGTAAGATTAGTTCAGTGGCATGTCAGGAGGAGTTTGGAGCAGCGGAATTCTTTGACATGGGAGGCATGGAGATCACAGGTTGATTTTGTCTCGAGTGGGAGCTGATGTGAATCAAGTGTTGGCGAGGTTCAGGATACAGAGCCGGAGCACACTAAGGGCTGGACAGGTACAGTGTCCGAAATCACATGAGGTCTGGTATAGACCTGAGTATTCCCATGCAGTGGGAGCTGTCAGAGAGTTAGGAGCCAATTCGGGGAAGTGGATTCTCAGGATTTTCTGAGAGGGACCAGCAGCAGGTGTTGCTATGCAGGGTCAGGACTTCACTACATGTATTTGTAGGTTCAGATGTGGCAGGTTACTCGGATGACAGGTGGTACACCACGGGATGTGTGGTGGGTTGTCTTCAGGTGGGAGCTTGAAGAGGGATACAAACCAGGAAACAGATTAGACGGAGTACAGGTACAGGTATAGTGCAGCTGTTTATCTCCAAGTGGGAGATTGTTAGGATTGTGGAGCTAAAAGCTTCACTGATGCAGACATGGAGGAGGTTGCAGAATGAGTTGCTGAGTGTCAGAAGTGTTTGGCGTTGGTCTGGCCAACCGGCGTCGGCAGGGTAAGACAGAAGGCAACCGACGTCGGTCATATATCGGCCGGCGTCGGCGACCCCAGGCGGATAGGGACCGACGTCGGTCGCCTGTGTAGTTCGACTGCGAGTTAATTACGGGCAGTGAACTAACGAACCAAGAGTTTGCATGATGAGCACTAATTTTAGACTCATAGCTGCGGATCTAATTATGGTAATTAGATGTCTAATCATTGTTTGGATGAGATCTATATAATAGACTCATGGTTGTATTGGAAAAGTGTGCTAGGGAGTAAGAGAGCATAATTATAAGCTCCTTCTATGTGTGAGGTAGAGCTATGGTGCGTTCCTCCTAGTGCCACAGTACCAGGCGTGTTGGTGCTGGATTGGAGAGCCAGCTGGGTTCTTCAATAAGTAAGATCGTTGATCTGCAGGTGTATGTGTGTGCAAGGTCGAGGTTCATAGGTGATTGGAACCATTGCTTGATTTGCAGGTGTGCAAGGTCATACAGACAGCAACACAACAGGGAGCAGTATCAGGCATGATCTACTTGGAGTACAGGTGTGTACTCGGATAGAGCAAGAGGAAGGCAAGGGAGTTCCTTCCATAAGTATGGTCTGTTGAATTGCAGGTTGTTGCAGATTCATGGGAGATCTAATTGAAGTACCTTGAGTACTTGTGGAGTGCATGGAGCACGGGGAGGTGAACACCAACTCTGTATTTGAGTTGGGTGTTGGGACCTGTGAGAGGGAGAGCTTTGGGGAGAAGAATTACTGTTCACTTGAGGTGTGGGAAACCTCTGTAAGGTGGTGGAGAAGAAGTGGCATCTTCTTTATTGTATTCTTTTCTGTATAAAGTGTTAATACAATTTGGTATTGTCTCTCATATGCTGTGTTATTCTGAATTCTAGTTACTTGGTGAATCTGGTTAATTTCCGCATATTAAGTTACTTGGTATTGGTAATCAAATTGTGTGCTTCCGGTGTACACCCTCCCAACAATATTTTCTAGTAGTTTTACCATGTCAAATTCATAATCCAAGCTAATGTAACTAGCCAAACTAAGGTTCCAAGGAAAGGTGGAGCAAATGGAGTTTCATTAACAAATATTTATTGATGCATATAGATGAGTAAGCCACTTTAACAATCTATTTTGGAGCTACAAGGAAGGTAAAAGGATTATTTATTTTATTTTCTAGTTGTGTTTTCATTATATTCTTGTTACCTATGCTCTCCCTAGTGTCTACGATAAAGGTGTTAGTGTTTAGTGTGTTAGTATTGAGTTTATTTTACTGAATACCACTATACTAATCTCCCCTATATGGATTCATTATTCACAATAACCATTCTAATTAAATTGACTCTTTTCTCCTTATACCTTAACAAAAACAAAATATACATGATCATGCTAGCACATCTAAAGAACATAATGATTTTTTTGAGAAACCTCTTACAAACCCTATCATAAGTGTTTTTACATCTACTATTGCTATTTTTATTACATATCCACCTTTTTATGTTGGTGAAACATAAGGCTTACAAGAAATATCTATGCCCATGCCTAATGAAATGACTCATGTATAAAACTTTTGATAACTACACATACTAGACCATATACCTTGCCTATTACACAATATATCATACAAACTATTTCATTTTTACATGAGTAGGTGTTGTGATTAAATCAAGGTATACTAAGATATATCCAATTAATGGATTCACAAGCCTTACTTCATAATCTATTAGTATCTAAAATTACATCATATCCTTTACCTATAGGATTTGTAATTCCTAAACTTTCATTATTTGAAGGTAAAGGAGATATACAATAATGTCTTATATCTTTTCATACAACATGTTTTTATTATGCTTTAAATAACAATTTTCTAATTAAGTTGTTTTTAATAAGCCTAAAATATTATGCCTTGCATTGGTTTTATGATTTACTTGTTCAGTCAATCAATGCATTCCATCCACTAGCATATCGATTTCTCAAGAATTTTTTTATCAATGTTGATGAAATATTTACTAAGCACAAGTTCCTAAACTTAATCAAGGAACTAATGAGCCTATTATTGAGTATATGCTTCATTATAATACCATGCTTTCAAAAATTACTAACACACTAGTAGATGATGAATTACAATATATTTTCAAAAATGTTTACTTGCACCTTTGCATGAGTCAATTATTTTCAATAAATTTAGATCATTCAAAGAACTTTATAATATAATAAGAGAAAGATAATTCAAACTTATTTCTTTGAACAAGATCAAATATTCACCTACATATACTTTAAATTCCACAACTAATTTTCAAATCAAACCATCTTATAAAGTTTAGCCAATCGATACTAAAGCTAATGCAACTATCACAGTTAATGTTATTTCTCAACCTTATAACAAGTTTTTTTTATCATATCAAGCAAGGAGGAAATTATTTAGATTACCAAAACCACTTCATAAATTGTTACAAATGTTAGTTGAGTGCAATCTAATTGTCTTCCATCTAACATTTGAGGTTGATATGAGTAGACCTCAAGGTGAATATTTTGATAATAATACATATTGTGACTATCATAGATGCAATGGTCATTCTATTAACAAATGTTTCACGCTCATGGACCTTACTCAAAATATTATCGATATCAATTTCATTAAGCTAGGTACTCCTATAGAGGAAATTAACCTCAATAGAATGTAAATGCCAAATTAAATATTTTTAGTGAACCATTTGCAAATCATGATACAAACAAAGATAATTCAATAGTGCATCATACTTAAAATGCATATTCAACTCTAGATCATATGATCATCCATTGAATATAATTATTGGTATAATTATTTTAAATGCTTAACCATGTCATATGATTACTTTTTATGATAATGAAATAGTGGTTGATTATTCTAATTTTCATGCCTTATGTATACAAGCATAAATTGATCAACAAACCATTTATAGTGTACTAATTGATAATGGATCAAGTGAGAATGTGTGCACAATAATATTACTCCATTCATTGTGTTACACATAAAATTTCATACAAGCATCATCTAAAATTTCCAAGACTTTCAATGAGAAATAACAAACCACTTTGGAATATATTGTGTTGTCTTTTATAGGTGGGCCCTGCTATACTATCTACTCCTTTTCTAGTTCTATCATAAAATGGGGTTTTTGACATGATGTTGGGATGCCCTTGGTTACAAAATCTCCATGTTATACCTTCCATTAAATTCCAAAGTTACATTACTTATATTCAACTTGTTATAATTTTAGGAATCATATGTGAGTACCCTCTAAAATCTATGATACCTCCTCCTCCCCATCTACCACTATAGTTCATTGATACATTTATGCTAGAAAAAAACATATTTACATTCCTTTCACCTATGAAAAATATTTATATTCAATAAATTCATAAACAAGTACAAAATTCAAAAAAACAAGTGATGAAAAAGTAAGCCTATCATAATAAGGTCTTAAGTTTTCAACAAGCACCATCACATGCAATATTTTATAAAATGGTGATACATATAAATCAACCTATTCCTCAATGAGTATAAAATATGGCACAATATCCTAATATTACTCATTATATTTTAAACCATTATACATATCCAAGAGTTATTCCTCCTAGACATAATTACATGAGTAGTGATGCATTTTTTAATTCTGAGTCATGCACATCAAACACATTTCATTCAGGAAACATTATCCTTATATTACTTATTAGAGATTATTTTGATTCTTATCTTGATGGGATCATTTTTAAGCATGTTATCTTTTTAAATATTCTAAAAATTAAAAACATTTAAATAATAATAATAAAGGAAAAATTGATTGTACATAAATTCTTGTTTGTTTCGACATGTTATTCTTCTATTTCTCGCACATGTGATTAATTTGTTCAAATCTTATAAACCTTGGCTCGTAGTGACTTTTCATTCTTTTGTATCTTAATTTTCACTTTCAGCTCTAAAAATTAGTCTGACATAGTGGTCTATACTTCCATATTTTACCTTTCATCTTGTTATTTTCACATTCAACTTTTTTTTTTCACACTTTGAACTGAGCAAATTAACTTTTGTATTAAGGACAATATCGACTAGTATGGGTCAAAATTGATTAATAGTGATGTCCTATTTTAGTTGATCTTTTCTTTTACCTTTTTTCATATTCAAATTAGAAATTGAGCACACGAATCCTTAATGCATCTAATTTTTCAATTTTTTACTTAATTCTAATACACAACACTATTTTTTTCACGCAAAATCTTTCTTTCCCTATGCTATATTACTCATACATGTGCATTAAATTCTTTGACAAAATTTTAATTTGATAATATGAGTATGTAAAATCATTCCTCCACATTCTTATTCAGCCTCCTTCACAATTTTCAAATTTACAAAATCACATATATAGTGAAGGCATCTTGATCATACATGGCCACACATCATTTTCAATGCATAATTCACATTGACACATGCTGTGGATTGTTCATCTCCCTTTCCTTTTTTATACTTTAAAACCCTTGGTTTTCACTATTTTCTTTGTTTCTAATTTTAAAAATGTAAAATTATACAAAAAAATCAAATATTTTAAAAATATAAAATTATTCTAAAAATTCACAATCAGGACATGAGCATTATTACACATATAGTTTATGTCATTGTCATATGATATTTATCTCATGATTTTTATATAGAACATCATATTATTTTTCTATCATACATGCATTTTATTGATATTTATGAGTGTTATGTAGGTAATACATATTTTGCATGGACTAGGATGTTGGACTTGCTTCTAGCTAGTGGCCATGTTAAACCTGGAACATTTTATCCAAACAAGTTACACTATTTATAAGTGTTACCATTCTATGACTTATATATTTTTGAGTTATATACTAATATATATTTGTGGGAAAATATTCTCAAGTATTCAATATGTCGATAAATAGAATAATATCATTAAGTTATGGCAACACCATATAATACTCCTTTAGAAATGAATAACTCTATAATGTCACTTTGAGGGGACAACCTCTAATATACTTTTAATAAATAGAAAACTTAAAGCCTAATTGATTGATATCATTTACAATCATATTGACCTCCTTTATATCGACCTATATATAACTAACACTGGGTAGATAACCTCCTAATCCAAATGTAGGTCAATCATTACCCAAAGCATTAATTCCACAAGTCACTCATTTATCCTAATATATTGGACCCATATATCTAAGGGGGATGTGTGTCACATGTCATAATATCCATCAACCCCTATACATTAATTTATCATATCCTTACGTACATAACATTTTATAAATGTCTTAATAACATATCTATTTCACATTATGAACATGGATATGTTATTTTCTAGTATATGATCACATTATATATGCATGATGAACACAATATTTCTAGTTTTATGTTCTATTAATGTTATTACTTATACACAATATATTATACAGTTATTTGTATATTGTTTATGGACCTTGTCCCTTGTGTGAAAATTGCTTGAACATCCCTATGAGATCATTGTTTGGTTTGTGAGACATTTGAGCATGTCCATTACTTGTAGCCCTTGGCCCTTTGTTTTGTGTGACATTTAAACATGTATTTTGTTTTTGACATTATTAATGTATTTTAAGTGTGGCCCTTGGCATTAAATATGAATTTTTTACTTATGCAACATTTCAACATGTCCCTTGTATGTGGTCTTTTGCATTATTGTATGACTTTGAATTTGTTGTGTTTGTGTGTTTATTGATCTTGTTGAGTTTTATGAGTTTAATGATTTATATCATGCACTACCTATTATGTATTCTTCTATTATAATTCACTACTATAAGTTTCATTTATATATTTCCATATGTCATGTATCATATGTTACATACATGATTCAAATGGTACATATCTTACTATGTTGACATACTTCTCATATATGCTATAATACTCAATAATTACATTTTACTACACATGATACAATTAACTTTTATTTTGAGAATAGTGAATTTAAAGATACACAATTCCATCAACTCAAAAGGGAGGAATTTTAGTGAGATTTTCAAACATAAGACAAGCCTCTTCAAAAAAAATCATTTTTTTGTAAAAAATACAAATTTAAAAAGTATCGTAATGGTTAAAAATTAAATTATCAATATATAATATGGGGCATATGCCATGCATATACACTCACATCATAGGAACAAAGTATAAATTCATACAATTTTGGGTGCATGATATAGATTCATGCACAAAATTCAAATATATTTTAAAATTATGCATCTATATTCATTCATATATTTTATAATGATCACAATGGGGAATGATATAAAGTCATGCACATTATACTATTATTTTAAAATTCAAGGGGCATGATACATATTCATTCCATATTTCTAATATTACTTTCTATTTTTGGACATGGTTGAAGCATAAATGTTTTCTATTCTCTTTTGATCATGCATTTAGGAACTAAGGAATAAAATTAAAATAGAATATAAAATTCATCTGCATTGGTTGATCCAATTAATATACATAATGCATAACTTATAAGTTTAGTACCTTATAGAATTATTGGATACAAATCCATTATGGATTGTAACTCATTTTATATCTTGTGATTACAAATACCAACTACATAAATTGAGGTTTATGCATCCCTCAAAGATTTATATTTTATATTCATGTTCAATTTAAATTGGTGCTTGATCACCCTCAAATTTCCATTGCTTCAGCTAAGGAAACAATCTCTCCAAGTGTGTAGTCACTCAAAAATGGTTATGAATACTTGATAATGTCAATTTTGGCCTATTTTCACTTTAATTGATTTAAACAATTAATTTGGACCTATTTCACCACCTCAATATATCTTAATTACCTATACATACCATTCCATTTTTAAGTTGTTATTTCACACCTATAGAAATGTTTCCCTTCTGGACAGGATTGACCAATAGGGGTCAATATTTGTAGTTAATTTTGACCCATATGGATCGATCTTGACCTTCACCCTTATAATGACCAATTTTCAAATTTAGATCCTCCCTTACATTAGGCTATATTTTTAAGATATGTAGATAAATGTTTCACCTTTTGGATTGATATAAAGGTACATCTAAGTCACTTATTCTATTACTTAATAATCACTTGAAAATTTCAATACAAAAGCACACTTATGCTTTTGCATACCAAGAAAAGCTTCCATATTCTTCCCAAATATGATTCTAATCATTTTTAAGTAGTCCTTAACGTATTGTATACCAATAAAAGATTCCATATTCTTTCCAAATCTTATTCTAATCATTTTAAGTAGTCCTTAACCAAGTCAGGAGCCTATTTTATCTAATTCAAGCAAAGCATTATCAAGTTTTCAAGATACTTAAATATGCATTCATGTAGCAAAAGGAACATAATTTCACAAAGCATTCTAAGTGGGAGAAATACATGGGTTTTATTTATCTCGTTAGAGTGTTGTATACATAGGTAATGATCAGTCATCACAAGGGTGATTAAGGTCATCTCAATCCATTACACTCCCCCCAATTCTATTTTTAGGTTTTCCACTATTACAAGATCTATTAGAGTTTCAAATTTGAATAAGTTATTTACAAGTCATTTACACATATCCATAGATCATTTTTTTACACACACGTGTGTTTTAAGTAACCACAGATGATTATGCCTAGATTTCCCTATTTTTTGACAAAATCTATAATCAACTAGTGGAAGATAATAGTGCTAGTCAAACTTGTCTCCTTTTGGACAATTGTGTTCCTCATCAATTTTAGTTATAATTCCTATGGCACTTACAGATTCAATATTTGTTGATCAATTATATCAATAATTCAATTTCACATAGTTATATCATAATTAGTAAATAAATTCTTTTATATTTTCATAGTTAGTCTTATTTGATTCGATCGTGTTTTATGGATTTAGATACTTTACTTTCATTCTACTTGTAGGTTATTTTACAACATTTACTTTTTTTAATAAAATTATCTTAATTAGTTTTAATTCACATATTAATTCTAATTTATGATAAAACACTAGCCTATTTTTTTTAATACATTTTATACAACTTCACATGCATATATTATTGGTGACAAATGAAGGAATTATTGGTGTAATTGTTTGAGTCTTGGGAATTTTTGTCTTTATTTAATAGTTTCTTGTTTACATTTTTTTCCTTTCATTATCATCATGGGGATCCCTGATCCTTTCTTCAAACATATTTATCTTTTATGTTTTCTATACAAGTTTTTAGTTTTTGGATAGATTTGTACCTGTGGATTGTCTATAAAATGTGGACCAATCCAAGCATAACTTTTAGGGTCCTTTTGAGTAACATTTCTTTTAGGTCTTTTCTTTTGCCCGTTTGGTGCTTATTGGGTTAGATTTTACACACCAATAGGTTTCTTAATTCAAAATCAATATATCTATCTATAAAAAACTATTATAAGGCATTTGATGATGGCACTCTATATTTCCAAGAACTGACAAAGATTTACATTTTTCAATTACAAAATTTATAGAGCTAGATTTGAAGTTTACAAAGACTGAATTCATATTTTCATGCTTGTGTCAATGGTAAAAAAATATAAGGGGATTCTAGACTTGTATTCACAATTTTATATAATTACTTTCGAATTTGATCCCCTTTAGAGTGTTATCAATATAGTCCAATGCTTGGTCGGTCGACTAGGACTACAAAATGTTGGTCCAACTCAATCCCTTTCACTCGACACCCCTATTTGATATTGAATCAATATATGAAATATATATGGTTTAAGATTATAGGTATCTCTATGAAAAATTTTAATAATATTAATACCTTAGCCTTCTCAATAGATACAGGCACAAGTACAAGACTAGTTATAGTTTCATCATTTCCATAGTGGATAAATATGTAGTCAATAGATAAGGCCACACTGCATAGATGTCCAAGGAGCATAGATGTGTCCAAATATAATTGAAAACTTTTTTCATATACATGAGCTATTACATGCCTCTTTTATCTTATTTTCTACTCTTAGATACCTAGTGTAGTCAACCAAAAACATGAAAATGTTAAGTGTCTTAATCTTAGTTGTATTTACTATATTTATTATATGTCACTTGTCAATCAATTCCAATTATTATTTTAAATTTAGATTTATTCTTGAATGATATATATTACAATATAAATTTTCTTTCAAAGTTTTAACAAATATTAAATATTGTTAAATAAAAAATATGGTAAACACTAAGTGAGTTTTTTATAGCTATTTTTTACTTGAGTAGTTGATGAAGCACATATAAAGTGTTCCTATATTAAAAAACCATTTTTATGAGTAATAGGTAGAAAAAATAGTTAAATGCATAATCCCTCTCTTGATTTGTCATTTCTAAATTTATTAATTGCAATCTATCGGTCTATTTCATCTCAAATTAATGTGTTTATTTCCATTTTTATTGTAATCTAAATTAGTAATTTATTTCAATTATTTTTTATCTCTTAAGTGTAAAATAAATAAAATTATTTTATATTTTTAGGAATTATTATATTAAATCCTAGATTGACAAAGAGCTAAGGGGGTAATTGCAGGTAAATATTGAAAATAACTAACTTAATTGATCTACCTTAAATAGGAAGTGTAAAGATGAAAATCAACTTATCTAGAATATAACGTACTTCCCTGGGTAATGGTAATGCTGGAAAAGATTAGGAGAACAGTCAAGTATACCTTCATTTTGAAACTAGAATTTCACTTATCTTAAGTTAATAGTGTGGTTAGTTGGACTATAGTATGGTGCATTAATAGAAAAGGGCATTACACTATTATCCTTTTATGGACATGAGCCCTAGAATTTTGGGGATGGTTATGGGAGGTGTTCTAGGTTTTTTATGTGTCCTTAGGAATATTCAATCAACATTTTGTATCACTTTATGATTATTCCTTCTTCCCAACCCTAATGAATACCTACACACATGAAATAAAAATGGACTTAAATGCAAAAGGAAGGGGGAAATGTGGGTTGAGGGATGTTATTATCAAATAATACAAAACCCCTACTATTATATTTATTGCCTACATTAACCCCTAATTATAGGGGTCTTATAATTAATGTAGTTCTCCCTTGGGGAATGTGCATAATCAGATGCATGGTATGCAAGAATGACTTTAGATAAGGCCCTTGTTTGATCAAGTGTGTAGATCTATGTGAGATGTTGAGTATATATGTAGAATGTTGAGCTATATTATTGACTTTTTTTAATTATGTGTTGAATTATTATGTATGATGACAAGCCAAGGACATGATATTACCATCTTTAATATGTATGATGACTTGCATTACTCAAGTATATGATATTACCATATTTAATATGTATGATGATAAGCCAACTATAGACACTTTATTTGAATTATATAAGGAAAACCTCTCAAAATTATAATGAACATCATGCACTTGCATAAATATCTCACTTGAGATATTCCAAAAATACCAAAAAAAAAATCAAAAATCCAAAAATATTTTCAGCATCTACATGTTCTATTAGCTCTTTGGCATATATGTTTTTGGTTCTATGTTGGTAGATGGCATATCATTATTTTATATATGCACATGTGTTTCACACATCGTTAGAGTGTGATTCAGGCATATATAGATACATGATCTATGCATTATTGGATGTTGGATTTTCCCTCTACCCATGTCATGTAGACATTGGTGGCATCTATTTTTTTGATCATGATACATCCAAGTTATATCATTCTATGGTCATTTTAAATTATAATGTTTGATATTATGTACTTACACATGCCTTTATCCATGTTTATATCTTTTACAGTGTACTTGATATAATATTTACATAATAATTTTTGCTAACACATATATCCAGAGACTAGTATGATATGTTTATGTTGTTTGTTTATGCTTTCATTTATGCATTCCTTGAGCGTCTTGTATTGTTTTAATATTATTTGTTTGAGTATTTGAATATGTTCCATTGTTTAAATTTCTCATGCCATTAATTTCCTCTTTGACATTTGAATATGTTATTATTTTTTGTATGTTGACATTTAAATATGTCATTCTTGGTTTTGTAGACACTTGACTAAGTCATGTTCCTTCGATTATGTAGCATTTGAGCATGCCTATTATTCACAGTCTCCTTATACCATTATATTTTCATTTTTTTTGAGTGCTCTTATGTTTGTGATTGATTTCTTATTGATCTTGTCTTGTTACTATCTATACATTGCCATGATTTACATCATGCATCTTAGAATTTGGTGTATTCACATTCTTCATGCTTTAATGATATATCCACCTAAACAGGTTCCCTCTATATGTTACATGGTACATTCATAATTAAAATGGTTATATTATCCTTTTTAGGTATGGTAAGTACCAATTATAATTATCTCTCACCTCAAAAGTGGGGTATATCAATAGGGGCATGACTTCCACATTATTTCACAGACTCAAGTTATAGTGGGGGCATGTTCTGAAAACATGTTCTCCACCATTGTCATAGTTTCATATTTAGTGGTGGAATATTTTAAAAACATTTTATCCACACTTATTCAATATTAAACATACCTAGATTATAGTGGGGGCATGTTTTGGAAGCATGTCCTTGACATTGGCACTTACACTAGTCCTCAAACTCAAATTCCAATGGAAGCATGTTTTGGAAACATGTTATCCTCACACAAGTTTTTAGTTTCATATTAAATTGGGGGCATGTTTTTAAAATATATTCTCCACACTTACAAAATTTAGAATTGGCCAAATTCATAGTTTTATGATTCATATACAATTTTGTGGTAGAATTATATACATTAGTACCATTGTTATACATAGTTTTATCATGAGACATATCTAATGTGCATATGATATGAAATGTGCACCTCCTATTGTAAAATAAAATTAGTTTCAAATTTAAAACACTTTCAATAACTATCATCACCCATTAGGTTGGACTTTTATAGATTGTATTGAACCAATATACTTTAGTAGTTGGTTTGCTTTAGGTATGGTTAAGGTGATCAAATCACTTAATTTTTTCAAGTGTATAGGTTATAATTGATTATATCATCAAACCTCACCAATTTTATAGTGTGATTTGAATTTATTAATTGATACTCACTAGATTATAAGTATGATTGGGTTGCACAGTTGACCTAATATCAACTATCGGGTGGTAACTCATCTTTTCTCTAAGGTTGGGGGTATGTGTCCTCAAATATCTCTCTATCTCTTTAGATATATGCATTTTATAGATTTTATATTTGTCCTAATCTTAGATCTAATGATACATCTTTTCAAATCAAATTACCAAAAGGTAAGATAGTTGCATTGATACCCATGTGTACATTTAAACCTTGCTCTCTTTTAATTTGAATCATTTTTATTTTATGTTTTTTAAGATCCATAAGATAAACACAAATAATAACATATGTTTGAATTCAACAAGTTAATATTCATATTTTAATGATATACAATAGAATTAAGACAATGTACGCATTCACATATGTAAAATAAATATAATAAGTACAACATAATTAGGGATAAATGAGAGCATATCTTGTTTGATGTTTTTTTCTAGAATATGAAAATGATCAAGAATCATCAGAAGACTTTATTAAAACTATGGGAACTATTCATTCAAATTTTTGTTTGTATTTAACCCCTATACACCTATGTCTATTTTGGACACCTGTATCGACACTAGCATCTTGATCTTGACAAAAGTTTCCAAACCAAAATATAGATCCTTTTTCAAATCCATTAATTGGATGTTTTTGGTTTTTTTGTTGTATTTTTGTTTATGTATTCAAATCATGTGCATAGGCCATCACTCTTAGTTTACAAATAAAAACCTTATGTTCACTCTATTGTGGAGCATAAATTGTCAATCAACTTCAATGCATTATTTAATAATGATAGGAATATTTATTCAAAATAGTTGGTCCTATTTTCTAGAAAACCAACCTTATATCTATCTTTCATTCCTATCTCCATTCCTATTTTCTTTTGTATAATCTCTAAATATGCTCACTTGATCTTATTAAGCTAGTGATTTATGTACACACATAAAATATGACTACCCATCTAAAATCTAACCTTACAATATTATTACTCATCATTAATAAATGTGAGAACTAATATAGTTATTTCCTAGCATTCCCCCTTAATGCTGACATGTGGAAAGGAATCACATGGACTAAATTTATTTATAGTAACCCCCTTAAATTTTAACTTGTGGACGTCATTACCTTGATAATCCATGTGATACATAAATGGGAAATTCATTACATTATAGAGTATTAAAAATCATCCATGTTTTATTGAAAATACCACTTGCCTATCAACATAGGCTTTATTTGAAAATTTTGACCAATGACACATAAAAAAATAATATGATAACATAAGATGGACTAAGACAACTTTAACCCCTATAAAGATTCAAAAATACTAACACGTTTGAAAAAACATAAAATAAAAAAAGTGACATACTTAAAAACATGACTAAATCGACAAAACATTGAACAAACAAAACCTAAAAACTCATAATCTAATCAAAAATATTAAACCCATTTTTCAAATAACACCTATTAAAAAAATAAAAAATGTAAAAGAGAAATTATAACTAAATAAAGATAAATTTAAACTAAATTAAAACATAAAAATCAATAAACTTAACAAAACTATAATAAAATTAAACTTAAAAAACTTAATAAAAAGCATAACACATAAACTTAAAGATATAAACTATAAAAGACAAAATAACAAATATAAAATGAAAAAACATTTATTACAAAACTAAAACCATGAATTAATACAAAATAACTAATTAAAATATTTAATAACTACATATTAAAAACTATTAATAAAAAATAAAAAACTTAATAAATAAAACTATAAAACAAAAAATACTTTTAAAAAAGGACTTTTGTCATCCACTGTGAATGAGGGAGATGGGGATATTAAAGGTATCTAGGGGAGAAATCCAGGTTGGATGGCACCATGTGGGATGAAAATGGTAAGAGAAGAATGGAGAGGATAGAATATGAGTTAAATTTTTGGAGGAATAGATCTGTGATATGATTGAAAGATTCAAGGTGTTGATAATGTCAAACCTTCAAATGATAAGACAAAATAAAATATCCAATTTTTAAGTAAAAATGAGATTCTAATGATGTTGATACCAAATATTTAGAGAGGAGTTTGTTATGGTATTTTGGATAGCCTCGATGCAAGAACAATGGTGTTGGATCCTTGAAATGAAAGAGTGGCAAGTTATGATGATTTTATACAGCAAAAAAAAAACAATTATGTTTTTTAGTTTTTGAGCAAAGGCAACAAGCCAAAAAATTGAACCAAAAGAGTTGAAAGCTCACCAAGGGTATGACATAGAGGGTCAAAATAGATTTTGATGTAGAGTTGTGCTGAGATGCCAAACTGAATGCAGATTATAAAATCTTGATCCATGCTAATGTAAAAATAAATCAATACAGATCTAAATGTTTGGATCTGATGTAGATTGAATGACGAGATATATAAAGCCAAGAAACCTATGCCAAAATCAATGCAAATTTCCACCACTCCAAATGTAAAATAAGGAAGTTTGAGATCATTAATACAAGCAATCTAAATTGAAACTGTACAACCTGATATGTACTATAATATATATATATATATATATAAACTAAAAATTGTATTGGTAGTATTTATATATAAATAAAGAAATACTACCAATAAAATTTGCAGTGGTCTTAACTCAAAATTAATTGAAAAAAAAATAGCCTATCAAATGATAGAAGTAATTTATGTGTTCTGCACTCAAAGGCTTTTATAACAAACAAGGCTACAAATTACAGAGGTCTAGGGAATTTTCTCTGATACTAGATATTATGGAGTACAAATTATCGATCAACTTCAATGCATTATTCAATAATAATAAGAATATTTATACAAAATATGTGTTCCTATTTTTTAAGAAACCAACCTTATATCTAGCTTTCATTCCTATCTCCACTCCTATTTTATTCCCTAGAATCTCTAAATACACTCACTTGATTTTCTTTAATGAGTGATTTATGTACACACACAAAATATGACTACCCATCTAAAATCTACCCATACAATATTATTTCTCGTCATTAATATATATGATCACTAATATAATTATTTCCTAACACACTCTTCTTTGCCCTTAAATCATGCCTTGGGAAAAATGGGTTAGTGGGCACAAGGTGTCAACCTTATTGAAAAACATCAATTTTTAGTTTTTCAAATCAACACAATTAATTTGTAAGAGCTCATTACATTTATAGGGATAATTATCCTATAGATTAGGAGTTTATTTTAATCCCTTTATTCTCTCAATTATATATATCCCTACCATTTCTCTCACAATCCTGTCTCTACTTACAACTTATTTTTCATTTTATGAGTTGATATCACAACTCATTTATTTATCTATTTCATTAACTAACCTATTAACATTATTGCTCACCAAAAATGTGAGCACTAACCTAGATTTTCCTAATATTACCCCCTTAGTGCTAACATGGGATGAGGAACTAAACATCTATACTACCCTTTATAGGATGGATGTCATGTTCACTTGAAAATTCACCCATTATAACATTAAGATACTTATTACAAAGAAAATCCTTTATAGTACATGTTTTAATGATAATTGTCTTTTAAAATATAGGCTTATTTAAAAACTTTGAATAAATGTCAATAGATACTAGACTAGACAAAAAATGATACACAACTATATATATAAAATGATACACTCTCCAAAAAAAGAAAATAAATAAATAAATCTTATAACAAAATACTAATTACTAAAGTTAAAAAATAAAAACAAATAAACCTAAACCACTTTTTATAAAATTAAAATCACAGATACAAAATCAAAAAGTAATAAAGTAAAGAAACTTTGACTAAAACAAAAACCATGAATTTAAAAAAAAAAAACTAAGTCTAAAAATTCAAAACTTTATACCTAAAAAGACCTAAAATAAAAAAAGACCTTTATGAAACTTAAAATAAAATTTTATCTTTTTCAACTACCATAAGAGAAAGAATGCATGGAGATTAGGGTTGCTAGATTGAGGAGTATTTGACACACTTGTTACATTGAGCTACCATTTGAACAAGAATCTGCTAGAAAAAATGGAACCATAATGAGGTCAAGGATTCGGTTCATGTTATGTATGGAGGAGCCAAACAAAGAGTAGATATCATCATCCAAATAGGGGAAGATATATTTTTAGTGTGATATGAGTCTCCAATGTGAAGTCTAATTTGGGTTTTGGTGGAATAGATCTGAGGTCAGCTATAGAAGATATGGTTGAGTCAAGACAAAGGTCTGACCTTTTTTTAAAACAACTATGCAATAAATTAATGATAAATATTGTAAATTTATTTTCTTGCAAATATAAATCTCCATCTCCATCAACTATATCATAAAGTGATTGAATATATTCTTTGAATCCAAACTAGCCATGATGGATCATCTTGGAACAAAACTACACTTTTGAGATCCTTATGTGTAGAGTTGCATGTAATAGAGATTGAGGTTTTGATCTAAAGATAATTTATGATCCAATTTTGATTTTGTACGGCCCTTTAAAAATATGCAAAATATATGTATGTATGTATGTATGTATGTATGTATGTATGTATGTATGTATGTACTATGTATGTATGTACGTATATATGTATGTATGTATTTTCCAATTTTTGAGTGAAAATAATGGACAAGATGGGTGAAAAAGACTGTGAAAAGAGGTGAACAAGATGGAAAGGGAAAAACATGGAAATGAATGGTGAATGTCATAGATTTGTAAGTGGTCTACACTATAAAACTATTAAAAAATGCAAGATTATGTCGATGGACTAAAATAGCTATTGCAAGTGGTCCACACTTGTAAAGCTATTGTGTGAGCCATTTTAATGTATCAAACAAGTGAATGGATAGTACATAGAGGTCCAAAATGGGCCTACTCTAATACTAGATATTGAAAAACACAAATTTTCTATCTATCAAATCAACATGATTAATTTGTAAAATCTCATTACATTTACAGAGATAATTCTCCTATTAAGTAGGAGTTTATTTTAGTCCCTTTATTCTCTCAACTATCTCTATCCCTACCATTTTTCTCACAATCCTATCTCTACATACAACTTATTTTTCATATTATGAGTTGATATCACAACTCATTTATTTATTTATTCAACTAACCTATTAACATTATTTCTCACCAAAAATTTGAGCACTAACCTATATTTTCATAATAGAGCTAACCCAAAGACCCCTCTTTCAATGAGTGTTGTCTACTTAGCCAATTCTTTGAAGAGAGACTCAAACTTATGTAGTTCTCACTTACATGTTGACTTGTGTGTGAATCATGTAATGTGATAAGCAAGTACAATAGTGACCTAATATTTAACTTGGAAAATACAAATCTTGGGCTAATCCTTTAGTAATTTAGACCTGTGTATGTGATGTTCCTATGACTGATATGAGAATAGGATAAAATATGAAATCTTTGCTTTGTTGGGTGTTTGATTGAATTATTTTGATAAGTTCCCTTGGTCTGTGTTAGGTGAGGAATGAATGAAGGTTGATATTGTATTTATACAAATCTCTTTAGATAATAACTCACATTAAAGCACTTAGGTTATGATATGTTTCATTTACAAATTAGATGACTTTAGGGAACTAAACACTTGTGTCAAAGTAGGACACCTACATTGATGTATGTGTTTATCAAGGATACAGGCTCTAAACTTATAATGGCATAAGATAATTATATTTTAAGCATTATGGGCAAGATAGGAGGCTTAGGTCATCCATATAAGACTAGTCAAACTAAGAGATAGGCCAAGTGGCATAAGAGAGAGTAGATGTGAGATTTGTGGAAGCAAGAGATGTATAAAATTGAGAGGAACAATCAAGGTCTAAGTTTTCCAAGTGTACAATACTGAGGTGCTATATAATTTATAAAATAGTATCTACATTTGCCCCCTTAATCTAATAATGATATTTCTAGTTTAAAGGAAAATAAATGCATATCTAAATGTGAATAACACACCATATCTTTGCTTGAGTCCAACTTAAGTGATTTAATAGTGACTAACCTAAAAATCATAGCATGTTATAGTATATAATGAGTGCATATAATCTAAAATTGAAAATATTGAAATGACTTGAAATTTAAAGAACAAGGTTTAAGAGTACACATGTGTATCGATGTATTTGTCTTGTCTTTTGGTGATTTCATTTAAAATATGTATCATTATAAATCACTATAACTAAGATTAGGACAAATATAAATCTATAAAGTGCATGTATCTAAGGAGACAGAGAGAGAGGGAGAGAGGAGGATCCATACCCCACACTTTGGAGAAAAATATGAATTATCACCTGGTAGTTGAGACTAACTCAACCGTGTAACCCAATCATACTTATAACTTGATGAGTGTGAGTGAACAAAGTCAACTCACACTATCAAAATGGTGAGGTTGGATGATATAATCAATTCAAACCTAAAATATTGGCAAGATTGAGTGATTTAATCATCTTAACCATACCAAATAGTGAACTAACTACTATAATAGATTGACTCAATATAATTTGTAAAACTCTGACCTAGTGGGTAGTGATAGTCCTAGAGAGTGTTTAGAATCTAAAACTAATTCAAATTTTGTAATAGTAGGAACACATTATATAGCATATGCACCTTAGATATATCTCATACTAAAATTATGTATAATAATTGTAGACACCTAAAAGTGGACACCAATGGCTTCATACCATACTTTACACTGATTCTTACCAACCTTTGAAAATCTAACCTAAAAGTCTCTAAATGTCTCAAATTTGGCATCATAAAATGCAATTTGGCTAATAAACCAATTAAATGGGGAATAATAACACATCAATTAATTTAAATCTTTCAAAATGCTAAAATCCTTAAGTAGAAATAATTAACATGCAAAACCTAATAAAATGCCTAATTGAATTAATTCATGAGAAATTAAATGAATTATCAAAAAGGAAATTCAAAAAATCAAGAGTATCCTAGGAAGTAATAATTACCTTTTATGAGTTGTTCAAAATCTAGAATATCTCACCCATGCCTATTCCATGCTAATCATGAGGTTTGGACACCTTTTAACTTTATTGGGGTTAATTAAAAAACTAAGGTGAGGTTTGAACCCATTCCAATCCATTTTTATAAACCTATAAATACAAGCATTTTCCTCTCATTTAGGAGAGATTGGACATAGTAATGTTATATTACTAGTTTTATGAGAAGATTGCAAGCAATAATATTATAATGCCAAAATTGTGAATCACGAACCAAGCCATCAAGCCATGAAGCTACATCAAGCAAGCATGAGCCAAAATATGGTGCCAAAAGGAGAAGGAGCCACACAAATCCATTTCCAAAGACTTCTTGCACACAAGTAGAGAAATCCAAATGAATAAATATCTTGGAGCAATCAAGAAAGGTAAGAAAGGTTATTTTACTTACATTTTACTTGTGCTTTGTCAATTATGTTTCTTCACTATGCTCCTCCCTTTAATCTAAGCAAGATAGTGTTATGTATGTTAGTGTGTTTCCTTTCATTTTGATTTTTTTCATTGTGAAGCTGACATATGATCTAACCACCCTTCTTGGATTCCTTGATCCCAAATTCCATGCCCAGTGGGACAAGAAACATCCCACGTAGTAAGGAGATGAAGATGCAACTCAAAAACTAACATTTGAATGCTTAAATTCTTTCAAAATTTCTATTTTAGCTTTGATTTTAAAGCACTTTTAATTATTGAATTATCTCATATCTACACAGAGATTGGTACCATTTAGGACTAACTAGCATCAGTTCCATGTGACCATTATCTGTTCATCCCAATTAAACTCAATTTTATGTAACCAACATTAGTTGGTATGCAGGGTAGAACATAGCTTACCAAGATTGAATTTTAAATGTTTCTAGTGCTCTTAATGGTTATTTCTTAATCTTAGTAGCTTTTAAACTCTCTATCTAATCCTTACCTTGTAGGTTTTGTTGAATTTTAAGCTAATCATGCCTATTCTAATGCTTGACTCTATTTTGAATTTGCCTTCAAGTTCACAAGTGATTGATGATGGTCTTAATTGACTAGTGTCAGTTCTTCAGGATTGGCATTGGTTCTCTTCGAGATCAACAAGCATCAATTGCCTTGAACTAGCATCAGTCATCTCTAACTAACCATGGTTACTGTGTTTTCAAAAATTAAAACTAGAGAGATATTTTTCCAAATTTCATTTACTCACAATCAAAAGTACTTCTAAGAAGAAGGATCAATTGCAAGTCTAGGATGAGATTTTAATGCAAATTTGCATATTTTGGTTAAAGAACATTGTGTTTTATGATTTTAAAAATAATCTATCTAAATCACTTACACTTCATTTTGGTGTTGAAATGAAAATGTTAGATCTTACACATTTGGATGTTGGTGTTTAAAAAGAATTAGAATGGCTATGTATTAGAAAACACTTCATTCTTGGTGCTTAAAACAAATTATTAAGTCTTGAACACTTATTTTTGGTGTTTAAAAATAAACTTAGGCAAAATCTTGAACATTTGGGTTTTGAGCTTAAAATAAACATAGACACTTTTACTTAAGATGTGTTATCCAATTCTTTCAATATTTTGCAATTAAACCAAGGGGCCAAGTAAATAACATCATCACATTTTAATTTGATGCCTAAAATCAAACTTCACTCATAATTACTTACAAACTATTTGTTGATTTTTTGTTCTCATAAAAATAATAGCATGTGTATGCTCTCCCCCCATTCCATATAGGGAACTCAGGTGATCAAAAGTTCATTTTCATTGCATTTAGTGCCTAGTATAAGGTGTAGAAATAAATTTTCCTAGGCTCTCCCCAAAACTCACATGGTATTGTGTGATCTAAAAGCAACCTTAAAGTCTTTCTACTAGTCTTTATTTTCATGTAATTTATCTTGTGAAGGGGATGTCATCACTTCTCATGATTTATTTAAAGAATAATTGACCTAGGGCTTCATCTCTAAGTAGTGTTTCAAACCCACTCCATGGTGGGGTATACAAATGAGGGAACGCATATTGCTAGAGCTGGGGGTTTAGCAACTAACCTCTCCTTTAGTAATAAAGGCTCAAGTCAAGTTTGGTCAACCAGGGCATACCACTAAGTAGTCCATGGATGGTATCATCTTGTAAAGGAATATACCCTTACATTATAATTTAATCAGTATGAAATCAATTAATGTGATTCTTCTCTTGTGTTATCCACACTTGGGATCAATCTAGATGGTCGTAACTTGTAAGTTTTAGTCAACCCCACTTTACCACACATTGATAGGATTTAGGATGATATACTTAGTTGTATTTTGTCATTTATTCTTTTATTTCTTAGGGTGTTGAATCTAAAAATTTATTATTTATACCATGTCAAGAATGAGTTTGTTTGTTTTCATTACTCCATTATTTGAGGAGGCATTATGCCATCTGTTTGACAGCTTGCTTTAACTTAGAAAACTTTTATGTCTAAAATGTTGAGTATAGCACTTGATTGAGATAGGTAACATTATGTTTCCCAAATCATTTCTAAGTATTATGCCTTATAAGTCTTTGAACTAAACCATTATCACTTCTTTTAGGATTGATAACATCATTACACTACTCAAATTATTTCATAGACTTGTCTTTGTCTTGTGTCTAATTTTCACATTATTGAAACCAATCATTTGTGTCTTATTGGATATTTGTTTAGCATAGTCATGTTCAAATTTTCCTAGATTATTTGTCAATAAAATAAAATTTTTTTTAATTTGAGTCTTTGATTAACTTTTACAAGTTTGGATCCAAACAATGATCGATTTTTGTTTAGGCCTCCCTTCGTAGGGGCTAATACATAGATCTTTCTCTTTTGGGTTGTATAACTTAGGTTAATTTTTTACCCAAAATTTGAAATCTATATTGTTTGTACCTTTGTTTTATAGAATAAATCTCCAAGTGAATTTTGTTTAGTGCCTTATATCAATTTGATCATGTTTAAATCTAGAATCAAGTGCCTAGTCTTTGCCAAACTATTCCAAGTTTGTTACATTAATCATCATATTTTTATTTAAATTCTAGTTTTTGACACCGTATTTGGCCAAAATTCCTAGCAACAACCTTATTTTGAGCCTATATTTTGATGTCATGTTTGGCCAAAAGTCCTAGTGACTCTTTTACCTTTCCTAGTTTAGACCTATTTAGAACATATTTTGGACATTAGAGTTTGGCATCTTATTTTTAGGTCATTTTACTTGAACTTTTTTGTGTGAGACATTTAACGTTAGACAATTTATTTTATACTTTTTTTACCAAGTTTTTGCATAAACATTTTGGAGATACAGCTCCACCCTAGACCAAGTTAGACCAAGTTTGAATAATTTGTTCTTTGGACATCATTTTTAGAGTTTTTAAAACTCTAGGCCTTTTTTTGGAGCATTATCATTGATGTGGATATGTCTATATACACTTATGTTGGATTCATGTACAATCCAAGTTATGATGGAATGGCCATGCAAAATTCAATTAGAGACCCCTACTAGGATGATATGTTTTGTGAGGAGGACTTATGTGAAGACCTCTTTAAAGATGATGGTTTTTGTGAGATAGATCCATATCCACCTTACAATAATCAATCAAGAGAACAAAATCAAGAACCCACTTACAATCAAATCCAAAACCCCTACTAGGATAAGGATAATGTTATTTGAGAAGAGGATCCATACCCTCCTTGTAATCCTCAATTTGGGGAACAAAGCCAAAATTATCAAGTTCAAGGTGAATTGATCCATTCTTTAGGCCAGTTGTGGTATTATACTCACCCTTATGTGACCACCCAATCCCCCACTTATATTTTTAACCCTCCTTTGAACTATATGAGCTACCAAGCTCCACCACATCCAAAGAATACCATTACTATTGCAAGATCTCATCATTTTTATTGTGCAAGCAACCAATCCCCACAACACCCTAAACTTATTATTCTAAGACCTCATCCTTGGGCTTGCATGAGCAATCAAGCTCCATAACAACTCAAACTTGTCATTCTAGGACCTCATACTTTGGCTTGTGTGAGAAACCAAGTTCTATAATGTCCTATCCATATCATTATAAAACCTCATCCTTTGGCTCATGATAGCAACCAATCTTTGTAATGTCCTACCCTTATCATTCAAGGACTTTGTCCTTTGGCTTGTGTGAGAAACCAAGCTCCATAATGCCCTAGCCTTACCATTATAAGACCTCATCCTTATACTTGTGCAAACAATAAGGAGCTGCAATGCCCACTCATTATCCAACCATTGGTCATTATTTAACTATTGCCATTTATTCCCCACTTTAGAAAACCCATACTAATTGTCCATCCCTAATCGATCTAATTAGTACCTTGATAAGGCCAATCATTCAAAGACCAAACTATATTCAAAACTAATGTTTTACAACTGATTGTAAACCAAGACCAAAATAACCAACCAATTTGAGATTTTTTCTTTTAACCAACCATTTATGATAAGTCAACCTATGATGAATCACGTATTGATAATATACCTATTGTCAAGGAGTCTCACTCTGATGAGCTAGTCTTTACTGAGTCACTTCTTAATGATTATAACCACCTTTGATTAAATCATTACCTAGACCATATGTCTATTTTTCAAGAGCCACCCTTTGACAACCCTGTCTCAGAGGAGTTATCTCTTTACCTATTTCCCATCGTTAAGGAGTTTCATTTTGACAAACCAATCTTTATATAGCCCATTATGTCATCACATGATATTACTTATCTAATACCAAACATTTAGTAAAACATAATTATAGCAGTATCCATAACAAATGAAGAATCATAATAGAGTCAAGTTCTATTATTAAACTGACATTAGATTTAACTTCAAAAGTAGAATTAATGTTAGTCTCAACATTAAATTCATATTCCATTGAGTCAGAATCAAAATACATTTATGGTTATTATAATATTGGTTATGCATTCCTCAAATCAATTTGAATACATTTGTGATCCTTATACAATTTTTAAGGATGATTAATTTAGCTTCTATATAAGTTAACCTAGTATCTTTTATGAGGATTTTGTTGTCACTCCACATTCCATTACCGTTCCACATGCCATTACTACCAACCAACATAGCCATTTTATTGGCATTCCACCTCCCACAAATGTCGATTAGGACTGACAGAATCACCCCTTATTAAACTACATCCATGATGACATATTAGCTAAAGAACATCAGGGAGGTTAAGACCAAAATTATATAGAAGAAGAACAATCTCTTAGTGAAACTTTTTTGAATGTGCTATTATATAATCAAAGTTCAAACTCAACATCTTCTAGTGGAACCTTTTCAGAGGTGCTAGAAGATAATCAAATTCAAAAATTAATGTTCCTTAGTAAAACCTTCTCAGAGGTACTATGGGATAATGAAGATAACTTCATTGCAAAAAACCTCATGGAGGTGTTAATAGCTGAACACAATAGTCCTTCACTACTTGATGAAGATATAATCAAAGATGAAATCAATATAGCTTCTAATCTACATCCTAATTAGATGGTATCTAATCTTAGGCCCAAACAACAACAAAATATGGTGGTCCTATCGAGAGCATATTCAGAAGTCTTTGGCCCCACCACAACTAAAGTTATGTCAAATCTAGAATCAGCAACATTGTGTGTGTCTAAAAATATTGATCTTCAATATTATAGACATAGGTAGTATATTAGACTAGTATAATAGTGGTTTGTCAATTGTATCCTTTATTTATTATTTTTTTCCCTTATGAGTGTTACTAATTATAACTTCCTTTGGGCAAATCAGTGTCCCACTCTGTGTTACTAATTATATATACCTTTGTGTAAGTTAGTATCATTGACCTATGCCATTATTTCCTAATTATAACTACCTATGGGAAAATTAGGAACAACACCTTTACCATGCATTAAAAAATCATCTTTCTATTTATATGCCATACTATGCCATTTTTCCTAAATTCATGAACTTGATGCTACTTAGTCAAAAATTTTCACTATGAAGGTAGAACTATAGTGACTTGAGGTCTTTATGGGACTATGTAGGTAGTGCTTGATTCACATTGAGCTCAGCTCAGTCACCCTTTTACCATGCTCTTGCCATTTTATGAGTTAGACCATTTAGTATCTCATAATTCTCGATCAAGTTGAGATGCTTCAAAAAAATTGAAAACATTTGTAAAAGATCTATAAAATCCTAAAAATCACAAAATCATGAAAATTAGCTTAGAATCTCTATGCGAGATATGAAGCCATCCAAAATTTTGGGATGGGCCATCTTGTTTATTCAGTTTGTTTTTTGACCACCTTAGTCTTTTTCCTCCCATTTATGGAAGAAATACATCAGCTTAAGGTTCACATGGACTATATAGGAAGCAATTGGATACATGGGATATCTCGGGTTAGCTCAATCATACCTTCCTTTCTTTTTGACCACTTCTTTGCCTTAAATATTCTAGGATTCCTTGCTACTTCATAAATATCCACTTGTCCTTTACTTTCCCCATCCTTATTGGCCTTTTGCTCTCGCCATTTTGTGAGTTTATATTATGTGCATTATGTATTCAACTTTTATAAATTCATGACCATTATGATTCATATTATGCACTCACCATTTTATGAGTAATCTATGTTTCAATGATCTCATAGTTTTTCAAGACCATTCCCATATTTCCTCTACAACACAATAATGTTTCCTTATCATAAATTTTCTTCTATCCCATATCCTAAGTGAACTACATTTGGCCCAAATTTTATGTTGGATCTTATGTTCATGGAACTATGTAGGTAGCATCCACTTGCCTAGTGCACCTAGAGTCAACTTAGTTACCCCTTCCTTTTCTTCTATTCCCCCCATTTTATTTGTTTACTTCATTGTCTCTTATAACCTAGGGGCAATGTTTGTCATCTTGTTTGTCTTTTTACTTCCCTATAGCCTAGGGGAAACCTTGTGCCATTGTTCTTGTGTTTTTATACTTGTGTCATTATTTTCTCACTCAGATATCACCATATCTCCAAGAGTAACACTTCTATTACACATGCCTAAACAATTTTTTTCTATTTGCACTAATATTATGATTAACCATTGTTTGTGTTTGTTTCATGTTGTTTTGATTATTTTATTAAATTTTAGTTTATTGGTGTTTTGTCTTTATATTTGTTTATTTATTTGCCTATTTATTTGTTTTCTTTGTTTTACCTTAACTTAGGATACATACGTTCATTGGGTGATTCTTGTGCATTATACTTAAGTCTATCCATATCCAAATATTAACATTGTCATCATGATTTTTATCATTGGTGCATTATTTTCACTTATTTATTGGATCATGTGTTAGTCTTTATGTATATTTTGTCTAAATTATCATGGTGTTTTATATCATGATTCATATTTTCATGTGATATAGTATAAATTAGCTCAATAAATTTTACAAATAATGTTATCACGGTATTTATCCTTAGCCACATGATAAATTCCTACTTTATCCAAATATTACCCAAATATAGAGTAATTAAATCATGAAATAATTTTACTCTTTGCTAGTTAGGATGTGAATATCCATACTAATAGGTATCCTAAATTCATATTTCTCCTTTGTATCAGCTTACTCTTACTTTGTGAGTGTGGATTTAGTTCATAATCTCCCTTTTCCAATTTTCCATTTTATTTTAAACTGTAGTGTCAATGATTATAACCACCTTTGGGAAAATAATTATGTTTCAATCTACATGTTAATGATCATAACCACCTTTGGGAAAATAATTATCATTTTCTTTCCCTACATGGGCATGTTTTCATTGTGATAATGATTATAACCACCTTTGGGCAAATCATTATCTTTATCTACACAACTAGGGCATGCTTTCTTTTTACTAATGATTATAATCACCTTTGGGTAAATCATTATATTTTTACATTTTCCTTTTGCTAATGATTATAAATAACTTTGGGAAAATCATTATGCTTTTACCCTTATATGTTAATTATTATAACCACCTTTCGGCAAATCATCCTTTTTATGTACCCCAACTAGGGCATCTCCCTTTGCCACTGATTATAATTGCCTTTAGGAAAATCAATCTTTTCCACCCCCCTTTACCTTTTGGTCACATCAATTTCCTTCTTTTAAGGGATCAATCATCAACCTTATTTGTCAAGTGCTCCATCAAGGGGGCATCTAGAGCTCATTCATTGCCTATTGGGGCATTAGGTATAAATGACCTATTAATGCACCTTTAGTATTCCCTACATCATGAGGGAACAAGGGGAAAGTAGAAACTTAATTTAAAGTCCTAGAATGACTTAAGGTTTGATTTTTTAGTAAAACTATTACTTAGAATAATATAAATAAAAGAGATACAATCACCACTATAAAAGTCTACAGGCAGACCTTGCTGTAGGGATAGTAGATGTTCTGCAGTGACATAATTTCTTACTAATATTTGCGAATTATATTAGTTCTTGCTAATTAATACCAGAATACCAACTAAAAATGGATTTATACAATGTGACCTAAACTAAAGTGATTCATATGTAGATCCACAAGAGAGTAGGGTAGGGTAGAAAAGGAATTGTACTGAAGATGGAATAAGATGCCAATTTTTCTTACTTCTAAGGTAAAAATACATGAAACTAAAATCTACCAGCTCTAGCATAGTGCTCAAATATGAATAAATGTAGTTAAATATTCTAAGGAGAGAAAATGCATATATCTAATAGCACACATTGTATAAAGTTAACTCACTTGTAGTAAATTTCACAACACATTTAATTACTAATGAGGGAAAACAGAGCAAGCATACTACCAAACTAGTTAGCATAGAATTAAGCTCAAACTAACAAATTCATATGTGAAATGTTATTTCCAAATTATATTGTAGAAAATGAAACATTCATACACCTAAATCATGAGAAATCAAAAGTCACAAAACCACATAAGAAAAATCTCTAGATAGACTTTTGAACTCTTTGGTTCTTTACATTAAATTTTACAAGTGTTTTTATGCCCTACAAAATGAGGGGAAACCTCTACTTATAGACTCCAAATGTCTAAGGTAAGTTTGGATGGGCCAAAAAATTATAACCAATATACAACCAAGTGGAATAAAACTATTAAAATACAAAATAATGTTTTATATTAAAAATCTAAAATGTAACAAAATGCCCTTAAGGAGTTGGAGGTTATTATTGGCCAACTTGTTATTGTTGTTGCCTTTGCTTCCTTTCATTCTCTTCCTAAGTCCATACTTCTATGTACGCTTGTTAATATTTGGTAATCTAGGTAAATTCTAGGATCATAGGTCTGGTATTTCTTGGATCAGCTTGCCATGCTCCACAAGTATGGGTCTGAGGGCCTCTTTTATTCCCTCTGCCTTTTGCAGCCTTTGATTAGTAACTAATACAATGTCAATTACTTATGCTATTGAATTGGCACATACCACATCCTAATAATACCTTGTCATGAATACTTTCATCTGTGATTTGAAATCTTGGTCATCCATGAAGGATTCATCTAGTTTGTTTACTTTGGTGATCATGGCATCCTTTAGCAAATGTGCAATCCTAAATTCAATCTTCTCAAAGGATGTGTTTACATCCTTGAGTTTTTCAAACCATGTCTTCAATATCCTCCTTCTGTTCATGAGGATGGTTTATGTAGGAACTATATCCTTGAGAGGTAAAAATTTCAAGATGGAGAACTTGTTGCTCCTCACCACTCTTTCTAATTTTATCAACTTAGTGTCATGATGGATGAGACTTTGGTCTAGTTTAGTGACCTATTTTAATTGTTGTATTTCATCTCTCTATTTCTTGTTCATAACCTTATAAAGGTTGAAGACATTAATTATAGCATTTATTATTGAAATCAATGTGCTATCAAGTATATTAGGTAGTGTTTTCACTTTAAAATTCTTCAACTCTTGTTTCATCTCCTTCATTATGGTGATGGTTGATTCAACTTGTTCTTGTATTGAGGATATAGGATCCTCTTAATATTCTTGGACTTCTCCAAGGTTATTTTCTCTTCTTATTTAGAGTGAAGAGAGGCTCTTCACTTTCATAAATCATAGTCAAGATAGACTGTGGTTGTTCTACCTATCTCCTCACTACTCTTTTCATTATCCCAGTAGATGCATCAAATCTCATTCTAATATGAGGTGTTAAGGAGGCCACCTAAGTTCTCCCCTACCTTATTATTTACATCATATCTCTCACCTAATTTAGGGTGGTTGGTTGAGTAGGAGGTGGTTTTAATGGGAGTGCTTGGGAGGAATATGAAGCTAAGGTTGAAGCAATGACATATATTGGGTTGGGTCTAATTATCCCAATGGATCAAATAGTGTCTTGGCTAGGCCCATGTTTAGAATGAATGAGGGTAATTTTTTAGGCTTAATCAATCTTTATACTAGGGTGAGGTGAGGTGGTTGCTACCAAGTGAAATATGGAAGAATGAGCCTCAATGGACTAGTGGGTACAATGGATCCAAGGGAAAGGGATGTACTCATAGTAGTTATTTGAGATGGAGTAAACTCAATAGCCTAACTATTCATAATGATTTGGGAGCTAGGTAGAGTTGAAAATTTTATAGTGGCATGGGAAATAAATGGTGGAATGGTGCCCCCAAAGGTGGTAGTAGATGGGGAAGTGAAGATGGGATTGGTATGAGTAGCAGTAGCAAGGGAAATAGTGAATGTGCTAACAAAGTAGGGGAGAAGGCAAAGGTATAAAACTTATAGCAGGAGTTTGGGAGGTTGGTAGAGACTTCCTCCTTACATAGACCTTCTCCATAGTCCTCCCCACTAGTCCTTGTAATCACACATATGAAATCTCAACAATATCTAGATCTAATTGATCCAATTCCTTTAAGGTAGCTTCTTAAATAGATGTTGAGGTGATTATAGGTTTCTATGAAGGGCTAGTCTAGTTGTTTGGCTCTCCTTCTAAACTCATAGGTGTACCTTTCCCACTTATAATAGCCTAAAATGGGGGCATACAGGATATATTTCTTATTAGAATATTATCATCCTCTTACTCTTCTTCTTCCTTCTCCTTGTGATCAACATTAAATAGGCTTCCATGAGTTGGTAGGGGCTAGGGTATGGATATATCTTCCTTCCTTCTCTCCTAGTCCAATCTCATTTCTAGGGCTATTTTATTCTTCACAGACCTCTCCTAAATTTGGCAAGATGTTTGGAGATGACTTGATTGGGGTCTTACATCCTACATTAATCTTAAGGCAAGATATATGAGTATATCTCTATGCCTTGCTACTACTAGTACATCTTGTCATTGGTTCATCTTGGCTCTTCCTAGCCAATACAAATCCTTATGAGTAGGAGTCTTCTTCTTCCTCTTGAAGAGGTTGTCAATCCTATGGACCATTTGGTAGGCTATTTCTTCTTATGCCAACTTCATTGGCATGTATCTAGGTAGCCTAAGGGAAGCTACCATTACCCCTTCTACCTGGATGACTAAACAATCAAGGTAAAGCTAATAAATGCCAATATCCCTTAGTTCATATTTGACCTTCAATGGCATCCTCTACCTAGGGAAATCTATGATGGAAATGTAGATGGGGGAATATAATTCCTCTACAATTATCTTTATATGGTGTCAGAAGTGATGAATATGCATTGTAGAGTATGATTAAGGCACAAATGCCTTTTGATGGATCTCATGTGTCTTTCCCTAATTATGTAGTTATACAAATGGAATATAATAGGTAGTTCATCATTTATAAAAGATCTTTATTTTTACATGTATCTTCCATGGATATAACTAGGTTGATGTTAATAACATCCTCAAGTGAAGGGATTAGTTTTTCCTCTAGGATTATTTGTAATAGTGGGATAGTTTTGATATCTACATACCCTACAATGGCATGAGCAAATATCCTATTCAGTAACACAAAGCCAATTCTAACCCCCTTCCTTAATTGGTGGATTGGAATGTTCCCCTAGGTAGCCATGAATACCACCCCTTTTGGTTCTATCACCCATCTCTCTAGGATTGCCTCTAGCTTGTGTGCCTCGTGCCATCTTTCAATAATATTTGGTTATAATCTAGTCAAGGTAAGGGTAGATCATAATACTTATTAAAAATTTTCCTTATAATGAATATGATGGGAATCCCTTGGTTCATGGACTTAATTAGTCCATCCTCATATCTTGTATTACTAAATATGTCATATACTAGGTCTACATAGGGTATAACTTCAGTTTTTGATGTAGCTTTGTGGAGGCCAATAGCTTACATTGCTAGGACATTAAAGGTAAGTTGAATATTATTGGGCATAGTTTCTAAATCATCTAGATCACTAACCCCCTCAATATTATGGTATACACTATTGTAATGTCTGTCCCCTAAATCTATGGCTTCTAGAATAAATTTGGTATCCATAAAGATAATAAAATTGTGAAATTGAAATAAAAAATCATCATTTCCATAGGTAGTGCCCTCATTTGAGGTGGAGGATCCTGATCATGACATTTTATGTTGTCTTTGGTGATAATTAACATTCCTTCATACTTATCTATAACTCTTAGAGCTACAACAATGGTGGTCGAGGCACAGTCTATGGATAGCTCAAGCTTTATTAAACATGAAACACAGAGAGAAAAGAGGGAAAATACTTAGGGATTTGAATGTAAGTGTAAGTGACAATGATCACGTTGTATCCTTTTCAATATTGCCTTGGTTAATACTAGGTTGTGTGTCAATTCTAGTGTGGACCATATTAATGGCATGCTCATCACTTTTGCATTCAGATCTTAGCATTGATTTCCTTGATTTGCTATCAATTTTAGCTTTAAAGCTAAATATTGCCACCTTTCAACATGTGGTATACCACATCAGATCTATCTATGATTATATAAGGATAAAATGTGACTAATCCACTTAGTAAGCTTGGTTTGGACATGTGGCACTTTTTGGTTGGTCTTAGGCACTCTAGATGTGGCTTTATTTCCTAACTCATTTATTCTATGCCATGTTTTGTCCTTTGATTTATTTTGAGATCTAGGGTGGGACCCTGTAATTTGATTAGCTATGGGAGTACCACTTGTCACTCTCACAAGAAATTGGGACCTTGCCTGGACATGGATCACCTTTTGATTATTCTCAAGAGTCTTTTAGATAGTTGTAAGCAACTCTATATTAATCATGTGGCTCAGAAAGAGCCATGTATCACTCTTATGAGTAGTCTATTAATCTTAGGTGAAAATTTATAGGGATGACATTCATCATCATCTCATGGGTCTATCAAGTTATGTGTCATCATCTCATGAGTTTAATAGGGTATGCATCATCTCAGTGGGCTCTCATAGGAATCCTTTGGATTGTCAGGTAAGAGTAGCATGAGAATGACACATGTCTTTTGTAGGGACACACATCACTCTCAAAAGGGACCTTGAATAACTAGACACCATTAACCTTTGGATTAGATGGTGTAGGTGCCATATAATCTAAGACTCATAAGAGCCTTTTGAGATTGACACATAATCAGAGGTAAGTTGAATATTATAGGGCATAGTTTCTAAATCATCTAGATCACTATCCCCCTCAATATTGTGGTAGACACTATTGTAATGTCTCTATATTAATCATGTGGCTCGGATGGAGCCATGTATTACTCTCATGAGTAGTCTATTGATCTTGGGTGCAAATTTATAGGGATGACATTCATCATCATCTCGTGGGTCTATCAAGGTATGTGTCATCATCTCATGAGTCTAGTAGGGTATGTATCATCTTAGTGGGCTCTCATAGGAATCCTTTAGATTATCAGATAGGAGTTGCATGGGAATGACACATGTCTTTTGGAGGGACATACATCATTCTCAAAATGGACCTTGAATAACTAGACACCATTAAGCTTTGGATCGGATGGTGTAGGTGCCACATAATCCAAGACTCATGAGAGCCTTCTGAGATTGACACATAATCGAAGGTAAGTTGAATATTATAGGGCATAGTTTCTAAATCATCTAGATCACTATCCCCCTCAATATTATGGTAGACATTATTGTAATGTTTGTCCCCTAAATCTATGGCTTTTAGAATAAATTTGGTATCCTTAAAGATAACAAAATTGTGAAATTGAAATAAAATATCATCATTTCCATAGGTAGTGCCCTCATTAGAGGTGGAGGATCCTGATCATGACATTTTATGTTATCTTTAGTGATAATTAACATTCCTTCATACTTATCTACAACTCTTAGAGTTATAAAAATGGTGGTCAAGGCACAGTCTATGGATAGCTCAAGCTTCATCAAACATGAAACACAGAGAGCAAAGAGGAAAAATACTTATGGATTTGAATGTAAGTGTAAATTAAAATGATCACATTGTATCCTTTTGAATATTTCCTTGGTTAATACTAGGTTATGTGGAAATTCTAGTGTGGACCATATTAATGGCAAGCTCATCACTTTTACATTCAAATCTTATCACTGACTTCCTTGATTTGCTATTAATTTTAGCTTTAAAGCTAAATATTTCCACCTTTCAACATGTGGCATACCACACTAGATCCATCAATGCATTTATTTGGATCAAATGTGACTAATCCACTTATTAAGCTTGGTTTGGACATGTGGCACTTTTTGGTTGGTCTTAGGCACTCTAGATGTGGCTTTATTTCCTAAATCATTTATTCTATGTCATGTGTTATCCTTTGATTTATTTTGAGATCTAGGGTGGGACCCTATAATTTTATTGGCTATGGGATTACCACTTGTCACTCTCATAAGAAATTGGGACCTTGCCTGGATATGCATCACCTTTTGATTTCTCTCAAGAGTCTTTTGGATAGTTGTAAGCAACTCTAATCATGTGGCTCAGATGGAGCCATGTATCACTCTCATGAGTAGTCTATTGATCTTGGGTGAAAATTTATAGGGATGACATTCATCATCATCTCGTGGGTCTATCAAGGTATGTGTCATCATCTCATGAGTCTAGTAGGGTATGCATCATCTCAGTGGGCTCTCATAGGAATCCTTTGGATTGTCAAATAGGAGTAGCATGAGAATGGCACATGTCTTTTGGAGGGACACGCATCACTCTCAAAAGGTACCTTGAATAACTAGACACCATTAATCTTTGGATCAGATGGTGCATGTGCCTCTATGTGTCAATCTTGGAAGGCTCTCATGAGTCTTGGATTATGTGGAATAATCTCATAGACTACTAGATTTTATGAGGATGTGTGTTGCCTAAGATTTGAATGAAATTTCTTGGAAGAAATAGGATCTTGACACGCAGCCTATAGGTTTTAATTATAACACCTATTTGACATGTGAGCTCTTGGGATGATGCTATGTGGTTGAATGTGCATCATTGATCTTTTTCGATTCATTGACCCTAGTCTTCAGTGCGGATCATCAATCAAAATTTGTACATAAGGATATGCACCATTGATCTTAATTTAGGGGACTTTGATTTATTAACTTTGGGGTGATCACTAATGTTTCATTGATCTCTCAAAATTTATATATTTGATCAAAGTGCCATAAGCAGAGCACTCTTCTTTCATCTAATGGTGTAACTTGAGGTTCTAATAGAAAATATTTATGTCTAGGATTAGTGTCATGATGACAAGTGGCATGTTGTAGAGAAATTATATATTTTAGAATCCCATCCACAATCTGACATCCCATGAGATGTTATAAACTTTGTCTTAACTTTGATGTTCTGTAAAGTCATTGAGAAGTTAAGTCAAACTCTAAAGACATTCAAGTGCATGTCATAAGCAAAATAAAATAAGTTTAAAGCAAAACTTGTAAGTAAATTTTTTAAACAAAATATAAGGTTATTAAAAATGGAATTAATTGAATCTTAATGCATCCATGTTTACTAAAGGAAAAAGTGGGGAATTTTTGGTAAAGGCTTACCTACATATTTGAAATCAATTCATGGTTAATAATTCATTAAAACTTGGAGAAAACTCAAAGCAACTTTCAATGAACCAAATATTTTTAAATGATAATCTATATTTCAAGATTAATATTTAACCAATAATTTTCAAGAAGTATTAAATCAGATTTTTTATGTAGCCAAAGGATTTATCAAACTTGACATCTTAGGCAACTTTCAAAAATTAAAATATGAGGGTCCCCATTCTAGGAATAGGGGGTAGTTGAGAATCAAAATGAAGTTTTCATTATTTGAGAAGACACTACTTTACCTATAGCTTATAATTCCTTCCCAAACAAGGGCAACCTATAGACACCCTATTCTATCCACTACTAGCTTCCAACTAGACTTTAGAATGATTTCTACCAAACATTGCAAATTAATCCTAGCAATCACTAAGCTTCCCAATTTCATCTTCACGTCATTCATTAGTGCTAAAAATCATGTTTAGGCATCTTGATTTTGGGTACCACTCACATAAAATAATAATCTCACACATATTCATCCTCAGTCACCTTACGACCTAACAATTGGCAGTTTGGCCCATGGACCCATTAAGTAGGGTAGTTGAACAATTCTTAAAAGAGCTAAAATTCTAATCAAAATGAATCTATTAATTAAACTAGATTAAATTCTTAGCTAAATTATCCATATGTAATTAATGAATATCTAAAAATGGAAATTCAAAATATCAAGCCTCTTTATCATTGCTTTTATGAGTTGTCAAGCTCTCACAAATATCTAAAAATATCTAATTTGAGAGCCATGCCTATTAATTGAAAATCATAATTACATGTACCCTCTTTAACTCAGCTAGAGTTAACTTTAACTCACCTAGGGTTAGTTTTAATTCATTCCATATTTAAACCCTAGCCTAACTTAATTTGGGTAAGAGTTAACTTTGGAGGATATAAATAAAAGGCCCTACCTATTGATCAAAAATCTCTTTTGTTGTAAATTGATTATTCTCAAATAAGTGCAAGAAGCTTTTCTAGTAGTGTTACCATGCCAAATTCATAAGCCAAGCTATTAAGACCATCTAAACCAAGGTGCCAAGGAAAGGCGGAATAAATGGAGTTTCACTAACAAATATTTCTTGATGCATATAGTTGATCAAGCCACTTCAACAATCCATTTTGGATCTAAAATTAAGGTAAAGGATTATTTATTTTGTTTTCTAGTTATGTTTTTATTGTATTCTTGTTACATATGCTCTCCCTAGTGTCTAGGCTAGAGGTGTTAGTGTTTAGTGTGTTAGTTTTGAGTTTATTTTATTGAATAACACTATACTAATATCCCCTCTATGGATTCTTTATTCATAATACCCACCCTAATGAAATTGACTTTTTTCTCCTTGTAGCTTAACAAAAATAAAATAAACATCATCATGCTAGCACATCTAAAGAACATAATGATTCCATTGAGAAACCTCTTTTAAACCCTACCATGGATATTTATACATATACTATTGATATTGTTGTTACAAATACACCTTTTATTTTTGGGAAACATAAGGCTTCCAAGAAATATTTATGCCCATGCCTAACCAAATGACTCGTGTACAAAACTTTTGATAACTACACATACTAGACCACATACCTTGCCTACTAAAAAATTCATCATGTAAACTATTTAACTTTTGCATGCTAAGGTGTTGTGATTAAAGCAAGTTATATCAAAATATATATAATTAATGGATTCACAAAACTTGCTTCATTATCTATTAGTATCTAAAATTTCATCATATCCTTTACCTGTAGGATTTGTAATTCCTAAACTTCCATTATTTGAAGCTAAAGGAGATATAGAATAACATCTAAGATCTTTTCATGCAACTTATTTGCATTATGGTTTCAATAACAAGTTTATAATTAAGTTATTTTAAATAAGCCTAAAATATTATGCCTAGAATTGGTTTTATGATTTACTTGTTCAATCATTCAATGCATTCAATACACTAGCATATCAATTTCTCAAGAATTTTTTTATCAATGTTGATGAAATATTTACTAATCATAAATTTCTAAACTTAATCAAGGAACTAATGAGCCTATTAGTGAGTATGTACTTCATTATAAGACCATGCTTACAAAAATTACTAACACACTAGTAGGTGATGAATTACAAGATATTTTCAAAAATGTTTACTTACACCTTTACATGAGTCAATTATTTTCAATCAATTTAGATCATTTGAAAAAAATTGAAACATAATAAGAGAAATAGATTTCAAAATTATTGATTTGAATAAGCTCAAATATGCACCTACATATACTTCAAATTCCACAATGAAGTTTCAAAGTAAACCATCTTACAAAGATTAGCCAATTAATACTAAAGCTAATGCAAAGATCATAGTTAATGTTATTTTTCAACCTCATAACAAGCTTATTTTATCATATCAACCAAGGAGATAATTTTCTATATTACCAAAACCACCTCATAAATTTTTATAAAAGTTACTTGAGTGTAATCTAATTTCCTTCCATCTAACATTTGAGGTTGATATGAGTAGATCTTAAGGTAAATATTTTGATAATAACGCATATTTTGACTACCATAGATGCAATGGTCATTCTATTAACATATTTGTCACACCCATGGACCTTATTCAAGATATTATCTATATCAATGTCATTAAACTAGGTACTCATATAGAGGAAATTAAGCCTCAACAAAATGAAAATGCCAAGTTAAATATTTTAAGTGAACCATTTCCAAATCATGATACAAACAAAGATAATTCAATAGTGCATCATACTTAAAATGTATATTCACCGTTTAAGCATATGATCATCCTTTAGATGGAATTATTGGTATAATTAGTTAATATTATCATTCATGTCATATGATTACTTTTGATGATAGTGAGATAGTGGATGATTATTCTAATTTACATGCCTTATATATACAAGCATATATTGATCAACAAACCATTTATATTGTACTAATTGATAATGGATCAAGCGAGAATTTTTGAAAAATGACATTGCTCCATTCATTAGGTTACACATAAAATGTCATAAAAGCATCATCTAAAAGTTCCAAAACTTTTAATGGGAAATAACAAACCACTTTGGAATATATTGTGTTGTATTTTTAAGTGGGCCCTATTATACTATCTACTCCTTTTCTAATTCTACAAAAAAATGGGGTCTTTGACATGATGTTGGGATGCCCTTGGTTATAAAATTTATATGTTATACCTTCCCTAATACATATATACCTAAGGTACATTCATTGTAATCAGGTTGTTATAATTTTAGGAATCCTATGTGAGTACCCTCTACAATCTATGGTACCTCCTCCCCATCCACCACTATAGTTCATTAATACATTTATGCCAGAATAAAGCATATTTACATTTATTTTACCTATGAAAAATATTTATATTCAATCAATTCATAAACAAGTATAAAATTATCAAAAATAAGTGATGCAAAAGTAAGCTTATCATAAAAAGGTCTTAAGTTCTCAATAAGCACCATCACATGCAACATTTTATAAAATAGTGATACATATAAATCAACTTTTTCCTCAATGAGTAGAACATTTGGCACAATATCATACTATTCCTCATTATATTTCAAACCATTATACATATCCAAGAGTTATTCCTCCCAGACATAATTACATGAGTAGTGATCTAGATAGTTTCATTACAGCACATGATGTAATTTATGATTCTGAGTCATGTACATCAAACACATTTCATTCAAGAAACATGATCCTTATATTTCTTATTATAGATTATTTTGACTCTTATCTTGATGGGATAATTGGTTAGAATTATATATTTTCAAATATTTTGAAAATTGAAAACATTTAAATAGTACTAATGATAATGTGAAAATTGATTGTACATAGATTCTTGTTTGTTTCAACATGTTATTCTTATATTTCTTAGACATGTAATCAATTTGTTCAAGTATTATAGCCATTAGCTTTTAGTGACTTTTTATTCTTTTGGATATTTATTTTCACTTTACATATTTGAACAGTAGTCTAACATAGTGATCTATACTTCCATATTTTACCATACATATTGTTGTTTTCACATTCACCTTGTTGTTTTCACACTTTGAATTGAGTATATTTAATATTATATTAAGGATAATATAAAATATTATGGGTCAAAATTGATTTCCAATTATGTCCTATGTTGGTTGATGATCTAGGCAATAATTCAGGTGACAATTCGGGTGACGGTTCCACTCCAATTAATGACAGAACTTTCGAGAGCCATAACTTTTGTACTGTAGCTCCAATTGACTCACTGTTTGAACCGTTATAAATATAAGAACTAGTATAACATGGTGAGATGGCATGGATATTTTATTTATGGATTTTTACCCTTAAAAACCCAATTGAAGTGCCCCAAATTTCAATTTTAGTAGTGCAGTCTAAAAATAGTAAGTTTCTAAAAATAGTAATTCCTCAAATTTTGTATTATTTTAAATCATGGAATTAAAACCACTTAATATCCCTTGAGATTGGTGACCTTCCACATCCTCCCCCTAATTTAAAAATGTGTATAAATTAATATGTAACCTGAAATAGAAATCAGACATCTCTTCCCAGAGATAAGCATATAGTTGTATTGTGATCTTGAGTAATAAAACATATCTTCTCAGAGAATTCATTATTACTATGTTATTTTTGTGCTCTTGAAAAAAAATTAACCAAAACTTCTAATTTTTGGATCAATTGTATTAGAGTGGTTTGTCTTGAGAGCGTATGATCCCAAGGATGAGGTCAGGATATAAGAAGCTTGGGTGGAAAACAATAAAGCTTCCAAACTATCCACATATTCACTCCAAATGACTTCTAATGGTAGACAACACTAAGACATCTAATACTTTCAAGGAAATGGTGAATTAATCCCTCCAATAGCGACAATCATAGATGCTACAACAATTTTCCCAATTTTTCTAATAACTCCCGATGGGAAATTCTGGCTCCTCATCTACACTTCCATGGCTTCTCATCTAGGGAATGTCCTTTTAATGCCCCAACACCCTTCAAGGTTTAGGTGAATTTTGATATTCCTACATTTGAAGGAAAAATCAATGCTGATGTAGTAAAAAATTGGTTGGATCAATTTTCTTCCTACTTATTTGTAAATAAATTCACCGATGGAGAAAAGACCTACAGTTTTAATTTAGATTGCTTGTATTGATGATCTCAAGATTGTTTGTTTTACATTTAGAGGGGTGGAAATCTGAATTGGTTTTGGCATGGGTTTCTTGGATTTATATTGCTCATCATTCTTAATATATAAATACTACCAATAAAATTTATAGTGGTCTTCACTAAAAATTAATTCAAAAAATAATACCATGTTGAATGATAGAAACAATTGACATAGTCTACACTCAAAGGATTTTATAATGAACAAGGCTACAAATTACATAGGTCTAGAGAATCTGCTCTAATACTAGATATTACAAAGCACAAATTGTCATTCAACTTCAATGCATTATTCATTAATGATATGAATATTTATATAAAATAGTTGGTCCTATTTTTCAAGAAACCAACCTTATATCTAGCTTTCATTCTTATCTCCACTCTTATTTTATTCCCTAGAATCTCTAAATATACTCACTCAATCTTCTTTAATGAGTGATTTACGTACACACACAAAATATGACTACCCATCTTAAATCTACCCATATTATATTATTGTTCATCATTAATAAATGTGAGCACTAATATAATTATTTCCTAACAAACTCATCTTTTCCCTTTATGACCTAGGAAAAATGGGTTAGTGGGCACAAGGTGTCAACCTTATTGAAAAACACCAATTTTTAGTTTGTCAAATAAACATGATTAATTTGTAAGAGATTATTACATTTATAAGTATAATTCTAATATAGATTAGGATTTTATTTTAATCCCTTTATTCTCTCAATTATCTTTATCCCTACCATTTCTCTCACAATCCTATCTCTATGTACAACTTATTTTTCATATTATGAGTTGATATCACAACTCATTTATTTATTTATTTATTTCATTAACTAACCTATTAACATTATTTCTCACCACAAATGTGAGCACTAACCTATATTTTCCTAATAGTACCCCTTAGTGCTAACATGGGTGAGGAAGTGAACATCTATATTTCCCCCTATAGGATGGACATTGTGTTCACCCAATAATGCAGCCATTATAATGTTGAGAGATTTATTATAAATAAAATCATTTGTTGTACATGTTTTAATGATAATTGGCTTTTAACATAGGCTTATTTAAAAACTTTAAACAAATGGTGATAGATACTAGACTAGATAAAAAATGATACATAACTATTTATATAAAATGATACACTCTCCAAAAAAATAAAATAAATAAATAAATCTTATAATAAAATACTAATTCCTAAAGTTAAAAAATAAAAACAAATAAAACTAAACCACTTTTTATAAAATTAAAACCACATATACAAAATTAAAAAGTAATAAAATAAAAGAAATTTGACTAAAACAAAAACCATCAATTTTAAAACAAAAAACTAAGTCTAAAAATTCAAAACTTTATACCTAAAAATATCTAAAATAAAAAAAAATACTTTTATGAAACCTAAAACAAAATTTTGTATTCTGCAACTACCATGAGAAAACGAATACATAGAGATCAGGGTTGTTAGATTGAGGAGGATTTGACATAGTTGTTACATTAAGCTACCATTTTAAGAATGATCTCCTAGAAAAAATGGCACCACAATTAGGCTGCAAATATGGTTCATGTTATGTATGGAGGAGCCAAACAGGGAGCATATATCATCATCCAAATAGGGGAGGATCTATTTTTAGTGTGATCTAAGTCTCTAATGTGAAGTCTGAGTTGGGTTTTGGTGGAACAGGTCTGACGTGAGCTATAGAAGATGTGATCAAGTCAAGGCAAGGGTTTGACCTTTTTTTTAAAAAAATTACATAATAAATTGATGATAAATAGTACAAAGTCATTTTCTTGCAAATATAAATCTCTATTTCCATCAACTATATCATACAATGATTGAATTTATTCTTTGAAGCCAAACTAACCATGATGGATCATCCTAAAACAAAACTATGCTTTTGATATCCTTTTGTGTAGAGTTGCATGAAATAAAGATTGAGGTTATGATCTGAAGATAATTTATGCTCCAAATTTGATTTTGTACAGCCCTATAAAAATATATAAACTATAAATATATGTATGTATGTATATATGTATGTATGTATTTTACAATTTTTGAGTGAAAATAATGGACAGGATGGGTGAAAAAGACTGTAGAAAGAGGTGAATAAGATGGAAAGGTAAAAGCATGCAAATGAATAGTGAATCTCACAAATTTATAAGTGCTCTACACTATAAAACTATTGACAAAATGCAAGAATATGTGGATAGACTAAAATGGCTATTTCAAGTGGTCCACACTTGCAAAGCTATTGTGTGAGCCATTTTGATGCATCAAACAAGTGAATGGAGAGTATAGAGAGGTCCACAATGAGCCTACTCTGATACTAGATATTTAAAAACTCTAATTTTTAGTCTATCAAATCAACACAATTAATTCATAAAAGCTCATTACATTTATAGGGATAATTCTCCTATAAATTAATAGTTTATATTAATCCCTTTATTCTCTAAACTATCTCTATCCCTACCATTTCTCTCACAATCAAGATCTCTACATACAACTTATTTTTCATATTATGAGTTGATATCACAACTCATTTATTTATTTAAATAACCTATTAACATTAATTCTCACTATAAATGTGATCACTAACCTATATTTTCCTAATAGAGCTGACCCAAAGACCCCTCTTTCAATGAGTGTCATCTACCTAGCCAATTCTCTAAAGAGAGACTCAAACTAATGTAGTTCTCCCATACATGTTTTCTTGTGAGTGAATCATGTAATGTGATAAGTAAGTTCAACAATGACCTATCTTTTAACTTGGAAAATATAGATCTTGGGATACTCCTTTATTAATTTAGACCCAGGTATGTGATGTTCCTATGAATTATATAAGAATAGGATAAAATATGAAATCATTGATTTATTGGGTGCTTGATTTAATGCTTTTGATAGGTTGCCTTGGTTTGTTAGGTGAGGAATGAGTGAGGTTTGATCTTTTATTTATACCAATATTTTTAGAGAATAACTCACATTAAAACATGTAGGTTTACCATTATGATATGTTTCATTTGCAAATTAGATGACTTTAGGTCATTAAACACTTATGTCAAAGTAAGACACCTACATCAATGCATGTGTCTATTTGGGATACGAGTGTCTAGGAATCAAGAAAGTAGGTACATGCTCAAAACTTGTAGAGGCATAAGATAATTAAGTTTTAAGCATTGTGGGAAAGATAGAAGGCTTCAGTCATCCATATAAGACTAGTTGGAATAAGAGATAGGCCAAGTGGTATAAGAGAGAGTAGATGTGAGATTTATGGAAGCAGGAAATATCTATAACCAAGAGAAACAACCAAGGTCTAAGTTTTCCAATTATAAAACACCGAGGTGCTATATAATTCATAAATAGTGTCTACATTTGCCCCTTTTTAATCTAGTAATGAAATTACTATTTTAAAGGAAAATAAATGCATACCTAGGTGTGAATAACATACTTTATCTTTGCTTGAGTCCAACTTAAGTTCTTTAATAGTGACTTACCTAAAAACAAAAGCATGTTACAGTATATAATCAGTGCATATAATCTAAAATTGAAAATACTGAAATGACTTGAAATTGAAAGAACAAGGTTTAGGAGTACACCTATGTATTGATGCAATTATCTTGCCTTTTGGCAATTTTATTTAAAATATGTATCCTTATGAATCATTGTAATTGATATTAGGACAAAAATAAATCTATAAAGTGAATGTATCTAAGGAGATATATAGAGAGAAAGAGAGAGGGAGGGAGATAATAAGACCCATGCCCCAAACTTTGGAGCAAAATATGAATTACCAGCTGGTAGTTGAGACTAGCTCAACCATGTAACCCAATCATATTTATAACCTAGTGAGTATGAGTGAACCAAGTCAACTCACACTATCAAAATGGTGAGGTTGGATGATATAATCAATCCTAACCTAAAATTTTAGAAATATTGAGTGATTTAATCATCTCAACCATACAAAAAAGTAAACCAACTACTATAGTAGATTGACTCAATATAATTTGTAAAAGTCTAACCTGGTGGGTGGTGATAGTTCCTCAAAATGTTTAGAATCTAAAACTAATTCAATTATTATAATAGTAGGCACACATTACATAGCATATGCACCTTAGATATGTCTCATACTAAAATTGTGTATAATAATTTTAAACACCTAAAAGTGACCACTAATTGCTTCATACTAGACTTTAGACCGATTCTTGTCAACCTTTGTAAATCTAGCCTAAGAATCTCTAAACATCTCAAATTTGGCTTCATAAAATTCAATTTAACTCATAAACTAATTAAATGTGGAAAAAACACACATCAATTAATTCAAATATTTCAAAATTCTAAAATCCCTAAATAGAATTAATTAACATGCAAAACCTAATCAAATGTCTAAATGAATTAATCCATAAGTAATTAAATGAATTATTAAAAAGGAAATTAAAAAAATCAAGAGTATCATAGGAATTCATAATTGCCTTTTGTGAGTTGTCCAAAATCCAAAATATCTCACCCATGCCTATTCTATGCTAATCATAAGGTTTGGATACCTTTTAACTGTATTGGGGTTAATTAATTAACTAAGGTGAGGTTTGAACCCATTCCAAGCCCTTTTGCTAAACCTATAATATGAGCATTTGCCTCTCATTTAGGAGAGATTGGACATAATAATTTTATAATGCTTATTTTATGACAAGATTACCAAAAATAGTGTTATAATGTCAAAATTATGAATCACAAGCCATCAAGCCACATCAAGGAAGCATGAGCCAAACTATGGTACCAAGAGGAGAAGGAGCCACACAACTCCATTTTCCAAATACTTCTTTAGCATAAGCTAAATAAACAAAATGAAAAAAATATATTGGAGCATTTAAGGAAGGTAAGAAAGGTTGTTTTTCTTGCATTTTAGTTGTACTTTGTCAATTATTTTTCTTCACTATACTCCTCCCTTTGATCTATATAGGATAGTGTTATGCATTTTAGTGTGTTTCCTTTCATTTTGATTCATTTTAATTGTTAATATAACATATGATCTAACAACCCTTCTTGGATTCCTTGATCACAAATGGCATGCTCGGTGGGACAAGAAGCATCCCACATAGCAAGGAGATGAATATACAATTCAAAAACTGACATTTAAATGCTTAAATTCTTTCAAAATTTTAGTTTTAGCTTTGATTTTGATACATTTTTAATTCTTTAATTATCTTAGATATACATAGAGATCGATACTAATCAGAACTAACTGACATCAATTATATGTGACCATTATCAGTTCAATCGAACTGATCTCAGTTTAGTGTAAGTAGCATTGATTAATATATAAGAGGAATATAGCTTATTTAGATTACACTTTTAATGTTTCTAGTACTCGTAATGTTTGTTTTTTTTATCTTAGTATCTTTTAAACTCTATCTAATCCTTGCCTTATAAGTTTTGTTGAATTTTTAGATAATCATTACCTAACCTAATGCTTTATCTATTGTGGTTTTGTCCTCTAGTTCACATGTGATTGATGATGGTCTTAATCCACTGGCATCATTTCTTCATGACCAGCATCAGTTCTCTTTGAGGCCAACCAACATCGATTACCTTGAGATAGCATCGGTCATCTCTGATTGACCATGTTCACTGTGTTTTCAAAAATTAAAACTCAAGAGATATTTTTCCAAATTTCATTTGCTCACAATCAAAATTACTTCTAAGTATAAGGATACTATCTAAGATTTGTAGGTCCAGGATGAGATTTGAATACAAATTTTCATGTTTTGGTTAAAGAACATTTTGTTTTGGGCTTTTAAAAGGAATCTAGATAAATCACTACCACTTCATTTTGGTGTTGAAATGAACATGTTAGATCTTACACATTTGGATGTTGGTGTTCAAAAAGAATTATAATGGCTAAGTCTTAGAAAACACTTCATTATTTGTGCTTAAAATTAATGATTAAGTCTTGAACACTTATTTTTGGTGTTTAAAAATGAACTTAGGCTAAATCTTGAACATTTGGGTTTTGAGCTTAAAATGAACATAGATGCTTTTGCTTAAGTTGTGTTGTGCAATTCTTTCAACATTTCACACTCAAGCCAAGGGTTCAAGTAAATAACATTGTTACATTTCAAGTTGGTGCCTAAAATCAAAATTCACTCATAATTACTTACAAACTATTTGTTGATTGTTTGTTTTTTCAAAAATAATAGCATGTGTATGCTCTCCCCCATCCTTTATAGGGAACTCGGGTGATCAAAAGTGCATTTTCATTGCATTTAGTGCCAAGTCCAAGGTGTAGAAATAAATTTTCTTAGGCTCTCCCCAAATCCCACATGGTATTAGGTGATCTAAAATCAACCCTAATGTCTTTCTACTAGTCTTTATTTTCATGCAATTTGGCTTGTGAAGGGGATGTCATCCCCTCTCACAATTTCTTTAGGGAAGCATTGACTTGGGGATTCAACTCTAGGAAACGTTTTAACCCTGATCCATAGTGGCATATACAAATAAGGGAATTCATAATGTTAGAGTTAGGGGGTTGAGAGATTAACCTCCCCTTTATTAATGAAGGCCCAATTCAAGTATGGTCAATCAAGTGATACCACTAAGAAGTCCATGAATGGTATCATCATGTAAAGGAATAGACCCTTGCATGATAAGTTAATTGATATGAAATAAATTGATGTGATGCTTCTCTTATTTTAGCCACACTTAGGATCAATCTAGATGGTCATAAATTGTAAGTTTTAATAAACTCCACTTTGCCACACCTTGAGATGATCTAGGATGATATATTTAGTTGTATTTTGTCATTTATTATTTTATTTCTTGGTGTATTGAATCTAAAACTTTGTTTTTTACACCATGTCATGAATGAGTTTGTTTGTCTACATTACTCCATTATTTTAGGATGTGTTATGCCATCTATTTGACACCTTTCTTTAACTTAGAAACCTTTTGTGTCAAAAATGTTGATTATGGCACTTTATTGAGATGGGTAATGTTTTGCTACCCAAATCATTTCAAGTCTTGTGCTTTATAAGTCTTTGAAATAAACCATTGTCACATATTTTAGGAGCAATAACACTATTATGCTACCCAAATTATTTCATAGACTTGTCTTTATCTTGTGTCCAAGTTTCACATTGTTGAAACCAATCATTTGTGTCTTATTGGATATTTGTTTAGTACAGTCATGTTTTTCAAATTTTCCTAACTTGTTTGTCAATAAAATCCAAGTTTTCTTAATTTGAGTCTTTCATTAACTTTTACAAGTTTTGATCCAAACATTGATTGATTTTTAGTTAGGCCTCACTTCATAGGGGCTAATACATAGATCTTTCTCTTTTGTGTTGCATAAATTAGGTTAATTTTTTACTCAAAATTTAAAAACTATATTGTTTATTCCTTTGTTTGATAAAATCAGTTTATTTCCATGTGCCTTTTGTTTAGTGCCTTATATCAATTTGATCATGTTTATGTCTAGAATCAAGTGCCTAGTCTTTGCCAAACTGTTCCAAGTTTTTTAGATTAATCATTAGCCTTTTATTTCAAGCATAAATTTTAACACCACATTTGGCCAAAAGTCCTAGCAACAGCCTTGTTTTGAGCCTATATTTTGATGTCACATTTGGACAAAATTCCTAATGATTCTTTTACCTTTCCTAATTTAGACCTATTTGGAATATCTTTTGGACATTAGAGTTTGGCATCTTGTTTTTAGGTTATTTTACTTAACCTTGTTTGTGTGATACATTTAACATTAGACATTTGACATTATATTATTTTTACCAAGTCTTTTCATAGACTTTTTGGAGATATAGCTTTACCCTGGACCAAGTTAAATCAAGTTTGAATAATTTGTTCTTTGGACATCATTTTCAAATTTTGTAAAACTTTAGGATTTTTTATGGATCATTATCATTGATGTGGATATGTCTAGCTACACTTATGGTGGAGTCACATACAATCCAAGTTATGATGGAATGGCCACATAAAATTCAACTAGAGACCCCTATTGGGATGATATGGTTTGTGAGGACTTAGGTGAAGACCTCTTTGAAGATGATGTTGTTTTTTAGATAGATCCATATCAACCTTACAATAATCAATTAATATAATAAATTCAAGAACCTACTTATGATCTAATCCAAAACTCCTACTAGGATAAGGATAATGTTATTTGGAAAGAAGATCCATACCCTCCTTGCAATCCTCAATTTGGGGAGCAAAGCCAAAATTCTCAAGTGCAAGGTGCATTGATCCATTATTTAGGATAGTTGTGGTATTATAATTTCCCTTATGTGACCACCCAATCCCCCACTTATCCCATTAACCCTCTTTTAAATTATAGATCTACTAAGCTCCACCACATCCAAGGAATACCATTACCATTATAGGACCTCATCCTTTGGCTTGAGAAAGAAACCAATCTCCACAATGCCCCAAACTTATGATTTTAAAGCCTCATCCTTTAGCTTGTGTGAGTAATTAAGATCCACAAGGACCCAAATTTGTCATTTTAGGACCTCATCCTTTGACTTGTGAAAGCAACCAAACTCCATAACACCCTGTCATATCATTCCAAGACCTCATCCTTTGGCTCAAAATAGTAACCAAGCTTCATAATGTCTTACCCATATCATTCAAGGACTCCATCCTTTAGCTTTTGCAAGTAACCAAGCTCCATAACGCCCTGACCTTACCTTTTTAGGACCTCATCTTTTGGCTTATACAAGGAATCAATCTCCACAATACCCACTTATTATCCAACCTCTAGTCATTGTTGAATTATTTCTAACCATTCCCCACTTTAGAAAACCCATACCAATTATCCATCCTCAACTAATCTAATCAGTACCTCAACTAAGCTAATCATTCGAAGATCATGTAGACACTCAAAAATTGCACATGATAGTTTTATATGTTGAAGCATCTTGACCCTCATCCGACCTCAAGTATAGTTGATCACCTAGTTAACTAAACTCATTTTCTAACTTAAACCTATTAAAACACTAACTCAACATATTTAACTTAACTTTTTTAAACACCCCTTTCTTGAGAAAATTTCCTTAGACACTCAACCATTGATGGTCAATCTAACCATTGATGGTTAGCCTAAACATTGATGGCCAGGTCATCAACCTTCTTTAAAGACATTTCTAGCTATATAAAAGATAAACATGGCACAATTTAGCAACTTCCATTTTATGATGCTAACAAGCTTTAAATCATTGTAAATGGTAACTTTATCCTCTTATCTAATTAATAACTTCCTCTTACACAATTAGTAACTTCCTCCTACATAATTAGTAACTTCATCCTATAAAAGGAGAGAAGTAGGAAGTGAAAAGCATCAAGAAATCCACAAATCTATGTCTAGGATATCAAATCTTCTTACATAGAAAACTAGCATCCCTTAGGCAAGCAAGCAGTAGCAATGGAGACTTGAACCTATATCCAAATCACTTTTGAAGGTCAAATTATTATCACTCTATCCAAATTTCTTTAGCTATCTAGCAAGTTGCAAGTAACTTTATACTTGTTTCTTCATTTCATTTCATTTCCAAATACCTAGAACTAATCAAAACTCATCTTCCAACCTTCTATTTTTGACCAAACCCATATTCCAACCCTCACCTAACCATCTACCCAATCTATAATTCCCTTTTTAAAAAAATTTAGAATTTCATAGGAAACCATCGATGGTTAGCCTAACCACCGATGGTCATCTCAACCATCAATGGTCACCCAATTGTTGAAAGTTAGGCCAACCACTAATGGTTCACCCAATCACTGATGTTCATTGTGGTAAAAAATAATAGCAAGTTATTTTCACCCACTTAGCCCCAACTAAATCCTACTTTCTATGTTCCTACCTATTCACAAAGCCTCCCTAGATTTTTTGAACCTGACCTAAACTATCTTGGCATGAGTATTAACCCTCTTTTGTTATATTTAGTCATTTTATTTAACAATAAATTTAATTTCATTGGGTATTACATGCATTTACTTTCATGTTATTGAATTAAATTATTCATTATTTTCTTCTACATCAACTTAATTGTTATAAATAGTGGATTGATAGCCTCTTAACAAGCATACGCTTCTTGGAAATAGCTCACACTAGGTGGTCCACTCAACTATTTTGCTAATAACCCTTTTTTCTAGTGTTTTTCTTATTTGTAGGTTATTCCTTCCAAGCCACAGAGGAGTTCCCATCATCATCTAGATCATGCATCCACTTTACCAATTATTCCTTTACATTCCCCTTTTACTAGTTTCTTACTTGCTCCCAAATTAAGAAATGAGTGGAAATTAAGAGAAACATTTTAGCATGCCTGGTGTACCTTTTTCTTCCTTTATTCTATGCTCATCCAAAAAAATCTAAATTTATTTTGGGCTTAAAATAAACTTTCTTACATACATTAATTGCTTGCTTGTTTTAAGTCATCTAGTGACTTAAAGGCAAATTAATTAATCATAGTTCACTCTTGTTATCACACACTTATCCAAACCACATAATCAGTCGACACATCAAAACAAACTTGAGATAAGTACTTATTAGGATTTCATCACCTAGTGGTAAACCTTACCCTTTCTCAATAATCATACTTAGAGGTCATTTCCAAGGGGAGAACCAACTCAGCTCTCTAGTTAAGTATAAACTCTAAAATTCAATATATTTTGGCTAAATACTTGACACCCTTATCACCAAATTTTTTTAAGTGAGGGGGTAGGCCCCAACATCAAGCCATAAACTGAAGGTCAATACATATTTCTCTCTTGAGCACCTAAACATAACCTAAAACCAACCTTAGATTTCCTCTTTAGTACCTGATCTACAAACCAAATTTCCTCTTCACACTTTCTAAGACATAAGCCAAAAGCTATTTAAAAATAAACTTAGGTTTTTAAATGCACTTTAGTGTATGTTTGATTTCCTTGAGATATTTTCCTTTTGCTTGCTCTTTGTTTGAGTTGTGAGTTTTGTTATTTCTTTTCTATTCCTCTCATGATCTTTACTAGACAATAGCTGAGGAATCAAACGAACAAACAACCACCTTCTTCTTCTTCCTCCATAGAGTATACTTCTGATGTTGAGGGTTCCCACCATTTTTCTCCCCCTCCTACTAGGTTTTAGATTGTTGTTGAGGGTGATGCAAATTTTTCCACCTTCTTTGATAATAACCTTGTGGGTCTTCAGCATTACCTTAACACTTTATCTAACCATACCTCTCTTGCTTTAGTTCCTTCCATAGATATTCCTTATGTTATGCCTTCCCATATTCTGGTGGGTGCCACCTCAACCCAACCCATGATCATCTAAGCCTCTTCATCTTCCAATATCCTATACAATACCACTTCCCAAACTCCATCCAACATCCCAACCAACAACCAAACACCTATTACCCTAACCAATATCTCCGACATTGGATCAAATTTACCTCTTATCACCTATACTCTTTCCCTGGGGGTATCTTCTACCCCTATCTCTACCATTACCCTTAGTTTAAGCAACCCACCAATTTCTACCCCACTTCAGAGCTTGGTACTTTCCATACCTCAAACACTCTGACCTATTAGCACTAGAGTTACCACTCACTAATAACCAACTAGAACTTTTATACCTTCAACCCAATCTACATTCCAACCACCATCCGCCAACCCAAACATACCTTTAAACCAACACATATCATCCCCCCAACAAGTACCCATAGCATCTTATTAATATGTTTCTAATCCACAGGGATACATAGCACCTTCCACCTAATCATTTGTGCCAATCAACCCTTAATTGGCACCATCCTAACCTCCTATGACCACTTACCAATATGTGTTTTCTTCAGCACCTTCTACCACTTATCCATACATTATTGCCACCCAACCTCAGTAAAATTTACCACCTAATTATGCAATTTCCCAACCTCAAATAAATTTGGTCAATATGTTAATGGAAAAAATGACCAACCTAGAATCATCTATCTCTAGGTCTCATAACCTTTTATCCTATGATAAAATATATAATAAACCCATTCATCCATCCATTCCTATCCATTCTTATCCTCCTCAATGGGAATTGCCCAATTTTTTTAAATTTCAAGGTATGGAGGACACCTAATAGCATTTCATCATTCTTTTTATTTGATTGCATATGATGATACTCTCTTCCTTCATACTTTCCCAATGTCTTTATCAAGGCCAGCCTTTAACTAGCATAAGTGCTCTCACAATGCACTCCATCTTTTCCTTCTCCCAACTAGCCCAAATACTTTTAGATCACTTCTTAGTAAATATATCTAAAAAGGTTTTGATTATCGATCTCTATTCTATTAGGCAATTTGATGATGAATCAACTATCAATTTTGTAGCTAGATGGAGAGGTCTCATCAACCAGATTTGTTTCTCCTTACCCCAACCTGAGTTAATTGAGATCTTATCTTAGGGTTATGCTAAACATATTGCCCCCACTCTTCAAGTTCAAACCTTTAGAACTTTTGATGAGGCATTCACCATGGCATGTAAACTTGAAAACTGAGCCATTGACGAAGGGAAATTAAAACTGTGGAAAAATAATTATAGATTTAAATCCAAAGACCCTCCCTCCACCAAAACCACTAACCAATATAACCATCCCAATACAAAAAATATATATTTGCAAAATTAGTGGTCTTAAAACCTATTCCACCACCAACTGTCAACCAACCCCATCAAACCAATTCCTCCAACCCTTCTTACCAACAAAACCAAAACTAATCTCCTCCAAAATAATATACCCCCATAGGGGAGTCTTATGCTTTAATGTTGGAAATTTTTCTCAAATCTAACCTCATCCAACTTCCACTTATCAAACCACCCCAATAATTTGATGCTTCTCACCCTATGCCTAGTTGGTACAATGAGAATTACCATTGTGCCTATCATCATGTTATAAGACATGATGTTAGTAGATGCAATACCTTTAAAAGTCTTATCCAAAGCTTAATTGATAGTGGATAACTTTAATTTGATAATCCCAATGCACCTTCTAATCATTCACTTGACATCTTCCAAAAACCTTTTCCCAATCATACTCCTTCTACCCATCACCATGAAAACAAATGAGAAGCCTCTCACTCTCATGAGGCACATACAATCAACATTATTATTAGTGAGCCCACTATTTAGGAAACCACAACCACTACTTCCTCCATTTCACTCACAAAAGTAGTGGGCTCACCTTCTATTATTTTGGAAACCCAGATGAAGTACTCAACCGCCCTTCTTTCTTCACCGAATGAGACATTAGCTTTATCTACCTCTCCTTTGATGGAAATACCAAAGGAGACAACCTTTACTTTTACCATTTCTTCTTCCTCCACTCCACCCATTGAAGTGGTAGAACTACCCTCCATTCCTTTATACACCCAAACAAATGAATCAACCATACCAACACCCCCCATCATAGAACCATCCATTCCCTCTTTAAAAACCATCCCACAAGAGGGGATTACCTCATCTACCCAACCACAAATTTTAGAACCCTCCATCAAAAACAAATATGAAGGAGCCATTCCCTCTTCTCCACCTAGGGGCTTAATCTTTGAAACCAATTACCAAGGAACCAAACCCATCTATAAGCATTTTTATAGACTAGTCCAAAGTTTAGAGTTCACTTCTCAACCCAACTTTGATAGGGCCACTTTTTGGCATCATCTTGGACTCCCTTACCAAAACAAATCTAGATCCTCAAATTCACTTGAATCCACCCTCAAACCCATTATTTCCTCTTCATAATATACCTCTTCTTTTAAAACCATAATTGAACCATCTGAACCACCTCCCTTTAACATTACCAAATCACCTGATACCTCTCTTACCAAACTGGTCAAGAATCTAGGAATTCTTCCCACACCTAACCATACTCACCCCTCTTTCAAGTTGGACTTAGTTCCATTTAGTCCACCAAATAAACTAATAATTAAACCAATTAAGAAGGTAGAGTTACCCAAATCTCTACCTTGAACTAGACCTATACCACCTCCTTCCCACTTACCTTCTATCTTAAGACCCCATCCTTCTATCATTCAAATTACCTATTCTTCCTATAGTAAACCATCCCCCTTTTCTCTACCTAAACCTACCCATACCAAATCATATAGTTCTCCTTCATTCTTAACTAACCTATCTACCTCTTATTTCCCACCTATATCCAACCCTTCATTATCTAAACCTTCCACTTTCAAATCATTTACCCTGAAGTTAATAGCAATCCCAACCACCAACTAAAACCATTCCACCACCTAAAACTTCTAAGGTGAAAATTGCTTTGAATAAGGCTCCCAGCCATAAAACTATAAAACCATCACTTCTAACACCTTTGAGTTAATCTTACTCTACTATCCTAAAAATTTTGTTTTAAACTTCTTCCATTAGCTTACCACCTATCAAACCATTCTACCCTTCCAATACCAAACCCTCCTAGTTTAATGATAACTTGATTTGTGCATACCATAGGGCATCGAGACATGACATAGATAACTACAAAGCTCTCTAAGCACTTGTTCATAGCCCATGTGATGAGGATGATATGTTATTATATGAGCCTCTCTTACCTTCATTACCAATCCAACAATCAATTCAACCTATCCAACATTTACCTACTCCCCCACTCTCACCCAAGAGGGAGGAGGAGGAATCGAAGAAACCATCAAACCTATAAAATCCCCCCATCCACATTATTCATATGGTTACCCAATCATAGGCCCAACAAAAATATAAGGGAAAGGCCAAGGTGTCCATTCCATGGACATACCCTTTAACCCCTCAGCTTGTTGACCAAAACCAAATACCTTTACCCTCACCTTCACAACCACTAAAATCCAAATTGTCCATTTTAAGACCCTCTCTCTCCAACACTTTTGAATCCATCCAATAAATTGTGTTGAAATAACTTCACCAGACATCGGTGAAAATGAGCCTTTAAGAACTAATCAACACATCTCTTCACCATTATTAGGCACTAATAGAGGCTCTACAATCTATAGAGGTTCAACCAGATGATCTTCAACCTCTTACACACTTTTCTGGATCCTTCCAACTTTTTTCCTTCATCACCTTTTAGGATTTTAAAATCCCTCCTGTTCATACTGCTGATCCTCCCCTCTTCATCATGGAATATATCAATAAAAATCACATTAAAAGGGTAATGATTGATGGAGGAGCTAGCATCAATATCATCTCCTCCCATGCTTATGACCAACTTTAGCTACCCAAGAACATCATGTTAGAAAATATAGTGGTCCTTCACTCCTTCAATGATACCATGGCCACTAACTTGGGGACCGTTGTCCTCCATATCTTCTTGGGACCTCATACTATTCCCAAACCATTTTACATTTATAGAGGGCAAGTTCTAATATAATGTGTTACTCATATGCCCTTGGATCCATGCCATGATTTATGTCCCTTCTTCCTTATGTCGATGTGTTAAATAAGCATGAAGGTCAATTTATTAACATTAAATATGGCCCTAGTCCTTTTACCTCTTGTAATATGAAATATTAGCCTAATGATGTTTGTATTCTTCCCTCATCCACCTCACCATCAACCACTAACAACACTACGTCACCACCAAACAAAACCAACAATACTCCTGCCCACAACAATGATGAAGCTTTAGCTAGCTCATCTATCCCTTCTTCTTAGATCCCTGTAAAGGACCCCTTAGAACCCACATTCTAACATCTCTCACTTAGGGAGTATCATTTTTTAGCCTTAGATTATTTACCTATTCTATAAGAGTATGGGAACCTCAAACATGACCCTTTTTATGATCTCAACATCGAAAGCATCATCCCATTTAGGCTCCTCAACAATAAAACAAATTCCATCTATGGGGGACTTGATTAGCCACTATCTCATTCTTCCAACCACTCACCTCTGACTTCTCTTATCTCAATAAACTAGCCTTTGCCAAATATTACCTTTCTAGGTGTGTTTGGAAGGGGTTTGGCCTTGGTCTTTATGAATAAGGACCCCATAAGTTACTCATAATCAAAACTTAAAAACCTTGTGAGTTATTTGACCTTGGGTTTGTACCACCAAAAGAACCCACCTCACCAAAAACCATCACCACCATCAACAATGATATTCCATCTTCACCAACCTTATCTCCCTCAAAGACTAAAGACTTTGATATCATATAATTAAGATTTTATTTTATCAATACCATTATTTTGGGCTCCCTAACCTATCAAAAGGATGGTCAAACTAAGACCTTTCCTCTCATCCATCCTAAAATGATAGAAAGAGATTAACTTACCATCAACACCATCCAACATTAGGATGATGATTCTATTCTCACTTACCTTAGTTTGAGGGATTATTTTATCCATAAATTCTTTCCTCTTTAGAACCAAACCATGCTAAATTAATCCACTATCAATGTCAACTTGGGTACTCAAGATAACCCTTGTGTCATCCAAATCAGCCAATCCTTAAATTCCATGGAGCAACAAGATTACCCTTCTTTATTTTGTGACCATAGCATGGATTTTTCTTGGTCCTATCAGTATATGCCTAGAATTCACCCTTATCTTTCCCTCAACAACTTTTTCACCCATTTTGAGGTTAAGCCAATTTGGCAGAAGCTTTGTAGGATGCATCTTTGCATAGCTCTACTTGTCGAAGAAAAACATTAGCATCTCTTATCCATCAACTTCATTCAACACATCGACCATCCATAATGGGTTTCTAACATTATTTCAATTACCAATCCCATAGGGGGACATCACCTCTACATCAAATTTTGTGACCTTAACCTTGCTTGCCCAAAGGATGGCTTTCCTTTTCCAAATATTGACCAACTTATTAATCTTACAACTGGCCATGAAATGTTATCTCTCATAGATGGTTTCTTGAGATATAATCCAATCCTAATAACTCTCAAAGATCAACATAAAACTTCCTTTTTCACCCCATGGGGAACTTTATATTATAGGGTCATGCCTTTTGGTCTGAAGAATGCTAGAGTAACATATCAGCATGTCACGACCTACATTTTTCATGATCTCATCCATAATATTTTATATGGTTATGTGGATGATCTCCTTAGGAAATCCAAACATCAAAAATATGACCTAACCATTCTCATGATCATCTTTGACTAACTAATCCTTTATCATGTAAGGCTCAACCCCAAGAAATGCATTTTTGGGATCTTATCTAGAAATCTTCTTGTCTTTATCATCTCTCTTAGAGGAATCAAAATAAACCCCACCAAAGTCAGATCAATCTTGGAGATGCCTCCTACTAACCTTAAGAAACTTCACAGGCTACAGGGGAAGCTCCAATCCATCTATTGTTTCATATCTTAGCTATCAGATTAATTTATACCTTACACCATCTTCTCAAAAAATACACCTCTTTTAAGTGGACCAAGGACTATTAATAAGCCTTTGATTCACTCGAGGAGTACCTTATCTCTCAACCTATCCTCATCCCTCCTAGGGAAGACCAGCCCTTCTACCTTTACATATCCATCATGGATCATTCCTTAGGGGCAATGCTCACTCATCATGATGAATAGAACAAAGAGAAAGCCATCTAATACATTATCTACACTCTTATAGAATATGAGACTTGATATACCCATCCTAAGAAAATTTACCTTGCCTTAGTCTTTGTGGCCTCCAAACTCTGTTACTACCTTCTTAAGCATAAAACCTATGCCATCACTAACACTGACCCACTCAAGTACATACACACTAAACCATACCAAAATCAATGTAAGGCTAAGTGTCTCATGCTCTTAGCTAAGGTTTATCTTGAGTTCATTCAAAAAAAATCCATTAAAGGGAAAGTCATCACTAACCAATTGGTTGAAGCTCCTCTACCAGACAATCAACCACACCCTTTGACATTTATATATGAGTCCATCACAACTCTTTCTTAGGAGGAACCTACCTAACAAATGAACATGTTTTTTGATGGTTCTAAATGCCAACATGGTGGGGGTACTATATTTATTCTCATTCCCCTTAATATTGAACCTCTTCCCTTTTCTTTTAAACTTGATTTCAAATGCAACAACAATGTGGCTGAGTATGAATCCTTGGTCATAAGTCTCCAAACCATTCTAGCCTTGGGAGTTAAAACCATTAGTGTCTTTAGTGACTCCTAACTTTTGATCAACTATTTCAATGGATCTTATCAATTTAAAAATGATGTACTATTGAATTAAAAACAATTCGTAGACATACTCTTATCATCATTCGATCATTACCTTATCCAGTCAATTCCTAGATCTACCAATAAGTTTGTAGACATGATGGCTTCCCTTACTTCCCAAATTCCACCCCAACTAGTCGAATCTAAACTATTTATCACCATTCATCATTTTATCACACCTTCATATATCATTTATGACCTTCTTACCATTTTTAGTGTGTAAGCATCTCCTTCTAACATTTGGTATGACCAAACTTTTAACTATCTTAACTTCAACATTGTTCCTCCTAACCTTTCAAATAATGCCTAAAGAGCCTTTATTCAGAGTACCTCTTATTAAATAATACTAGGGGGAATTATTTATAAACATAGCTTCAATAGCTTCCTTATTTTTTGTCTATGTAGTCATGAATATTCTCACACTATCAAGGAAACACATGATAAAATCTATGGGAGACACTTTAGTGGCCTAGCTATCGTTAAATGTATCCTTAACCTTAGCTATTATTGGCCCACCCTCAATTAGGACTATTGTGATTATGTAAATAAGTGTGTCAAATATCAATAGTATGCTAACTTACATCATGCACTTACCCATAGCCTTTGAGTATCCCAAGACTATTAGCCCTTCTTATAATGGGGTCTTAATCTTATTGGGGAAATCAATCCTCATTCATCACAATGACACCAATCTATCATTATCATGACTAAATATTTCACCAAATGGGTGGAAATGATCCATCTTATCTCAACCAAAGATAAAAATATTATCGAGTTCATCAATCACCATATCATCTATTGCTTTAATGTTCCCCAATATCATCATTGATAATAGAAAATCTTTTGAAAACAAGAAAGTTCAAGGAATTTGTGATGCTTTTGGCATCAATTTAGGTTTTTTCTCACCCTATCACCCATAATCAAATAGATAGGTAGAATCTTCTAACAAAATCCTCAATAAAATGTTAACCAAAGTCATCAATGCTTTAGGTCAAGATTGGCACTGCATATCCCTTTCACTTTACGAGCCTATCTCACTAGAATTCAAACCTCTATGGGTGCTACCCCTTTCTCTCTCATCTTTGGGGTAGAGATAGTCTTTCCTCTTGAACTTTAGATTCCTTTTCTTCACATATATTTTCATGAGATCCTTTTTGATATTGATTATCATCAGTAATGTCTCATATAACTTGAGTTATTGGATGAACATCACCTCACAGTGCTTAATCATCTTCGTGTCTATCAAGAATAAATCAAGCACACATATAACAAACACTTGAAAGAGAGATAATTTAATATCAAATATATCATCCTTAATGAAAATCAAAAGAGGTAAGTTTTCTTTCAATTGGCTTGGACCGTACATCATAACCCATAAGTATGGATCAGGAGCTTATCATTTATCTTTTCTTAAAGGCAAACTAGAACCTGAGCCTCTCAATGCTTCACATCTACATCCTTTCTATTTTTAAAACAAGGATCAAACTCATCTTTATGTCTAACTTAATCTCATCCTTTAGTTTATGATATTTTCACTTTCCTTACACATTCACCTATCCCTCTCTCTTTGAGGATAATTGATAACAACATAGGACCATGTGATTATCCATCATAGTTATTACCTAATCCTAAGAATGGATACCATAGCTCTACCCATGGCATGGTTCTCATGGATAATTTTCATCTCTAATCAGATGGAATCCTATGATCAGTTGTCTCTCAAACCACTTTCCCTCATCTTTTGTGCTAAAAGTCTTACCTCCATAAAAGTAGACCTTTAAGCCTAAATAGACTTGGTCATGTCTAAACCTATCATTAAAAATCAAATTGGGATACCAAAATTTCACTTGGGTCCATATATCTAGAATTTTTGATTGGTCCCTTGAAAGATAGCTACACAATAACTAAATTGATTAAAGATAGACTACTTCCTTGAAGGATAACCATAAAAATACAACTTTAGACCACTCCCTTGAAGGATGGCTAAGTTAAGTTTGTCAAAAACAAAAATTTGAAGCTTCCCTCATCAATAAGATTCACCAACCTATCAAGACAACAAAAACAATAAATAACCCTCTATCAAAATCAAATCAAAGAAGTCGTAATCAGCATTTACATATGGCATTAGTAGACTTATCACATTGATCAATCTACACATTATATTAAGACATGGACTTATCTATTACAGTTATTTGGTCACCTATTGAAGGGGAAATCTAACCCACATCAAGTTACCATATTACACATTTCTCATTCAACCATCTCACTATCACCTACTTTCCCTTCATACTCTCTCTAAAATCAAAGGACTATGAGCTTATTTGACATAAAGTGATCATGATACTTTATTTTCCATTTAAAGCATGCTCATGTGAAGAATTCAAAAGGCTTATTTTCATTAGGACCACCCAAATTTGGTTTTGTTAGGCCCTTGTCACTGAACATATCCTGCCTTTTCTTACCCTTTATTCATTAGTTCAAGTAGACATATATCTCCTAATTTTTATATCTTTTCTACATTTAGTGTGTTATCTACACCTACTTTATGTGTTTTCATTATGTCCACATGTCATATACAAACATTCAAAACATCATTACATAATCTAGATACATCATAACATTATGAACCATGTCCATAAACCATATCCTATTCATACAAAAAATGCCAAAACCATTAAATAGTCATAATCACATTGTAACATCATTATCATTAGAACAATAATCATTTATCATAGCATAAATAGCATAAAACAAATCATCTCCTAAACATCATCAATCACCATGATTAACTCATTTATCACATATTCTATGAACCACATCATCATATAAATTTATTTTTTATAAACCAAATCATCATATGAAATTCTATTTGTGAATCACAAACATCATCTAAACAAAATCAACACATCAATAACATGTGCACAATTTGATCTATAAACACACACATCATCAAATATGTATAAACCAAAACTAAACACATATATTCATCATAAGATCGAACATTTCATAACAATCATGTCTCAATCATCATATAACATAATTAAATCATCCATCATATCCATCAATACATCATACCTATAGCATCTATAAACAAAATCAATAATCATGACTAAACACAATCAACATCTATATCATAAACATAATCAACATCTATATCATCATAAACATAATCAACATAAATATCCTCATGAACATAATCACACATCTATATAATCATAAACATCATAAAGATAATCCTTATCTATATAACCATGATCATCATATACATCATAATAAAAATCATACATGTCAATGAATAATACATAATAATACACAAAATACATGGAATAATGTATCAAATCTCTCTCTCATATATACATCTCATGTTATTGACATGCAAGATAGTATCAAAATGTTATACAACTATAACAAAACATATCAAGCCCCTAGGGCACCATTCCCATTTGCTCCATCTACACTTTCACCTACACTACCATTTAGTGGTAGTCCCCTTGATATCCTTGCCTGACCCACTATAGAGTCCCACATCCTAGAGTAGTTATAGATGGACCACCTACTAAATTGGCCCTATACTCTCCATACCTCATCTCTAATGGAAACTATGCCAACACTTTCACCTGATAATATCTCAACTCCTCAATGGTGGTTACATACTGTGTGCTTAGAACTATGTTATTTGGTCCTCATGCTACTATTATAGCCATGCATTCCCTCTATCTTAGTGAATCTCCCTTTTGTGTCACTAACCCAAGAGAGATCCTCAATTAATTTCACTCTCCAATCAAGGTGGCCACTTGACTCTATAAGGTGACAATTTGACCCTATAAAGTGGCCACCTATCTCTATAAGTTAGTAATCTAGGCATGTGTTACTACCAGTGCCACTAATATAGACACCTAAAACTAGCCACTAATAACCTTCAACTAGGGTTTTGATCAATTTCTACTCAAATACATAATTTGGCCTAAAAAAATTAAAACATGCTAAATGATATGAAACTAACAATTTCAAGTGCTGATTTTGGCCAGGGTATCACTAAATGGGGCAATGCAGTTTATTGGTCATCTAACTTTGATCAATCCATTTCAAGTCAAAATGCCAATTTTGCCCCCACGTGCTCTGAACTACTCTTTCTTATCAATTTTTTTGCACAAGACACATGCCTTTGTTATTTATTGTTGGCAACATCCTAAATGGGAATGCACATTGAATGCATCTGACAGTGACTTATAATTCTAATATTGCCAAATTTAGGACCAATAACAAGGCATTCTGATCAATTTGAGTAATTTGTGCATAAAGTGCTTAATCATGTTTAAGAGCTAATTAACCCAAATCAAGGCCTAATCAAAACTACCATGGAAACTTGTTGAATACTTATTTTTGGAAATGAATATTAAATATCTACATCATTAGGTGACCTCATTTCTTGGGAAGACATCCCCAGGCCATAAATGCCATAAATATCAAGAATCATGCCATCCATGCCTCATCAATGCCTTCCATGATTCCCTCCATGCCTCTTAATTACCGCTTCTTCCAATGTCATTATGAAGATAATTACAAACTTAATTCCAAAAATTTAATTAATCCTCAACCACACATCTCAATCTTGAGATGGATGGTTGAGGTTGGTTCTGATCAAATCCAAAAATATATAAATAGAAGGCCTCATAACATCATTTCTAAGCTTAATTTGTGAAAATTTATAATGAAAGATTGGTTCTAAAAGCTTCATGAAAATAATGTTATCATGCCAAATTGATTCCAAGCCAAGCCAAGCCATAAGCCAAAGGTGCCAAGGAGAGATGAAGGCAGCCAAGCTTTCATTTCTAAGACTTTATGAGCACAAAATTGAGCAAGCCACTACTACAAAGGCATTTGGAACATCCAAAGAAGGTGAAGTAATTCTTGTGTTGTATTCCTTACTTTTTAGTTGTGTTTGTCATTTGTTTTTGTTAACTAATCTCTCCCTAGTGTCTAGGCCTAGAGATGTTATGTTATTAGTGTGTTTATTTCATTTTTCTTTCATTTTGGAACTAACACAGTACTAACCATTATCTCTTGAGTCAAAATCCTAGATCACATAATGGCACGCTCAGTGGGACTCGACACATCCTACACCTAAAAGAGATCCTTTTGCAACTCTAAAATACTTATTTAACTCTTTAAAACTCTTATAAATTAATTTTCTAACTTTATTTTGCCATTTTTGGTTGCCATGGTTTTTACACAGTAACCGACTTCGGTAGAAATACTAACATTACTTACTTATCTTAACTAATGTCAGTCAGTAAAACTGACATTGATTAGATCTCAGTTATCCATAATCAATGTTGGTGGTAATAACCAATGTCAGTGACTATGTTTTTCCAAAAACATAGACCTGAGACCTATTTTTTCAAAGTTTTGTGTTTAAAACTCAAAATAGCTTCAAAGCTAAAGGACATTCTAACAATTTTATTGTAGGACCAAGTGGGATATTTGTTCAAAACATGTTTAAATCACCTCTTGCATGATTAAAAATGAATTAGGAACTTTATTTTGGGTGTTTGACCAGGAATTTAGATGTTTTGGTGAATTTTTTTCAAAGTTTTACAACTAAGACCAAGGGGTCAAATGAACACCACCAAATTTTTCATTTGGGTATAAAATTGAACACACTTGGCAATTTTTGTTTGTAATAGTTATTTAGTTAGATTTTTGTTTGAAAAAGAGAGGGATGTTACATGTATGCTCTTCTATTTGTCCCCTATATGGAACCCTTAGAATCAAAAGCACCATTACTATTTTAAATATCTTAGTCCAAGGCTTAAAAATAAATTCATCTAAAGCACTCCCCAAAAACTAATCAAAGTTTGGGTGACCTTGAAAATAACCCTAAAGTCTTTCTATTTTCATTATTTCTTTGTTTTTATGCATCTTAGATTACGAGAGGGACTTCATCACCTCTCAAAAGTTCTTTAGGGAATCTTTAACTTGGGGTTTCATCTCCCAACATTGACTTTATTTGGCTCCTTTAGAGCTACACACAAGACGTAGTGGAACTTTGGACATTGCACTACACTGAGTGAATAGTAGGATGTAGTGGTTGTAAAAAGGACTAGACCTTTTTACAACAATCCAAGTGATATGGCCCTAAAATCCATGCTTTTCTTTTGTATTGTTTGGCATGAAATTCATTGTTCAATTGTTTACCCTAGATCATTCAAAAACTTGTTAGATCTTAGACAAATCCCTACTTGACGTAGAAGTATTATTTTTGCAAGGTATGCCTTAAGGTCTATGTCATAGTACTATCATTTAAGAGAAGGGGGGTATAAAAACCTTACTATTTAATGAACATTTACTTTTAGATGAACACTTAAAATCCTCTCAAATGATGTATATTGATGGATTCAAATAATACCAAGAAACCTTGTTAATTTAGGATCTAAGGGAGATTAATTAGTTGGTCTTGTCTTAGATTAAAGTCTTGTTTGGAGTCAAAAACTTTGTGTAAACAAACAATCCAAACCAAACACATAGTCAAAATTTTCCTTTGAACAAAGAGGCATTATGTTTCCTATGTGAGATCATCCATTTTCCTTGTTCAAAGTTCATCAAAATCTTGAGAGTCATATCATCCACTTTGGCATAGTTATGCTACCCAATTGAGTCTAGACCTTTACCAGAGTTGTTTAAGTCCTTCACTTATAATTTAAATTCAAAATTACACCTTTACAAGTTCAAAGGGTTTATGTGTTAAGTGGGTTCACCATTTGTACTAAACTTGAGGGAACTTAGGTTTAATTTCCAATTTAGGTTGAAGGTTGTTTGAGACTCATAATCATTATTATCACTTGATAGACTTAAGCCATTTTGTGTTAAACACTTACACTTTGAGTCTGTACACCACAAAATTTTGATTCAAGAAAGTTATTGTTATGTTGCCAAAATTGTAGGAAAACATCTTTGCCTTAGAAATGTTTTGAAGCAAACCTTTTTATCACACCTTTTTGGGTAGTATAGGATCGTTATGCTGCCCAAAACATTTTGAATATTGTTTCATAGACCTTCTTGCATAGAGTTTCAAATTTGTTCCTACATTTTTACACCAATCTAAGTGTACTTTTATAATCTTTTATCTAAAATAGCTATACTGATCACCTTTGTCTAGCTTGTTTGTCAACAAAACTAAGTTTTATACCATTTTTTTTGAGAAAATAAACTATAGTTAAAGTGCCTTTTATTTCATACCCTATAGCTAGTTGACTAAGTTCATGTCCAAGAATCGAATGCCTAGTGTTTGTTAGAAGTGTTTCAAATCCATTAGATTAAAATGTTCATCTATTTTCAAAGTCTATATTTTGATGTCATTTGGCCAAGAGCCCTAGTGCATGCCTTGTTTGAGCCTAGCTTTTGATGCCACATTGGCCAAAAGACCTAGCAACTTTTAAATTCCTATATTAGACTGATTTGAAACACTTTGACCTTAGAATTTGGTATTTTTATTTTTTAGTCCATTTACTTGCTACCTTTGTGTGAATGGTGAAATGTTAGATACTTTACACTAGCTTATTTCCTCACATATCTTTGTATAAACCTTTTGATTCTTTTAACAAATCTAGACCAAGCTGAAGGCATCATTTTTTTTAGATTATGTCCTTTTTAGAGTTTATATAACTCTTTGACCTTTTATCATAAAGGATTGACTTGGATCCCAACATGTATTCCTACACTCATAGTGGACTCATGTACAATCTAGGGATCAATAATGTAGTTGCATAGGAAGAAATGGTGTAAGACCCCAATGCAGATAACATTACTTATGAGATGGATTCTTATCCCTCTTATAATTCTCAATCAGGGGCACAAAGCCAAGATCCATTAGCTAATTATCTAGTTAACATACCACCTTACACAACATAGGACAAAGAACAAACTATGCAATACTTAGCTACAATACCTATAGTGGATGAGCTCATACTTTAACAGTCTTATTCTACTAATATTGCCTCCACATATGATCCATTTTTGTTTGAGTGACATTTTTTAGAGAACAAAGATGAGATTTTGGTTAGAGCCATAGAGGTAGGGGCTAAGTTTCCAGTAGACTTCCCCCATGAAAATTTACCAAGTCTAGTAAGAGTGCCCCACAATATCATTTATGATCAATGGGCTTCTTCTAGCAATCCTATGGCTCTAGTCCAAATAACAGACCAAGATCCTAATATATATGATCAAAGCCAAAACATCATGGAAGAGCACTTTAACCAAATGTAGACAACATATCAAACATATCTAAATCTAGCATGTGATTTCAATTAGATGAACATGGTAAGTAAGCCTCTCATTGACCTAGCTCCTTCAATAGGAGTGAAGATAGAGTTAACTAGACAAGAGAATAAAAATTCTAACATATTTGTATAAACTACTTCAATAGATAACCTGATGCATATGCTCATTATTGAAGAAGTGTCATCAGCCTCTACATTGAATAGTGAGACAAATGTAGTAGATAATGTGTAAATAATGTCCAATCCTGATCAAAGTGGTACTAATATGTAAATAACTATCCAAAAACATGTGCCTATAGTTAATCCTATGAATAGGTCATCATACCAAGGGATAGGAGTTGTATACCCTAGCCTCAACCAACTACTTCCTCAACTGTACAATCTATAGGGTTAGGTAATCAAACAACAACTAATATCACACCTCAATGATAGAATGTGATGAATCTTACTCCCCCTCAATAGTTAGTGACTAGTATTCCACAATAGTAGACACAATCTAGTGTATCAACACAATAAATTATTAATGCATTACTACCTCAATCAAGGGAAATAAATATTCCACCCCACTAGGTAATGACGAACATACCTTTATAATCATAGACTAATATGTTAGTCTAAAACCAAGCAATGACTAGTCAGCAACATGTAAATATTGGTCAATGATAGATGTCAAATCTACATCCTAATTTCACTTCCTCATAGGTATTCATGTAACAAGGAGGTCCTCATGTTTCTTAGGTACCTACTAGACAACCATTGGTTTAAAATGTGCCACAAATCTAGAGACAGGGTCTTAGTCCACAAGTTCCCACTCAACATCAAGGTTTGATTAGTTGACAACATGTCTTTTTTCAACCACAATAGGCATAATATAATTATATCCCTCCATCCAAACCAAAAAATTCCCCAGGTCAAACCTTTAGTGCTAACCCAAACCAGAATATTGTACAACTAAATATGTAATTTCAAGCACATCCCAATCCATGTATGCATATTCCTCGTCTATTCGCTAACCAAACCAATATACCCCAATAGGTATCTCCATAATACCTTGGAAAAAGTGGTCCACTTGTGACCTCCCAACCATCTATCTAAACCCAAATTCTCCCTCAAACTAATATTCCATCCAATTTGTTATCCTAAGAATTGCAACAAATGAAGAATGTAATTACTACCATTCAAGCTGGGAAGCAGACCAAAAAAATCAAATTGGATGATGTATGTTCCTATCCATTCAACATGGATTATTTTTATATATCATTTCCTCTAGGATATGAATCACCAAAATTTGATAAATACAAAGGGAAAGATGATCCTAAGGCTCATTTGATTGAATTCTTTATTGCATGTGAACCAAAGGCATATAACATCATATACCTTTTCCTATTATTTCCAAGGATCTTAGCTATACAATCCTTGGAGTGGTTTTTGAATTTGCCCAAAAATTCAATAATATATTTTGATGATCTTTCTAATAAGTTTGTGCAGCACTTTTCCTATAATCTTTAACATGAGATTTCATTAGTGGACCTAACACAAGCAAAGAAAAAAGCTAGGGAGAGTTTTGTGAGTTATTTATAGTGATGGAGAGCCCTTGTAAGCCATTTCACCCATAGTTTATTAGATAAATAATTATCTTCTATGTTTACCAAAAATTTGCATAGTGAGATAGCCTATCATCTGGAACTACAATGCGTGCATACATTTAAAGAGATCATTGATAAAGGTTTGTTGATTGAGACAGTGTTCATCAATAAAGGATTCATCAAGCTTAATTTAACTAATCAAAATCAAGGTAATAATCATATAAATAACCAACATCCCATCCAAATGCAAGCATCACAATCGACACAAGCCAATAACCTTGAAAGATCAAAGTAGTTCAACTGTAATAAGAATGTTGTGATAAATGGAGTAACCAAATCCCATCATGTGTAAATGTTACAAATATCATCTGCACCACCTTTTTAGATTACTCTTACCCAACAACCTCTCCAACCAATACCACAAGCACAATAAACAAGACCTGCATAATAAATGCAATAGTCTTTACCATTACAAACCCCTCCTCCTAGAAGAACCATCTTTGCACGTTGTGTCTTTAGTGACCTAAGAGAACCTATTGAGTCTATATTTCAAAATATTGTTGTTTTTAATCTAATTAGTTATCCTATACCAAAACATTTTCCACAAGGCATTCCTTATCTTGATTGGTATCATGAAGATGAATTCTATGAATATCATCGGGTCAATGTGCATAATCTATGAAGATGTGTCCAAATCAAGCATTTAATCAAGAATATGTTGGAGAATGGGGAAATAAAATTATATAATGGTACTTCCACTTCCAATAAAACTCTTGGGATCTATCAAAACCCTTTTCCCCAACATAAAAATTGATAGCAGTAGAACAATCAGCAACAACAATAGCCAGTGTAGTATTAAAATCAATGGTTAAAATCAAAGGCCAAATTAGCAGAACCAACAAAATCAGTAGCAAAACCCACAATAATGCAATAATGGGCAAAACCAAGGTTAGAATGGTAACAACCAATAAACATGCCATGTAGTTACACATAACTACAATAAGGTTGTAGGTTATATTGCAGGGGGTAGCATTAATACCATCTCCATTAATCCCAAACCAAACACTATTCAACTTATACCATTGCTAAACAGCAATATTCAACCAAATCACATGGATAATCTTTCTTTGACCTAGGAGTGCATATAGGCAAACCAACAAACTAGGACTTCCCCTTTTGGATCTTATAGTGATAACTTGTCCTTGCCATGTGACCACATACAAGTACATTGGCAACTGAGACTTGTCATGTTTATTCCCACACCATTCGCAACATCAATTAGCAATAATGTTCTAGTATTTGATCCTAATTGTGCAATCACAACTCAAAGGTCAAAGATTACTATCCTAGGCCCATAACCATCTACCACTTTTCCTATCATCCAACCAACTGTTCAGCCTCAGAATAAACCATTTACTACTAACCAAAATAAGAAGTTTGATATTGTGGAACAATTGCAAAAGACCCCATCACAAATTTCTATTTTAGATTTGTTACGAATGTTAATAATCCACAAGAACATCTTTGTAATATCCCCTTCAAATAGGGAATATAGAAAGACAAAAGCTCTGAACAAAGATACAATTTTGCAGAATAAATTCAAATAAACAAATAAACCTCAATAAATCTCTTAACTCGCTAATCAGTGATCTTATTTATTTTTCCAAATGATTACAGTAGATGTCCTCTATCATGCATATAAAGGAATATTCAAATATGGTCTTAAAACCTTGATCTTTTACAAAACTAAAAATAAAACCTGAATTCTGGAACGGCTCGAGTTTTCTATGTCGACACACAGTCATCGACGTCAGTTATTATGCCATCGTTGGTTGATATACTACTGACGTTGATCACTGTTGGTCAGCTACTATGCTGATGTCAATCTTCAGTCAGCCGATGTTGGTCATTGGACTGCCGATGTCGGTCTCTGAGTTACCTACAGCTCTGTACGACCTAATGCAGAACTGTATGAACTTGCACGAATCAGTACGGATTCTATATAGAAACAAGATAATATGCTGCAACCTCTATGCTGAATACTAGATCTCAAGAAATATGGAACTAATATAGAAAATCTCTATCTATATAATTTATTGAATCAAAACTTATGAAATAAATACCTGGAATACTGTGATAACTTTTGTATGAAGTTATCTCTCAAACCCGTAAACCTCTGTGATAAATTCTTTATGAAGCTATCTCTCAATTTGGCAATAAATCAACTGATATTTTATAGCCTCTAAATCACACACACTGAAGAGTGGACGTTCTCCAATGCAAATGGAATCCTAAAACCCTTGGCTCAGTCTTCACAGAAGAATTCTTCAATATCAAAATCAATAATCAAATCATAATATGACTCTCCCTCCTATGAGAAACCCTTATATCCTCCAAAAATATGCACTTGCCCTAATTAGGGTTTCTTAAATTATAATTAGGGTTTCATAAGTAAAAATAGGCTAAATAATTAATATTTAATTAAATCAATTAAATATTAATATCTCCCTCAATACATGTCTGAAAGAGCCCAAACAAAAGCCAATTGGAATAATTCTGCAAGTTGAAGCTAAGCCAATCTCCATCAAGACCTTTTATCCATCCTATTAGCCTACGAAGGTCACATAATAGGCTAGACATCAACTCTAAACATGTCAAATAAAAAGGGGACATGACAATCCGCCCCTCCTAAAATTGCTTGCCCTCAAGCAATCACTAAATGACAAACCAATCAATCCACCTAGATCCCAAATGTAGTTATGATCTCCACCACTGTCAATCAATACAAACTCCATGCCATGTCCATCACAACTCTCATATAATGGCATCACATCATCTCTAGTACTAAGATAAGAATCCCAACATCCAATCCATAAATGAAAATCAATCGATAACTCAAGTAAACTCCTTACCTAAATAATATCTGAATCTGGAATATGAATGCTAGACGTACTCATATCATCATCAACCTATGACCTGACTATAACAGAAAGCTAAGTCCCTATCACATGTGTTATCTCCTAAACTAAACTCACCTCAAGACAAAGCTCATCCACTTGTCTCTCCTGTGTTGGTGCCAATGTGCACTCGGTAGCGCACTCTATCATGTCATGTTATAGGATCCTCTCCATCTGATGAAAAAACATATGTTTGAAGCTGCTACCTCGTATTGCCTTAAGAATATGTGTCTTCCCATCAACATCAAAGTGAACCTCCATATCCTTGAGATGAAGAGTAACTTCCTCAAATGAATGAAGCCACTTCATACCCAAGACTAAGTCTATATCCCCCATGTTCACCACATAATAATCAGCCTTGAACTCATAGTTGTTCAAGCGCAATGGGAGGTCTCTAATCATACGCTCACACCTAAGAGTGTGACCATCAGCTACCTTAACTATAATGCCCTCAAAATATTTAGTAGTGATTCCATGCTTCTCCACAAATCTAGCATCTATAAAATTATGTGTGGCTCTTGTATCAAGAAGGGTGATGACCTTTTGTCCTACCAAAACTCCACAGAGTCTAAATGACTCATCCGACTGAATGCTAGATAGGCATGCCTCCTATATATGAAGCTCTAAATCTACCTCTACCTTAGGCTCTAAATCCTATACCTCTCAAAACCATCCTATTGTTTGGAACCCTCTGAATCTGAATCCTCGTAATACGCCCACATCACACGATTTGCCTTGCCCTTAGGCCTCAAAGGACAATCATGATTGGCATCATAGGGACCTTTGCAATAGAAGTAAAGCTTCTTCCTACGTAGATCATTAAGATCCCAATGATCCAAAGGTGGTGCTACAGGATTTTCCTTAGAATCATTCTTAACACCTGATTTATCTATGTTAAAATCTGGTCTCTCTCTATTATCGTTGAAGCACTTATGGTCCCTGGATGAAGAAGTAGCTCCTGAGTTAGATTTACTGGATGGGGCTGCCATCTCCATACTATGGGCCTTCTTCATAGCTACCTATAATGAAGGAGGATCAAAGGCTTTGATCCAACCTCTCAATGGTTTTGTCAATCCCTCCATGAAGAGAACTACCAATCTACGCTCTAAAATATTTGGCACCATGACTGCCAATCGCTGAAACTCACCAATGAAGGACTCCAAGTTACCTATTTGTTTCAACTAAGCCAGATCTTGAAAGTAAACCTTAGGATCTTTCCTATCAAACCTCTCAACCAACCTATCCATGAAGTCTTGGTACTCTATCACCTAGTTATGCTGAAGTGTTACCATATCATGGTACCACCAATCATGTGCTACTCCATTCAAGTGCAAAGTGGCGTATTTGATGGCCTCTATCTCTGTCATTGGCCTCAATGCCAAGAATGTGTCAAGCTTATGAACCCAAGATTGAGCTATCATCTTGTCACTGCCATCAAAGGTAGTCAAATAAAGCTTGCCAGTAGCCTTCTTTAGTTCACTGAGTTGACCTCTAGGCCTCCTGTCTTGTCTAGCTAATCTGTAGTGCTCTCTCCTCAAATTAACAAAATGATCAAAGGACATCTTCTCCTAAACCTGAGGAGCTAATAAGTCCCACTCATCAGTTATAGCCATGAGGGTATCTACAAATAGGGAATCAACTACCGCCTCCTCTGCTGGTGCTTCTTCTAGTTCATCCTATACAAACATAGGCTGTGTAGGTCTATCAGCTATCCTAGAATGGGTCAGCTATGGGCTCTAATTAACAGTAGCACTCATGTTATCTCCTTGTTCCCCATTTTGTCTAATAGGTGTGTTCATCCTCTCTACCATAGTAGTGAGTCTCTGTATTGCCTGATTCATCTGTTGCTGGCCTGTCATCATAGCACGGTGGAATTCTCTGGTGCCCTGATCATCATCATACCTATGGCCCCTGTGTGGACTACCCTCACACCTGTCACTCATGATGATCAGTGGCTGATCTAACACCTAGGTACCTTCAAGCAAGGCTCTATTGCGTGTGTTATACCTATGTGGTCCCAACTCTTATGGCTGCATAAGATCTATAAACCCTCAAGATGGTAGGATTTAGCTCTGATACCACTGTAATATCCCCTTCAAATAGGGAATATAGAAAGACAAAAGCTTCGAACAAAGATACAATTTTGTAGAATAAATTCAAATAAATAAATAAACCACAGTAAATCTCTTAACTCGCTAATCAGTGATCTTATTTATTTGTCTAGATGATTACAGTAGATGTCCTCTGTCATGCATATAAAGGAATATTCAAATATGGTCTTAAAACCCTGATCTTTTACAAAACTAAAAATAAAACCTAAATTTTGAAATGGCTCAGGTTTTTTGTGTCGACACACAGTCACCGATGTCGGTTATTATGCCATCATCAGTCGATATACTGTAGACATCGATCACTATCGGTCAGCTACTATGCCAACGTCAGTCTTCAGTCAGCTGATGTCAGTCACTGGACTGCCGATGTTAGTCTCTGAGTTACCTACAGCTTTGTACGACCTGATGTAGAACTATATGAACTTACACAGATCGGTACAGATTCTATATAGAAACAAGATAATATGTTGTGGCCTCTATGCTGAATGCCAGATCTCAAGAAATATGGAACTAATACAGAAAATCTCTATCTATATAATTTATTGAATCAAAACTTATGAAATAAATACCTAGAATACTGTGATAACTTCTGTATGAAGTTATCTCTCAAACCTGTAAACCTCTGTGATAACTTCTGTATGAAGCTATCTCTCAATTTGGCAATAAATCAACTGATATTTAATAGCCTCTAAATCACACACACTGAAGAGTGGACATTCTCTAATGCAAATGGAATCTTGGAACCCTTGGCTCAGTCTTCACAGAAGAATTCTTCAATATCAAAATCAATAATCAAATCATAATATGACTCCCCCTCCTATGAGAAACCCTTATATCCTCCAAAAAGATGCACTTGCCCTAATTAGGGTTTCTTAAATTAGAATTAGGGTTTCATAATTAAAAATAGGCTAAATAATTAATAGTTAATTAAATCAATCAAATATTAATATCTTCCTCAATACATGTCTGAAAGAGCCCAAACGAAAGCCAATTGGAATAATTCTGCAAGTCGAAGCTAAGCCAATCTCCATCAAGACCTTCTATCCATCCTATTATCCTACGAAGGTCGCATAATAGGCTAACCATCAACTCTGAACATTTCAACTAAAAAGGGGACATGACAATATTGAATGAGTTTTTGACCCAATCCACTATTGCTAATGACATATCCCCTGATAAATTTCAAGCTTTGATTAGACACCTAGTTCTAGCCAAACAAGTCACATTCAACCAAAGCAATATGTCTTCCCTTGGTCCACTCCATAACAATCCATTATACATAGAAGTTTATATAAGATGATATAAAGTGAAACATGTCCTTATAGACAATGGATCTAGCCTCAACATAGTGTCTTTCAAGCTCATCAAACTTCTTGGGTACATAATGATAGATCTACATCCAGAAATAATAACTATCAAAGCCTATGATAATCAAGAAAGAGAATCCCAAGGCACTATTTGTTTTCCAATTATCATTGGGCCTTTGACCCATAATACACTTTTCCATGTGTTGGATATTGAGTTATCATACAATATGCTTCTAGGTAGGCCTTGGTTAGATGAGATTCATGCAGTCCCATCAACACTGCACCAATGTATCAAGTTTTCCCACTCAGGGATGGAAGTGAATATTCTAAGATATTTACACCTATATGAGCATTACAAGCATCTTGAGGCTAAGTTTCAAATCTATAATTATTAGTACAGTATGAATCCAAGTTCCAAATAGGATAGAGGAAAAGTTATACTTATTGATCCTTTATCAGATAATTATATAGATCCTAATACCTTGGATTCCCTTTCTCACAAGCCACCCCCTGAAGCTTCTAATCATTTTACCATTTCAGATAATGGACCAGGTGAATATGTGACCCATGACACATTTCATATTGCCAATCTTCCTCAGAATCTGAAAAACTCTGGGTAACCTAAATTCATCCCACATATGCATTGGTAATGAAATAACAAAGATAAGGTACCGGTCATATTTTTACAAGCATCTAGCCTAGGACCTGACCCTCTTGAAGGGGTTGAAACATGGTTATATAATGATAACCAAGCTAATTGTTATAAAAATACAAAGTATCATATTCCCAATATGATCATGGAGCATCACAATTATGAAGGGAGAGGCCTCAGACTAAATCAATAAGGAACCATCAAGCCAATTTCTATGACTAATTATGAAAGACATTATGGACTTGGATTTAAACTTCCTAGGGGTGACCCCACTATCTTATTCAAACTCCATCACTAGGGACTAGTGATGATGATGTTGATAGTGAAGTAGAGTTTGATCATATCCTTACCTTTGAGAACCTAGCTAAAACCAACCTATTTGATAATAATTCCATTTGTACCCTTACCAAGCCATTCATCACAATTCATTACCATTATATTATCCCCAACTGATAGATTAGGACCAACAAGAATCCAGTCTATTGATTGATGAGTTATAGAATGATGAGGCATTTTGTGATTTCTTAGGCCTTAGAGACAACATTTCATTGGGAGATCATAATTTGGGATTTTCAATCACATTGGATCCTACAACATATTTTGGAGAGCGAGTGAATACCTTTAGGCAAAAACAAATAAGTAAAACATTGAGGTCCCAAAGTGAAAACCTTTTTGAGGCATTTTTTGACCAAGAAAAAAGTAAAGATAAAGGCCAATCTAGTGGTAAAAACTTATTTCAAGTGTTATTAGATGGGGGTGTTCATTCTTCTTTGAATTTATACCAGGAGACCACTAGTGATGAACTTGCCTATGGATATAAGTTCAGTATTGAGAAGCAATAAGTATTTGATCAAATTATCTAAGAATTTTTGACTGATATTGTTACATGGCCACATCTCCTATTATGGGATTTAGATTCATCATGCCTAGGAGAATTTAAAGAGCAAGTCCTAATAGAGGACCTTGACATAGTCCAATAGTTCAAGTCATTACCTACTACCCTAGAAGATGGTTTAACCCTTCTAGTCAAAGATACAATAGAGGTAAACATCGAGACTCCACCAGACTTGAAATGGATTTAGGAGTGTCTCTCACTAAGAAGGAATGCAACATCTTTGCAGCTCTGTTGAGAGAGTTTGTGGATATTTTTACATGGGCCTATTCTAACATGCCAGGTTTAGACCCTACCTTAGTTATAAACCACCTTGTGGTTAGTCTTGATGATAAAACAATAAAACAAAATATACGTAAGATGTATCATTGCATTGTTGTATTGGTAAAGAAAGAGTTGGAAAAAATCTTAGAAATAGGATGTATTTGATCCATTGACTACTCTGAATGGATCTCTAATGTTGTACCTATTAGTAAAAATCTTGAAGGGCTTAGAATTTGTATTGATTTTTGAGACATCAACAAATTTTGTCCTAAAGATAATTTTACCTTACCTGATATTGACATAATCATCAATTCCGTGGCTGGTTATGAAATAATTTCACTTGTAGATGGCTTTTTAGGATACAATCATATCAGAATAGCACCAAAATATCAGCGTAAAATAGCATTCACCACTCCATGGAGAAAATTTTGTTATTAGGTGATGCAATTTGGCCTTAAGAATGTTGGAGCTATATATCAAAGGGCCATGACTATCATATTACATGATATGATGCATGATATTGTTGAATATTATGTCGATGACATATTAGGAAAATCCAAAACTAGAGTTAACCACCTAATAGTGATATGTAAGATATTTGAAAGACTACAAGAGTATAAAGTTAGACTAAATCCAAAGAAATGTGTGTTTGGTGTAACCTCAAGAAAATTACATTGGCTTCATCATGTCTTGTAGAGGTATTGAAGTCAATCTAGCTAAAGTCCATGTTATAACTGAGATGCCACCACCAACCAATTTAAAATAGCTCTGTAGTTTGCAGGGTAAGATCCAGTCAATCTAATGTTTCATATCTCATTTAGCAGATAAGTGTCATCTATTTACATACCTTTTAAACAGAAGATTTATATTCCACTAGGATGAGCACTACCAAACATCACTTCAATATCTCAAAGATTATCTTGTCAATTTACCTATTTTATTACCTCCTATGCTAGCAAAGCCATTCTTATTATACTTATTAGCTACCAACCATGCTCTGGGGTCACTCTTGGCTCAACATGATGACAAAAGAAAAGAACATGCTATATATTACTTAATTTATACCTTGGTTACATATGAAAATAACTATGCACCTGTTGAAAAAGCTTGTCTAGCCATAGTTTTCATATCTCAAAAACTACATCATTACATGTTGAATAATAAAACTATGGTCATTTTAAAAGTAGATCCACTCAAGTATCTACTATTTAAAATAGTTTTTCAAGGTAGAATGGCTAAATGGATCATGCTTCTTAATGAATTTAACATAGAGTATGTCAATTAGAAGGCAATCATAGGATAAGTTCTTATAGATCAACATGCTAAAACACCTCTCATAGATACCCAACCACTCACATTTCAATTTCCTGATGAATCCATCATGACCATCATGGACACACCCCTTAAAGAGCAACGTTGGAAGTTGTATTTTGATGTTTCATTCACTGTATATGGATCGGGGGTAGGCCTATTGTTTATTACACCATAGGGGTATCTAATCCCTAAATCATTCAAAATAAATTTTCCTTGTACAAATATCATGGTCATGTATGAAGCACTTGTTGTAGGACTTTAAAAATTAGTGAATTGTAATATATCTCATCCTCAAATTTATGGTGATTCTCAGTTAATCATCAATCAGGTCACAAATCATTTTTAGACCAAATATGACAAGTTGGTTCCATATAAAGCCATGGTTGACACTCTTAAAAAGCAAATTACCAACATTCAATTTGAGCATATACCAAGGGCTAGTAATAAAACTACATATGTTATGGCTACTATTCTCACTCTAATTCGACAAATAGATAAAGCTAGAGACTATCAGTTCCTCATCAAGAATTTGTCAACACTAGCTCATGAAACTTCAATCGTTACCATGATTTGTGATATTATTGGTCCTAATTCTATCTAGTACTCAGACCTTTACAACTACCTTCATGAACAAGTTATACCACCTAATCTATCTCAAAAACAAACCAAAGCCTTCATTCATCATTCCACTCATTATACTTTACTTGGATCCACTCTTTACCATCATAGTTTTGATGGAACTCTTCTTCATTATTTAACTTTGATAGAGTCTATGCTAGTGTTAAGAGAAGTTCATGAGGAGTATGTGGGGCCCTTTCTAACAGGGCATTCCTATCTAAAAATCTCTTACATACTAGTTATTATTGGCCCATAATAGACATAGATGCCACTGAATATGTAAATAAATGTGACAAATGTCAATGGCATACTAATTTAATTCATGCCCTAGCAAAAACTTTGAAAATGATGTTGACACCATGGCCATTTTCTACATGGGGACTTGAACTCATTGGGAAGATTAACCCCACTTCATCTGATGGCCAAAACATATCCTTACCAACACTAAATATTTCACTAAGTAGGTTGAAGTTATACCCCTCATTTATGTGACTAGAAAGCAAATTTCCAAATTCATCTTCAACTATATCATTTGCCACCATGGTATCCCCTCTAAAATTATCTATAATAATGGAGGATCATTCAAGAATAAATATTTAGACTAATTATGTAATGAATACAACATCACCTAGCATTTTTATATAGCATATTACCCTCAAGGTAATGTCCAAGCCGAGGCATCTAAAAAAGCCATTGTCAACATTCTCAAAAAGATTGTCAATGATGTCAGTCATTTTTGGCACCTCTATATATTCCCTGCCCTTTAGGTATATCATACCAATCATCATACTCCCACAAAATCCACTCCATACTCACTTATTTATGGTACTAAAGCCATCCTTCATATTAAGGTTGATTTTCCTTCACTATGCATCTCTTTCAAGCATGTCTTGGATGATCATGACTATCAAGTAGCTCGCCTGCAAGAGCTAGATCTACTTGATGTAAAATACATAGTCATGCTCAATAATCTTCAAGCATATCAGAATAAACTCAAAGGCCACTATAATTAGTGTGTGAAGTATAGAACATTTAAACTTGGTGATCTTATTCTTAATGAAAACCAAAAGAATACCACGATTGAGAAGAAACATAAAGGGAAATCCAAACCAAACTAGATAGGGCTTTTCATCATCACTGCAGATTATGGATCTGGAGCATACAAGCTTTCCATACCAGATGGTGAAGAACTTCTAGAGCTAATGAATATTATTCATCTTAAGTAGTACTATGCTTGAATGCTAAGGTGTATTGTCTATAAAGACCATTTCAGTTATACCATTTTATCACTATAATAATCTGTACACATACCATCCTTATCTGTCCTCTTTGCCATATCCACTTTCTAATTTTGACCTATCAACCTAGTGTGTTCTAAAGCCTAGCCCATTTCACCTTAGTTTTTTTCATTTGTTACATAGTTATAACATCAAGGTATCTAATTAGTTCCTCAGTTAGTTCAAGTAATTCAGACAGAGATTGTATTTAGGGATAGTATGACAGAAGTTATGACAGTTGCATCCTTCATTTTTTATTCCTTTCTTACCACTAGTTTTGCTACTAATTATAACTACCTTTGGACAAATTAGTACCATTAATCTATGTCATTGTGTCCTAGTTATAACCACTTATGGGCAAACTAGGGGAAACATTAATCCTTGATGTACTAACTTGCCACTTACTATGCCACACTGTGCCTTTTTACCAATTGTGCCTGTTTTATATGAATTGGCTACCATACTAGTTGAATTCCTCCAGTGAAATGGTAAACTATAGTGACTTGAGGTCCTATTCTAGGACTATGTAGGTAGTGCTCAATACTTGTTGAGGTTAGTTTAGTCACCCTAAGCCATGCTCTTACCATTTTGTGAGCAACCTAAGCCACACTCTCACCATTTTGTGAGTTTGAACCATTTAGTGTCTCATCATTCTTGATTGAGTTGAGACACTCCAAAACACTTCTGAAAACATATTGAAAATCATTAGAAAATAACAAAAACATTAACCACTTCTTTGCATTAAGGATTCTGGGAACCCTTACTAAGTTACAAGCAAATTACTTGTCATTTAGTTTCCCCATCCTTTATGGCCTTTTTCTCTCATACACTTGCTACTTTGCAAGACCATTTATATTATTCTATCACATCTATTCTATTTGTTTTCCTTAGTTATCATATTCTTCCCATTCTCTAGGAGAACTACATTTGGCCTAAAGTTTTTTTAATTATATATTACATCTATGGAACTATGTAGGTAGCATCTACTGGCCTCATGCATATGGAGACAGCTCAACCACCCCCTTCCTTTTCTTCTATTCCCCCATTTTTGTTCATTTGTTAATTTGTTACCTATTTTCTAGGGGCAATGTTCATAAGGTTTTTATTTTGTTATTTGTTTTTTTATTTTTACTTATTTTATTTGTCCATCTATCTATTTGTTTTCTTTCAACATTGTTGCCTTGATTCAGTTTATGTGTGTTCATTGGGTGATTCCTTACCCACACTTAATCTCAAATCCATCCATATTCATATTTTTACATTGTCATCATGGTTTCTATCATTGGTGAATTTTTTTCTATTGAGTATTGGATTACAGGAGTCAGTCCTCATGCATATTTTGGCCAAGTCCTTATGATTTTATACCATGATGCCTACCAACATGTGCTATAAAAAACCTCAGCTTCATGAAGTCTATTCAACAATGGCATCATCTCTTTAGCACTGACATCATGATTCCCTCCTAATCATATCTCAAATAGATTAATTAACCACAAAATAATTTCAACCTTTATTAGTTTGGATGAGCATCTCCCTACTAGTAGGTTGTTCCAATTCACCATTACCCTCTGTGTTAAGTTATCATCATCCTCAACCAAATTTATCATGTTTTCCATAATTAGGGTCCACTGATTATAACCATCTATGGTCAAATCATTGTATACCATCCCACCTACATTTCTCAATGATTATAACTACCTTTGGGTAAATCATTATGTTGTCACCACTTTAATTTTTTTGCCTATACAGGGGCATGTTATTATCTTGTTTGTCTATTCTAACTGGGGTAGCTCCATCTTCTCAATGATTATAACCACTTTTGGGCAAATCATTGTGTTATCATACCATGTTACCACTATCAAGGTACAATGCTTATAACCACCTTTGGGAAAACCTTTTCACACCATCCCACTTGCATTCTTAATGATTTTGACTACTTTTTTAGTATCATTGTGCTTTCACCCCATCATTCTTCCTTTCCTTGGTCCCCTCATTTTTCTTCTTTCTTTTTGAGGGACCATTTTTTGACCTACTTTTGCTAATCGTTCCCTCAAAGAGGCATCATACAGTTATTTTATCATCATTACAGTTGTAGGCATGCATGACCTTTTCATTCTTTGAGAAGATGTTACTATGCTTATAGCTTACAATGCCTTCCCAAATAGGGGAAAACTGTAGACGCCTAAAACTAGCCACTGATAACCTCCAACCAGGCTTTTGGCTAATTTCTACTCAAAATGCACAATTTATCCTTAAAACACTAAAACATGATAAATGATGTGAAACTGACATATTCAAGTACTGATTTTGGCTAGGGTATCACTAAATGGGGCAATGCAATTTATGGGCTAGCTAACTTTGATTATTCCATTTTGAGTCAAAATGCTAATTTTGCACCCATGTGCTCTGAATTGCTCTTTCCTATCAAATATTTTTCACAAGACTCATGATTTTATTATTTTTTGTTGGAAACATCCTAAATGGGAATGTGCATTTAATGCATCTGACAGTGACTTCCAATTCTAATCCAATCAAATTTAGGACCAATAGCAAGGCATTCTAATTAATTTGAGTAGTTTATGCATAAAGTGCTTAATCATGTTTAAGAGCTAATTAACCCAAATCAAGTCCTAATCAAAATTTTCATAGAAACTTTTTAGATACTTAGTTTTGGAAATGGATATTGAATATCTACATCATCAGGTGACCTCATTTCTTGGGAAGACATCCCTAGGCCATAAATGCCATAAATATTAGGATTCATGCCCTCCATGCCTCATCAATGCCTTCCGTGATGCCCTCTATGCCTCTTAATTTCCCCTTATTCTAATGTCATGATGAGGATAATTACAAACTTAATTCCAAAAATTGAATTAATCCTCAACCACACATCTTAATCTTGAGATGGATGGTTGATGTTGAGGTTGATTCTGATCGAATCCAAAAATCTATAAATAGGAGGCCTCACAACATCATTTCTAAGATTAATTTGTGAAAATTTATAATGAAATATTGGTTCCAAAAGCTTCATGCAAATAGTGGTACCATGACAAATTGATTCCAATCCAAGCCAAGCCATAAGCCAAAGGTGCCAAGGAGAGATGGAGGTAGCCAAGCTTCCATTGTCAAGGACTTCATGAGCACAAAACTAAGCAAGCCACTACTACAAAGGCATTTGGAGCATCCAAGGAATTATTATGTTTTATTCCTTAATTTTTAGTTGTGTTTGTCATTTTTTTTGTTAACTAAGCTCTCCATAGTGTCTAGGCCTAGAGATGTTATTCTATTAGTGTGTTTATTTCATTTCATTTTCATTATGGAACTAACACAATACTAACCATCCTCTCTTGAGTCAAATTCCTAGATCACAACTACCACCTATGCTAATGCCCCAGTAATATCCACATCCATGGGTTGTTACCCCCCATACCCCATCCAAAATTGGCCACTACATATCGGGCCTAGTACCATACTACATAACCATCTATAATACCTACAACATCTATCATAGCTCTTGTCAATATCTCCTCATGGTACAAAACAACATCCTATAGTTGTGGCTCCAAGACTAATAACTTGGCATCCTCTCACTTGTATTGAAAAAAATCTAGTGGGATCTCCTATACTAGGCCAAACTATTTCTACACTTGGTTGAATAAGATAAGCTCAGTCTCACCATCCCATCTTCCATAAATCTAGATCTAGATCTATAGTGATAGCATGTGAAATATAACCCTACCCACCTCGACCAACCCACATATGGCCTCCACACCATGTCACCCACCACCAAACCCTCCAAAGTGTTTATAAACCAATCTATGTCTTTGGCACCACCACCAGCCCTTATTAATACATATTCTCCTCTCCATCTTATGAATCCCACTTTTTAGTCTATCAAAGCATAACCATCCTAGGGTAGCCCCAAAGTTCTCAAAACTTGTATGTGTTTGTATTCCCAATAATGGAACATAAACCTAATGTTGATCTCATACTACCTATGTGCTCAAAAGGCCCAAAACTCCTTGTAGATCTAGACTAATAACATGAGGACCCAACCAAACATAGTCCTCCCTAATAACATCTCCACTAGTACTCCTAAAATTATACAATGGAATCACTCATTGCTAAAATCTATAAATGAAAATCAAGACACCCCATCATCATCATGGTTAATAAACATCTATCCCCTAGGGCCCTCTAGTATAGTGGCCCATAACATACACCATATGCATGATACCTAGCCTAGACCTAATCTGCTCTATAAATAAGGTCCATATGGTAGTCCCACTCCTCACTCTCTATGTGATAAATTGGCTCTCCCCAAATGGGTAGCCATGTAATCTATTGAATATCCTCTAAGAAGATAGTCATCTATCCCTTGATAGTAAAACTATGATCATATCTAGGTCCCATCTCTTAATGAGGGTCACGATCATACCTACATCTTGTGATAGGTATTGGTAGTGTCGCATGGCCCCTAGGCCAACCTTCTCCATGTGTCTCCACTCGTCATCAGTCATTACATCTTAGATCTCATCAAATATCTTATGGACTCAGTCCCTCATCTATATCTACTCATGATTTGGCACAATAACAAAATTAATATGCTTACTTAGTTTACCACATCATGCTAAGTACCAACCTACACCTACCTTTTTCAAAAATCACACCCCTAACATCTACCCTATTACCTCTCACACTCTAAAAACCTTATACCTTTATCTGACACCAACCCTAACATATCATTTTGAATACCTAAACATTTCTATTAGCTAAACTCTAACCACCGACCCCTCATCTTATTTACACATTTTTCACTACCGCTATCAACATCTCTTCCAGCATTTACACACTTTCACACCTTTTAAAAACTTTCAATAGCTCTTAAAAATATACCTTCTTCCCACTTTATAAAATTCATACACACTTTGTAACATTTTACCAAACCATTTAATCCATTTCTAAACATTTTACTAATATTTTCATACTTAACACATACATTTCAACACATTTTTACTTTACCAACTAAAATGCTTTCAAATACATTTGAATAGTGACCACCTTCTCATACTTAACACACTTCTTTAAAAAAACACTTCAAACCCTTCCAACTCTAACAAATTACAAAAAATCAACACCTTAAACAAATTTAACTTTGCCCTTTTACAATAATTTAAAAAAACTTTAAAAACACTTTAAAACATTTTACAAACACTTTAAATATCAAACCTTTCACAACTTTAAACATAACTTACACCTTTTCTTACACACACTACCTAAACCCTTTGACCATCAATGGTTCATGGAACTATCGTTGGTCCCTCTGGCTCCTTTTAACCCAGCACTCAATCACCGTCAGTTGAGTTAAACCCCCAATGGTCACTGTGTGTGACCTCTAGTGGCATAACTCAACCCTAACCCTTTAAAAACCTCCACAAAACACCTATACTTAACAATCAACCTACCTACAACTAATCTACATACTAATTATAACCCAACACACCCTTTTAATCTCCCTTAAACCCACTAATTTGATCTATTTCAAACACAATGTTAATCAAGGCAAACCCCCTAAAACCTACCCAAACCTATTCCCAATCACTATTAACCTTTCTTAATTTTGTTCCATATAAATAATTTCACTTACATTATCAATTTAAATATAGCACCTACCTCATTTCATAATCACTGGTATGGTTAGATCCCTCATCTTATTTCTCAGTCATACCCTCATCCACCCTCCATTATGTCAACTCTTAGTCAACCTCAAACACATAATCAACCACTCCCAACACTCCACCTCAACAAGCTCCATTGCATAATGACAAACCACACAATACCACCAGAGCACAAATTGCCAAATATCAAAAGATAAGAATGATTTTCATTTTCACTTTTTGTTTTGGCTTTTTAAGGTTTTTCCTGATCATCAATGGTTAAGGTGACCATTGATGGTTGACCCTAGGGAAACCCTTGACCATCAACAGTCTGAGTCCCCCACCCTTTTCAAATTTTTAAAAGCACTTATAGGTGCTATACTTTTAGGGAGATCACCTACTCCTTACCCCAACTAAAATTTAACCTTTCAATAATTCCCCTTCTCTAATCAACCCATTTTACCATGTCTACCTTGAATTGGCCATTTTGACCCAAACTATTTGCATGTTTTATGATTACCTTGCATTGGTCATTATGATCACACTGATCGACCTTACCATGTTGAACTTTTGTAATTTACACCACCTCATGTGCAACCTAACCATTTATGTTATTCAAGGGAGCACTTCCTACCCTGGATACATACAAAAAATACCAACCCTATCTAGAAAACTTGATAAGAGTGAACTGATCAGCTATGACCAACATTATGGAGTGATTTCCCTTGTCATAAGTCCCTCTAAAATTGACCGTATTTTTACCAACATTGACAACTTTAGTCTTTACGTGATCTTAATTATCACACCTAGTCATATTTTATACATGTGCTTGCATCTCAAATTCCCAACCCTTTTATTTTACTCACCTCATCCCTCACCCTTTATCATTTATCAAACCTTGACCCAATTTCATTTTCAATTCATCAACTCTCAGTTTGAGGAGGAACACCTCCTCCCATACTCGGGGCAACCAGACCATGACTAGTAAGTTATGTGCTTTTGTTTTTCTATTTGTTAAATCAAAGCCACATAATAAAAAGGGGTAAAATGTAGACACTCAAAAATTACACATGGCAATTTTAGATATCAAAGCAATTTTATAAATAATACCAACTCCATATTCCTTAGACACTCAACCATATCAAAACAACCAACCCCATATTCCAACCATAAATCACCTAGTTAACTAAAATCATTTGCTAACTTAAACCTATCAAAACACTAACTCAACACCTTTAACTTAACATTATAAAAAACCCCTTTATTTATAAAATTTCCTTAGACACTCAACCATTGATGGTTAATTTAACCATCAATAGTTATCCTCATTATTGATGGTTAGGTTATTAGCCTATTTTAAAGTCATTTTTAGCTATGTACAAAATAAGCATGGCATAATTTAGAAACTTCCATTTTGCAATGTTAATAAGCTTTAACTCATCATAAATGATAAATTTATCCTCATATATAATTATAAACTTCCTCTTACATAATTAGCAACTTCCTCTTACACAATAACTTCATCCTATAAAAGGACAGAAGTATGAAGTGAAAAGAATCCATAAATCTACATCCAAGCTATCAAATCTTCTTACACATGTATCCAACATCCCTTCAGTAAGTAAGTAGAAGAAATGAAGACTCAAACCTCTACCCAAATCACTTTTTAAGGCCAAAATATTGTCACTATAGCCAAATTTCTTCAGCTATCTAGCAAGTTACAAGTAACTTTGTACTTGTTTCTTCATTTCATTTCATTTCCAAATACCTAGACCTAATCTAAACTTATCTTATAGCCTTCTATTTCTAACCAACCCCATATTCCAACCCTCACTTAACCATATACCTAATCTATAATTCTCTTTTTGAACATTTATATAATTTCACAAGTAATCATCAATGGTTAACCTGACCATCGATGGTCATCTCAATCATCAACAGTCACCCAACCGATGATGGGTAGGCCAACTGCCAATGGTTCACCCAATTTCCAATTGTCACTATGGTAGAAAATAATAGAAATTTATTTTCACCCCCTTACACCCAACCAAATCCTACTTTTTTTGTTCCTACCTATTCATAGAGCCTCCTTGAATTTTTGGAACCTGACCCCAACTATCTTAGCATGAATATTGACCCAATTTTTTTATATTTAGTAATTTTATTTAAAAAGAAATTTACTTTCATATAATATTACATGCATTTAATTTCATTTTATTTAATGTAAGTATTCATTATTTTCATCTACATCAACTTTATTGTTATAAATAGTGGATTGATAGCCTCCTAACAAGTATACGCTTCTTGGACCTAGCTCATGCTAGGAAATCCACTCAACTATTTTGATAACAACCTCTTTTTTAGTTTCTTTCTTATCTATAGGTTATTCCTTTCATGACAAAGAGGAGTTCCCATCATCATCTCAATCACGTGTGCACTTTTCTAGGTATTGCTTTACATACCCTTTTTTATAGTTTCTTACTTGCTTCTAAATTAAGAAATGAGTGGAAATTAAGAGAAACATACCAAGTTGTATTTAAAATTGGTGTTTTAAAACTAATTGTAAACCAAGACCAAGACAACCAACCAATCCAAGATGTCTTTGTTGAAACAACTATTTATGATAAGTCAGCCTCTAATGAATCACCTCTTGATCCTATACCTATTGTCGAGGATTCTCACTCTAATGAGCTAGTCTTTATTGAATCACTTCTTAATGATTATAACTACCTTCAGGTAAATCATTACCTTGACCATATGCTTATTTTTTAGGAGAATCTAGTCTCTAAGGATTTGTATCCTTACCTATTTACCATTATTGAGGAGCCTCACTTTGACAAACCAATCTTTGTGGTGCCCATTATGCCATCATAGGCCATTACTTGTCCAAAACCAAACATTCAGTAAAACATCATTGTACTAATATCCATAATATATGATGTATAAAAATTAGAGTCAGGTTTTATTATTGAACCAACATTAGATTTAGCATCAGAAGCAAAATCAAAATCAGTCTCAACATCAAATTTAGAGCCCACTGAGTCAGAATCATAATACATTCATGGCTATTACAATATTGGTTATGCATGCCTTACAGATTAATTTGAATACATTTATGATCCTTCTATGATTTTTGAGTATGATTACTTTAGCTTTGATATAATTTTTCCTAGTATCTTCTATGAGTATTGTGATGTTGCTCCTCATTACATTACCACTAACAACCATAGCCATTTTATTGACATTCCACCTCCAATAAATGTTGATTGGGACTGATAGAATCACACCTTATTAAAATCCATCCATGGTGACATATTAGTTGAAAAACATCAAGGAGACCAAGACCAAATTTATGCAAAAGAAGAACAATCTCTTAGTGAAACCTTTTTAAAGGTGCTGGGGGACAATCAAAGCTCAAACTTAGCATCTTCTAGTAGAACATTTTCAAAGGTGTTAGAAGACAATCAAAGTCAAAAATTAATGTTCCTTATTGAAACCTTCTCAGAGGTGCTATGGGATAATCAAGACAAACTTCATTGCTAAAAACCTCATCGAGGTGCCAATAACCAAGCATAATAATCCTTCACTACTTAATGAAGACACAATCAAAGATGAAATAAATATAGCTTCCAATCTATAGCCTAATCAGATGGTAGCTACTTTGAGGCCCAAATAATATAAAAATTTGGTGGTCCTATCAATAGCATATTCAAAAATCTTTAGCCTCACCACAATTTAAGTTATGTCAAATTTAGAATCATCAACATTATGTGTGCTTGAAAATCCAAAGATTCATTTATTTCATAACCATCATACATTCCATTATCATCCATAAATCTATTTCCCAATCAAACCTATCATCCAAAATTTATCCACATTTACCATCCCTACCCATACTTTCTATTATAGAGGCTATAAAGATACCTTGTCTCGACACTTGAAGTAAATAGAATCAATGACCAACATAAATCATAATAACATTCTCAAAATATAAATCTACGTCCCTTTTTTGATAGAGTAGTTATTTAAAAGAGGTGTTTTCGATCAATTTACATGATTGACTATTTTGGTTGTATCATTTGCTGATCAGGTTGTGCATCTCTAAATTAGCAAGAATACCAAAAACATTCATCTAGGATAAAAATATTTACCATACCATATACCTTGTCATTTATTTTTCAATTCCCTTGACATTATTTCATACCCTGCTATTTACCCTCACTTTATCGCTTGGGGGCAACCCTCCTACCATTTTATCCAATTTTCATACCATCATCATCCTAAATAATGCTATACCATTTTATCATTCCCATCATAAAATTCTACCATCCAATCAATTTCCCTATCATTTTTCCATTCAACCATTCCACTCTATCAACCTAATATGTTTTGATCCTACCTACCTAGCCTATTTGACCTTGGTTCATCAATTGGATCCATTTTGAACATGAAAAAATAGATTAGTTTTAGTAGTTGTTTCAAAAATTCCAGATAGAGGGCATATTTTGGAACAGTAGATAAAATTTTTGGTAATTACATCCTTCATTTCTTGTTCCATTTTATATCATATTTGTTTGTGTGGGCTTGATTATAACCACCTTTGGGAAAATTAGTGTCTCATTGGTCTTACTACTAATTATAACTGCCTATGGGAAAATTAGAATCATTAATCTAATCCATTATATCCTAGTTATAACTACCTATGGGAAAACTAGGGGAAACATTAATTTATTGTACCTTGACATACTAACTTTCCATTCCTATGTTGTACTATGTTGTTATGCTAATTTTTCTTATTTTGTTTGAATTGGTTGTTCCACTAGTCAAATTCTTTTGCTATAAGGTAGAAATACTATGACTTGAGTCCATTTTGGGACTATGTAGATAGTGCTCAATACTTGTTAAGGTCAGATCAATCCCCCTTTTCTATACGCTCTCACCATTTTATGAGAATTTTAAGTTTTAACACTCACTATTTTATGATCTTGAACTATTTAGTGGCTCATCATTCTTGATCCAGTTGATATAATACCAAATTCCAAAACAAATTGAAAATTAAGTTAGAAAAAACAAAAACATTAACCACTTATTTGCCTTAAGTATTTTTGGAAACCTCACTAAGTCACAAGAAATAACTTGTTACTTAGTTTCTCATCCTTTTTGGCCTTGTCCCATGCTCTCACCATTTTGCAAGACCATTCTCATTTTTCTATCACATCCATCACATTTTCTTTATCTATCATCATTTTCTTCTATCCCATATCCTAGGAGAACTAAATTCAACCTAAAGTTTTTATTAGATCTTTCATCCATGGAACTATGTAGGCAACATCCACTTACCTAGTACATATTGAGACAACTCAGCCACCCCTTTCTTTTCTTCTATTCCCCCATTTTATTTGTTTGTTAAGTTGTCACCTATTTTTTGGGGACAATGTTTGTCATCATGTTTGTGTCATGTTGTTACACTAACATTGTAATTAACAATTATTTGTTTATTTTTTTATTTGTCTTTATTTGGTTTGTTTTTATTTTGTTTGTTTATTTATTTATGTGCCTATTTGTTTGCTTTTAGTATTTTTTCCTTAATTCAATCTAAATGCATTCATTAAGTGATTCCTTGTGCACTATTCTTAAATCAATCCATATTCATGCATCCACATTGTCATCATGGTTTTTATCATTGGTGCATTATTTCCAAATGAGTATTGGATTAGGAGGTAGTCCTTATGCATATTTTATCCAAGTTTTCATGGTGTTCTATTATGATGCCTACCATCATGTGTTACAAAAAAAATTAGCTTTAAAAAGTCTACATGATAAAAGCAACATCAATATCTCCTTGTCATCAACTTCAACAACATTCCTAACCTAATCCAAATCATATCCCAAGTAGAGTAATTAAATAATGAAATAATTGTCTTCCTTGTTAATTGAAATGAGCATCTCCCTACTCGTAGTTTTCCTAATTCATATTTATCATTTTTATCAATTCATCATCATATTTCATATCATGTTTGCCATAATCAGGGCATAATGCTTATAACTGCATATGGGCAAACCATTTTACACCATCCCACTTAAATTTATAGTGATTATATCCACCTCCAAAAAAATCATTGTGTTTCTACCAATTTGAGGTTTAATGATTATAATTTCCTTTGAGAAAATCATTCACTGTCCTTCTCCTAATAAGGGCTTGTTTGCCACTATCAGGGTATAATGCTTATAACCACTTTTGGGTAAACCATTTTATACCATCCCACTTGCATTTTCAATTATATTAACCACATTTGGTCAAATCATTGTGTTTCCATCATTATTTTCCCTTTAAATGATTATAATCACCTTTGGGAAAATTAGTGTCTTATCACCCTCGGCCTTTTTTGATGATTTTAACCACATTTGGGCAAATCATCACCTTTTTTTAATCCCACCTATGCCACTAATTATAACCACCTTTCGATAAATTAGTTCATCCCACCAGCATTTCATCTATTTGGTCCACTCATTTCTTTCTTTCGAGGGACCATTTACTAACCCCTTTTCCAACTGCTCCCTTGAGGGAGCACCCTACAGTTTATTTATTTCCATTGAATTTGTAAGCATACATAACCTTTTTATTCTTTGAAAAGATGTTACTATGCTTACAGATTACAATTCCTTCCCAAATAAGGGCAAATTATAGACACCTAAGAGTGGCCACTAATGGATTTATACTATACTTTAGACCAATTCTTACCAACCTTTGAAAATATAGCCTAATAATATCTAAACATATCAAATTCAGCTTCATAAAATGCAATTTGGCTCATAAACCAATTAAATGGGGTAAAAGCACACATCAACTAATTCAAATCTTTCAAAATTCTAAAATACCTAAATAGAATTAATTAACGTGCAAAAATTAATCAAATGCCTAATTGAATTAATCCATGAGAAATTAAATGAATTATCAAAAAGGAAATTCAAAAAATCAATAATATCTTAGGAATTCATAATTACCTTTTGTGAGTCATCCAAAATCCAAAATATCTCACCCATGCCTATTCCATGTTAATCATGAGGTTTGGATACCTTTTAACTCTATTGGGGTTAATTAATGATCTAAGGTGAGGTTTAAACCCATTCCAATCCCTTTTTCTAAACCTATAAATATAAAAAATTACCTCTCATTTAGGAGAGCTTGGACATAGTAATGTTATAATGTTGGTTTTATGAGAAGATTGCAAGCAATAATGTTATAATGCCAAAATTTTGAATCATTATCCAAGACATCAAGACATGAAGCTAAATTGAGAAAGCATAAGCTAAACTATGGTGCCAAGAGGATAAGGATCCACACAACTCCATTTTCCAAAGACTTTTTGAGTACAATCCAAGCAAGCCAAATGAATAAATCTCTTGGAACATTTAAGGAAGGTAAGAAAGGTTATTTTTCTTGCATTTTAGTTGTTCTTTGTCAATTGTTTTTCTTCACTATGCTCCTCTATTTAATCTAGCAAAGATAGTGTTATAAATTTTAGTGTGTTTCTTTTCATTTTGATTTATTTTCATCGTGAAACTAACATATGGTCTAACCACCCTTCTAGGATTCATTGATCATAATAATGGTACCAATGTTTATAATTCTACCATAAATGTATATCTAAATCATATAACTATGAAATTTAGCCAATTTAAAACTATGTAAGTGTGTAGAACATACTTTTAAATCATTCCCCCATTATACATGGAGAAATATGAAAATGATATAGGTGCCAATGTGGAGGACATGATTCCAAAACATGCCCCCATTATATATCTAAAACTATGAATGTGTGGAAGCCATGTCTCTATGACATCCCCCCCCCCCCAACTAAATATAAAACTATAATGTGTGTGGAATCCATGCCTATATGACATGCCCCCATCATATTTAAGGTGAGTGAAGAATAAAATTTGGTATTTACCTCACCTTAAAGGGATAAGATAACCATATAATTATGAATGAACCATGTAGCATATATGAGAACATGTTTAGGTAAATATACAATTGAAGGGCATAGACTATGAACACATCAAGGCCTAATATGCATGATAAAAACCATGGAAATATATAAATAGTAATAGTATAATCTCAACAAGCAAATCAAGCACACACAAGAGCACTCAAAATCAAGTCAAAAGGCAATGGTCCAAAGAGACTACAAACAAGGGACATGTTTAAATGTTTCATAATCAAATGGATATGACATGGTCAAATGTTTATAAAATTAAGAATAACATATTTATATGTCCCCAAAATCAACAAAAGCACAAGGGTTGCAAATAATTGAGCATATTCAAATGACCGATAAATAATACAATAACAAGGCAAGACACTAAAGGAAGCACATAAAGGAAAACACAAGCAACCAATATGAACATATCATAATAACCCATAGATCAAATGTGTTGGAAAAAAATATAAAATGCATAGCATATCAAGTACACTATGAAATATATAAGCATGGATAAAGGAATGTGTAAGTACATATTATCTCAAATATGATAATGTAAAGTGACCATAAAATGATATAACCTAGAAGTATCATGATCAAAGAAGGTAGATACCCTCAACATCATGTGACATGAGAAGAGGGAAGGCCTAACATCTATAAGTGAATATATCATGTCTATATGTATGCCTATATCACACTCAAATAGAAATGTGAAACATGTGTATATAAAAAATATTGATATGTCACCTATCAACATGAAACTAACAATATTTGTGTCAAGGAGATAATAGAACATGTAAATGTTGAAAATAGTTTTAGTTTTTTGAATTTTTTATTTTTTTGGTATTTTTATAATATGTGCAAAGGAAGAACTATTTTTCATCACCTATATTCTAGTGTATTCATTTTTGGGTCATGGATTGTCGTTCCTTGTCAAATAGTAAAACCCTAGTTTTTCACCCTTATAGTGACTATGGGAAAAATTGGGTTAGTGGACACATAGTGTCGAGCTACCTCAAAGACCCCTCTATCAATGAGTGTTGCTTATATAGCCAATACTATGAAGAGGGCCTCAAACTTATGTATTTATCCCCTACATGTTGGTTTTTGTGTGAATCATGCAATGTGATAATCAAGTACAACAATGATTTAACCTTTTAGGCTTTTAAAAAATTTAATTCCTAAGTTAAATTAAATGGTTGAGTTATCTAAATCAATTAAATAATATGCAATAATTAACTACTAATTTATTATAATTTCTAAGTTCTTTTAACTTTCTAAAAATAGTAATAAATATGTAGAAATAGAGACTTATTTAGAAAGTGACTGTCATAAAAGATCTGGGTTCTAAAAATTAGGTTTTGGATAGGTCTAAATGTTGTTAACAGATGGTGCTAGTATCCCTTTTGCAAGATTGTTCCTACCTTATGGGAAAACTTATGCTTATGTTTATGGGTTCTATTCCTACGTGCATGAAATCTAAAACTTGTATTGTCCGTATAAATTTTAATTTAGTGTGAAGACCCTAATCCTCCTTAAAAATATGTCAAGAGATGAAAACATGTGTTTGTTAGTAAGATAGGATAGATATCCTCAACACCTTGTTGTGAAGAGATTTGCCTACATACCAGTACTCTAATGAGGGATCAATCTTGATGTAGTTATTCCACCTAGTGTTTGGTGTAAGTGCAAGTGAATGCTAGAATGAGAGTGGTCTTGAATGCCTTAAGTGTGCTTGAGATTTAAAATCTTTGAAATATGGGCTTAGGGATGATATATATGGTAGTATGTAGAATTAGGGTAGAATAGGGATCAAATACCTTAATTTTTCTCAACTTGTTTCTTATTTGGATAGGTTTTTGCATCTATTTTCCATCTAGTTAAAGGTCAAATAATTTTATATTTATAGAGATCTATAACTTATGTGGATAATAAAATGCACTTAGGTTGACCTTAGGAGGGGCACACATTTGAAAATATATCCATTCAAGAGAGTTAGGGCAAAGGACACTAGAACCAAGTTGGGGACACTAGGGCCATGTGGCTTTAGTGTCCCTAATTTGGTGTTAATGTCTAGTTGATAGACTATTGATCACACTAGGTTAGGACCAGGTAAATTTGTCATGGGACTATGTTTGAGCTAATTGTAGATGTATGTGGTTTACACAATGGTTGTAAATATTTGATAAAGGCTCTAGGATAGGCCTAGGGATAATCTAAGAATAGGTTATCTCAATCAACACTCCTAGAATCCAAATATGACTTTTAGGTGATTACATTTACCCCCCTTTATGCTAGAAATACAACAAAGCAAAATGACTAATATAAAGGAAAAAGAAGCATACCTAGACTTACCTAGGAAGTGAAATTCATCTAAATGAGTTTGAGTATGTAAATATGGGTCTACATATGTGAAACATGATCCAAAGTAATGACTTACAATGAAACATGCAAAAATTAGTCCTTAAGAGATTATCAAAAGCAAAAGACTATGTTAAATAAAGTAACTGAGTAAAGTTGAGTAAAGAGATAGGAAAGAGGAAAGGAATGAAAACACCTCATTGGGTATGTGAACCAATGCATGAACCTAGTGACAAATTATGTGTGTGAGTGTACATAGTGATCAAATCATTTAATAATGTGGACTACGTTAATACCTTGCTCAATCCTCATATGTGGGTGGCTCAAGAACTCAATTCAGTTTTGAATCCATCTTTTCCCACCCTTGCTTAGTGGATCATGATCTATGAATAGCCTAGATAAGACTATAATTAGGTCTAACCCTCTCATGTGGGTGGCTCAATAACTCAAGTAGGCTATGACTCCATCATTACCCACCTATGTAAATTAGATGCATCTAAAATTAAAATCATAAAGTGCTAAAAGTATCTAACTGGGTATATCTAACTTTGCTTGTCAGCTTCGCAGCCATTTGGGTATATAAGGTAGCTCTAGGCCACTCAAGAATGCCAACCATTGCATATGGAGTAAGGCATGAAACTGGTGACAACCTATAATATGATAAAAAGTGTATATAACATAGATAATGATATGGATTTTTCCATTCCATCTAATCAAATTGTGTGTAATTGAGCATATAGAGATTATATACCACACACATGCCCCTAATCTGATATTTGAGTATATTGATTATGAACTTAGCATGTAATAATTGAGTCTATGTATCTAAACTAAATTTATGAGTGATCATGTCATGCATGATGCCCTAATATAAGTAACTGGTATGAATCTAAGCTAAAATAAGTGTATCAAAAAAAAATCTAAACATAAATATCAAACCTATGACTGTACTTATGCAAATATGTATTTTACCTGGTGTATTATTCTAGATAATCTAGACTGGCCTTAAATCAGGGCTACTACATCATAGCACCATGAAGTGGAAAGTTATACCCTATGGTACTATTGTCCTAATCTAGGTACTCATGTCTATTTAGTCTGAAATATAGGTAATCTAAATTGCTTTATGAGTCCTTATTTTTTCCTATGTCTGACCTATGTCTGAATTCTAAAACTAAGCCTGTGTGCTAAAAATGATCTATGAATAACAAAGTAGGACCCTGATCTCTGTGATAAACTCTTGAATTCCCCCTCTTTTGATGGTAATTTTAGAACCTATGTACTAACTATCCTCAAAATAAGTAGCTCTAAAAATTGTGTTATCTAAAGCATACATATGATAATTGTGTGATATTCCAATATAATGTGCAAATATAGCATCAAAATGTAAAAGTATCTAAACATAAGTATGTCATGTAAGATGTATGTTTTAATATAACATTTCACAAGGGTGTCAAGATAGATGTAATTATTGTGTATAACTACAAATCTAAGTAACTACCTAGGGGGATGGGGCATGATGTCCATCATGACACCCAAGTGGGAAGGGTACATGTATGAGGCCACTCATGGCATCAAAAACTATTGCGTGTGTGTGTGTGTGTGTGTGTGTGTGTGTGTGTGTGTGTGTGTGTGTGTGTGTGTGTGTGTGTGTGTGTGTGTGTGTGTGTGTGTGTGTGTGTGTGTGTGTGTGTGTAACAAGCAAAGACAAGTGTCATGTTGAAGATGCATACAAGGAGGCATACATATAAAACACATGAGGCACACAAAATTAGGCTAAGGGGCCACAATACAAGGGACATGGGCATGTGTCACTAATTTTGAGAATGGAAGACATACAAGGACATGTTCAAATGTCCACATACATAATCAACAAGTGATTTGGCTTAGATCTACATAGAAAGACATGTTCAAGTGTCTATATATACAAGAAGGGAAGCACACACAAGGGACATGGGCACATTTCTAAGGCATATAAACATAGAATTGGTGTAGATCCAAAATGCAATGGCATATTTAAATGCCCTCAGATAAAATAAGAATAAGAAACATAATCAAGTCTTAAATAGAAAGCTAGAAATGAAATCATGTATAACTATTTAGTAGAAATATATGTAAATGTTGGGATGTGCATATATTGATTCTAACTAGTGATAGTCAAAAAAAATATAAGCAATGAGTAGCAATGATCCACATCAAGATATATCAATGCATAAACTAGAATGTATAGAATATAAGGATGGAACCTGGTAATAGTAATTATGTAGGAGATACCCCCAAGTGGGTAGATGTATCAAATGAATAAACTTAGATCAGTGTAAATGCCCCCAGTGGGTAGATGATAGCATGTATGGATCAGTGTAGTGGATTAGAGTCCTATATGTAATCTACAAGAACTCGACAAGAACAAGTGAAACATTTATGTATGATGAAACTGACTATACTAATGTAGTTATCCATATGTAATATTTAGAAAGTAGAAGAAATGTAAACATAGCAATGCATACAATCTATAAATTTTGTGTTTTGTGGGTAATATTTGAATGTTTTTTGTGTTTTAACATGTTATATTGTTTTTCTATTTTATGAGTATAATTTATATACAAGCAATTGAAAAATAACTATGTACAAGGAAAATGACAATGAATAGTGAATTTTTTATATGTAGAATCTCCTTAGATGCATGATGTTCAATGTATTTTTTATTGCCTTGCCATCAAGTAAAGCTAGACAATATACTTTCAGTCTAAGATTTTATGTGATGACGTATGGTCTAAGTCAATTTGGTTTAAACTTTCCATTGTTCTCTTCTTTGGCACTAATGTTTTTAAGATTTTCTTTTAATACTAGTTCATTGATTTCAAATTACCTATTATGGAATCTATTATTATAGGTGTTTTAGTGAATTTTAGCTTGTATTTCAAGAAAATAAGAAGAAACTAAATGTGGGTATAGTTTAAAAACCTATAGGACTATGCATTCATTAAATCAGATGATTGTGAAGAACTCCTCTTTGGCTTGGGAGGATGACCTACAAACAAGATAGCACTAAAGCAAATTGTTAGTTAGATAGATAGTTGAGCATATTGCCTATCATTAGTTAGGTCCCAAGAGTAAGAGCTTTCTTGGGGGCTATTAATCCACACATTTTAAACAATTAACTTTATAAATAAAATAGAAATTACTTGCATCAATAATCAAATTTACTAAAATTGAACACAAGAAATGATTGCTAAAGAGAATAGACTAGAAATAACTAATATAGCAATAAGAAAATTAATACTAATGTTAAATGGCTTAGGTCTATTTTTAAAAATTAGGCAAGGGTCTGTGAATAGGTAGGGACATAAAAAACTACATTTGGTTGAGGGTAGGTAGGTGGAAATTAATTGTTATTATTTCCTACCATAGTGACCATTGGTGGTTGATGTGACCGTTGGTAGTTAAGGTGACCATCAGTAGTCAGGGTGACCATTAGTGGTTGGGCAGACCATCAAAAATTAAGATAATCATCAATGATTATTTTGTATAGATTTGGGTTGGTAAATAGTTAATTAATGGGATTATAAGGATGGATTCTAAGAGATGGGTTGGTGTTTGGATAAGTGTGAAAGAAATTAAAGTAATTAAATATTGAAAACCAAAAACTTATCTCACAAAAGGTTGATCAGATGATTGATTGAGGTGGTTAACTCATTGGTAGAGTATGACATTATTTTGGTAGAGTAATGATACTTGGTACTTTGGCAAAGATATGATGACAAGTTAATTCTCTATCATGATGGTTGGATCATTAGATTGTTGATGATGATTGACCTACAAAACAAAGGAATTATGGATGCACAAGATCTTGATAATAATTATAGATACTTTTTACCTCCCTACTCCTCTCTTCTTATAGGTAAGGCAAGAGAGTTGTAACAAGATGTTAACTAGACCTTCTAATTATAACTCATGCATATAATGGTTTACATAGATTTAGACAAGCTATTTTTAAAAAATCAAGGTAGATCATTTACATGTTGGTGGTTAAGGAGGTACACCCTAATTGGTAGTGGTCAAGGTGACCGTTAGTGATCATTCTAAGCATCAATGGTCAAGGGTGAAGGGTTAAACTGGGTAAAAGGTTGGTTAAGCCAGTTTAGCCAAATTGATTATGGGTTAGGATTGATTAGTGGTCGAAGGGTCAGATTGGTCCCAAGGGGATCCTAAGGTGGTTTAAGGGAATTTTTATTTTTGGAATTTTTATGTGTGTATTTATGATGTTTACATTTTTCCCCTTTTTGTTATGTAGCTTTGAATCAACAAGCTATAAAACAAAAATGGATTACTAGTCGAAGGTTTGATTGCCCTGAGTATGGGAAGAGGTATTCCCCATCAAAATAGGAGTCAATGAGGTAAAATATAATTGGGTGTGGGTTTGATAATGTGGATGAATGTGTAGGTGGATACCATGAATGTGGGTGATAATTTTGTCACTAAATCACAAACAATCACACAAAGTAAAACAAAAAGGTGTGATAGCTAAGATTATGTATAAACTAGGTTATCATAGTTGGAAAAATTAAAGGGCACTGCTAGAATAATAAGTGGCAAGTGGACTACATGACTAAATTTATGCATGGAATCTAGGAACACTCATAATTCTCCTAATCAATGTCTATATTTTGGTGGGTATCCAAGGTAGGAAGAATTCCCAGTAAAAACAAAAACTAGTCAAGTGTCATGGGTATCTAAGGTAGGAAGTGATCTCAAAAAGACATAAGTAGGTCAGGTAAGCATGAGGTGGAATAAGTATAAAATTTAGTTAACATGGTAATATTATAAATATGTTCAAAGGACCAAGAAAAATTCATCATGAAACATGCACTAGGTGGACCAAAATTTACCAATGGCGAGGTGACAAGGTGGTCAAGGTGGGTGGAGAAGGTAGTCTACATGGGTGTTTTTGATTTGGTTCTACATCATAAAATAGGGTTTGCTTATAAGTGATTAAAAAAAGGTTATCCTTCTGACCATTGATGGTTAGTTTTCTCAAGGGTGACCATCAATGGTCACCTTGACTGTTAACAGTCATGGTGGAATCCCTAAAAGACCATGAGGTAAAAATGAAAATTGAATCACTTTTAACTCATTGTAACTTTTGGAATTATGGATGTTGGAGCTCTAGCATATTGGGTGAGGTATTATTGATAGTGACAATTGATGTGGACTCATTAAGTTGGCATCATCAAGAGGACCTAGGGGACTAGTTAGGATGTAGGGAACATGTAGGCATGGATGAGAATGAGCAAGCCTATAGTCGACCCCATGGTGGTAGTCACAAAATGAGGTAGGGTTACCCTTAATTTTATAATATATCTTGATTTGGTAATTATATTTAGGGTTTGAAGGTAGGTTAGGTTTGAATTTTTAGGTTATGCCCTAGTTAGGGTTTTTGTAAATGTGGGTAATTTTATGGGTAAAATTAGAATTTGATAAGGTGGGTAGGTGAATTAGGGTGGGTAGCTACCTTAGGTTAGTAAGGTAGGAAGTTTTTTTTTCTTTTGGTTGGTTTTGGATAGGGTAGGTTTTGGGTGTTCTACTCATAGAAAACCCACAATGATCATCAATGGTCAGGCTCAACCATTGATGATCAACATCCCTAGAAAAATAGATGTCTGATTGTCGGTGGTTGACTAGTAAAAAAAGGTTTTTAGAAAGTGTTTAAATTATTAAGGCAAATTTAAATGTTGTTTGTTAGGTATAGTTTGGCCTTGTAGATTAGAGGGTAAACTTGGCAGGTATTGGGTAGATGGGTAGGATGGGTAGAAAAATAATTTGGTTACTTAAAGGGTAAGGTTGGGTAGGGTAGGTGTTAATGGTGTAGGTGACTAAGATATGTTTTGAAATGACTTGTTGTAGGCTAGGGAGTATATATAAATGTGCAACTTAATTTTGTTCATCTTTAAAGAGATCCACCAAGGGATGACCCCAGTCAATTGGGTCCACATGGAAGAGGTTGGGTTGGGGGTGATGAGGCACTATCATCATGTGCCTCAAGATGCCTTTATGATTGTAGAGCTCATAAAGAGATGGGACCTCGATATGAACAACTTCCTACTACTAATTGGTGAGATGATGATCTTACCTGAGGATTTACATAAGATCATATGGCTTCCACTCTAGGGTGATCTGATCTACCACATAGAGTGAGAGGAGTGGGAGGATCAAATTGAGTTATTGTATAGATATGACAATGATTGGGTCTAATGGCATGCTAGTGGTTATAGCTACAACATGTTTGTATGTAAGGGCTCTAAGCGAGAGGAGACTTTTGATGATGCTTATGATGGTCATCTCATGATTTGCTCTTCTTAACTTGAGTAATGGGAGGTTCCCATACTTGATACTAGGGGTGTTAGTGGAGCTTATCCCATTTGATAGGGTGTAGAGGTCGTTCAACCTTGTACAAGGTATTCTAAGTGTGTTTCCCATATAGAGGTATGAGGACTCAAATATCTTATTTCCAATGTCATATCCCACACCAACACTAATAGACCATGAGGAGATACTAGCTAGGTCATAGATAGATGATGCCAACTTTATAGATGAGTACATGACATGGTACCAAGTCTTATATGTAGTAATGGATTTTGGTGATGGTAATGGTGGTAGGGGGCTTATGGATGTGGACCCAATTGGGAGAGGGGGCTAGAAGGCATAGGCATAGGGGGTTAGCCCTGATGGATAGGCTAGAGTGATTTTATTTGTTGCACAGGCATAGGTCATAGTATTATAGGGATAGGTGGCTACTTTATAGGTTTAGATTACTATTCTCATAGGTGATAGGGACTAGGTGAGGGCTTTACTAGCACTTATTACACAAAAGAGGGATTCTTTAAGGCAGAGATGAGGAGGGATAGAAGCATAAGAAAGACCACTGATCACCATCCCCATGACACAATACCTAGCTATGGTAGAGGAGCTATGGTATTATGAGGCTATAGTTTTGAGTTGGTTCCCTGAGGATCCCCATTGGGGTGAGTACAGAACAAGCTTGTCAAGTAGTGTCAATATGGCAACACTAGGGTAGTGGGTGGCATCTATAGGTGGATAGATAGGCACTACAAGTGGGTTGGTACTAAGACCTATTGGTATACCAAGAGATAGTGGTGCCCTAAGTTCATAAATAGGACATAGCTTATGATATTTATGTTGTATATCATTTTGATTTTGGCCTACGAGTTGATGTGGTGAGATGTATATTTTGAGAGAAACATGTCAATCTACTTGTACACTTTATTATGTCATTTGGATCATGAGCTATATATATATGCTCTTTGTTTATCGTTTATTCTCATGGTGTATGATTTCTATTGATGTTTAATGATTATGATGTGATGTTTATATTTCTTATGGATTATGCTTATGTTATGGATGATAGATACTGATGTAGACTTAGCTATCTAGGCATGAGATGGTTTTTAATTGTGGTTATGCTTCCTATTTACTTGTGACATGTTGAATTTTAATTAGTATATACATCATTATGTATATTTAGACATATGGTGGAGAATGGTTGTTTACTTTATCAATCATGGACGTTATGGTTTTATTATTCTTGTTATGGTTGTCATTATGATTATGATATTGCTTATGAGACACATAGATATGTTTATTATGATTATGGTTGTTATTATCTTACTTAGGGTAAAGCACATGAGGTAAGCTAACTAACAACACTAGATGGGAGAATAGAGAATATAATCAAGAGACAAATGTCATAATAGGGTAAGAAGAGGGCATGATGATTCTTTATTTTTGACAAGGACCAAAACAAAACTAAAGTTGAATTGGCTTAATGAACATAAGCCCTTCGAATGCTTCACATTAGCATTCATTATTTGGTAAAAAGGTATCTTGACCACATAATGTTAAGTAAGCTCAAAATCCCTTATTTGTAGTATGTAAAAGGGGAGATGGGTGGAAATAGAACCCTTTTATGAGACTAGTATGCCTCTTCTATAAGTGTGTGAAGAGTCAATATAAATAAGTTTATGTCATACAAAGTGTAGACTGATTAATATGGGAAGTCTACTTGTGAAAACTAATTATGATTTCCACCTTGTTGTGTTGTGTGAGAGTTGATTGTGGCTTTCAATATTAATTTGATTTTGTTATGATATTAAAAATGGGTATTTTTCTTTGTTGTTATATATATGGGAGATTTCAAGAAATTGTTATGATTTTAAAAAATGCTTTACTTAGCCATCCTTCAAGGGAGTAGTCTAAGATTATTTACTTTATTCAAGGCTTTGTCAGAGTTGTCCTTCAAGGGAGTATTTTACCTTGTATTTATGAAATTTTAGTATGATTATGCAGTTGTCCTTTATAGGAGTAGTCTATGAATGCTAGGAATGACCCATGATTGTTATTGGTTTAAATTTTGATTTTTGCTTGACATAGACTTGCTTATATAGGTTTGAAGGTTCACCTTTATTAAGGCAAAACTAAAAGCACAAAAATGTCAAATAGGTGTAAAGAGGGTTAGGTGATAATGATCATTGGAATCCATCCTAGGAGAGGGGTAGAAAGTACCATGAGAATCATAGAGCCATAGTACCCATTATTCAATATTAGGCCATGACTGTGACAGATAATCACTTGATTTATTTTTAATCAATTTCCCTTGAAATAGGGTGATGGATGTGGTTGAAAGCAAGGGATGAGCTTAAGTTAAAATAAAAAGTGAACTTGATCCTTCTTAACAAAAGAATGGATGTAAATGTGAAATATTCAGGGGCTCAGGTTATGGGTGGCCTTCAAGAGAAGATAATAGATAAGCTCCTGATCCATACTTGTGGGTTATGATATAGGGTTAAATCCAATTGAGAGCAAACTTATCCCACTTACTTTTCTCCATATTGGTGACATGTTGATTTTCCTTTAGGACAAGGTCTCTAATGTTGAATTCTCACACTCTAAGGTGTTTGTTATAGGCTCATTTGACATGCTCTTGATAGACATGGAGATGGGTAAGGGATGTTAAGAAATGCTCATCAAGTATCTCAAGCTAGGTTAAGTAGTGCTAATGATAATCATCCTTAGTAATGAGATATTACAAATATATGTGAAGAGAAGGTATTCATACCTCAAGAGGCAAGATGGCCTACACTCAAAACACAAGAGAAAAGGGTATGGCACCATTAGGGGTTCTAATGCTAGTGTGATATGCCCATAAGGTGAAGGGGATGTGTAAATTATAATCCCAACTAGATGCATTGACCATTTTAGTTAGCATGTTATTAAGAGTTTTGTTAGAGGCCTCAACCTATCCATTAACTTGAGGGTGATAACTCAAAGAGAAGCTTAACTTAATTTCAAAATCATCACATAGACCTTGGACTTCATTTCTCTTAAAATATTTACCATTATCAATGATAATCTTGTGAGGAACACTAAAATGGTAGATGATATGATGGTTGATAAAATCAATAATCTTCTCCACCTTAGTTAAGACTAGAGGAATAACCTCTACCCATTTGGTAAAATATTTAGTCACAGTGATGATAGAATGGTGTTGTTATGAGTAATGGGGTTTAATTTCACCAATAAGGTCTAGATCCTATTATGAGAAAGGCCAAAAATTAATGAAAAAATGAAGATTATGGCTAGGTGTGTGATGAAAATTGGCATGTTATTGACACTTAACACACTTTTTCACATAATCATAGTAGTATTGGTTAAGGGTATGCTAATAATAGCCTAGGTAAAGGATGCATTTAGCTAAAATGAGGCCACTAATGTATCTTTCATAGATACCATTGTGTATTTTTTTGATCGTATGAGAGGATTCATGACTACATAGGCAATAGAAAAGGAGACCATCAAAGTTGTGTTTATAAAGGATTACCCTATAATGGTATAATATAAGGTACTCTAGATAAATTCTCTTTAATAATTCCTAGAAAGGCTAAAAGGAATGATGGAAAGGTTAAGGTAGTCAAAGGTCTATTGATACCAAAGGTCAGATTAAGTCTCTTCCACATTAAAAATGGTGGGAAAATATGGTTTGATAGAGGAATGCTAGGTAAGTCTATGGATAATGATAGATAGGTTAAAGTTAGAGGGTGCAGATAAGATCTGAGAGGTAAGGGAAACTATGGTGTCAATGAACTTATTGGTAGATAATGGGGTTGATTGGATGAAATAACGTTCAAATGATGCTAACAATTCATCAACTGGTTTTTTATACAGTTGTAGAACATCATTCTTACATTGGTAAGATCCATTGATTTAATTAACCAAAATTTGGGAATCACCAAAGACGTTGATTATTTTGACTCCAAGGGTTAGGGCAATTTGAAGGCCTATAACTAGGGCTTCATACTTAGCCATATTATTGGTACATTCAAAATCAATATTAAAGATAAAGTAAGAGGCTCACCATTAAAAGTAATAAGGATGATACTAGCTCCCCACCACATTGACATTTTGATCCATCAAAGAACATGGTGACTTGATAGGTGAAGTCCACCTGAGAGAGGTTTATAATGGACTCATCGAGGAACTCAAGAGGATGAGGTTAGTTATCTACTAATGGTGCTTTAGCCAATTGGTCAATAATGACTTGCCCCTTAATTGACTTTTGCTGAAGGAACTCAAGGTAAAACAATAATAAGAGTATGATCCACTTAGTCATACATTGGTTTTGGTATGGATTGGAAGGAATGTAATTGAGTGGGTTGATGTTAATTATGAAATAGGTTTTATGGTTAAGGAGGTATTGGTGAAGCTTGGTCGCCAAGAAGACTAAAGCTAATCAAAGCTTATCGATATGAGTATACTTAGTCTTGTACTCTACAAACATGTGGTTGATGTAGTAGATGGCTTGCTCTCTATGTTGATCATCTTGATGAGTAAGCATTGCCCCTAGGGAATGGTCAATGGTAGAGATATAAAGGTAGAAAGGTTGGTCAGCCTTAGGAGTGGTGAGGATAGGTGGAGAAAAAAGGTACCTTTTGGGTGAATCAAAGGAATTTTGATAGTCATTATTCCACTTGATAGAGACATCCTTCTTCAGAAGATGGTGTAAGGGTTGGTATCAGTTTAAAAGTTGAGAGATAAAGTGACGAATGGATTAAAGCTTCCCCTAAAAACTATGGAGTTTCTTAAGGTTGACTATAGGAAGCATGTTGAGGATTACTTTGATCTTGGTGAGATCAACTTCAATTCCATGAAGGGAGACAATAAAGCCAAGGATATTTCCTTAAAAGACCTAAAAAATGGACTTTTTGGGGTTTAGATGGACATGGTAATGGATAAGTCATTCAAAGATGATCTTAAGAACTACCAAGTGATCCTTTCAGAGTTTGGATTTTTCAAAAATCTCATCCACATAATCTTCTATAATCTTGTGGATAAGGTCATGGAAGATGTAAGTCATGACACATTAGTAGGTTGTACTATCATTCTTTAATTCAAAAGGTATGAATATATAATAAAAGGTCCCCCATGGGTTGGTGAAGTTAGTCTTATGCTAATCTTCAAGGCAATTAGGATCTAATTATAACCCAAGAATCTATCCATAAGAGATAACATCTCATGGTTGGTTATAAGATCAACTAGCTAGTCAATGCTTGGTAGGGGAAGTCATCTTTGGGGTAATAGAGGTCAAGGTCATGAAATTACACATAAATGAATAGTCCCCTTATGGCTTTAGTGATAAAAATGACATTTGAGACCCATTAGGGATAGTCAATGGGTTGAATGAAATTGATAGATAGGAGATGTTGAAGCTCTTATTTGATGATAAGGAATATGTGAGGGTGCATGCATCAAATTTTTTACTTGATAGGCTTGGTGTCACAGTGGGTGACTTGTTATGGGTAGTAATGGTGGGGTCAATTTTAGGCATGTCATTATAAGACCAAGCTAATGTTATGCTACGATCTTGAAGGAAAGAGAGAAAATCTTGAAGTTCCTCGACATTTAGGGATAGGATGATTTTGATAATATGCAAGCTTTTTGGAGTGCCCAAGTTGATATCCATGGTGGATTCATTAAACATGGTCAAAGTCTTAGGAGGAAAGGAATTGTGGATGTAATAAACTAGGGCACAAAGGTAGATGAGAATGGAATCATCATCTTGGTATTTAATAGTGTTAAGGGTAGAAGAGTCATCTCCTATCATCTCAAGATGAGTCAAAGGGATGGTTACAGTTGTCCCCTCCTTTTGATAAGTTAGGGGTCTGAGGTTGATCATGTTGATGAAAAAAATTAGGTGGGATGATGTCATCATCTTCACATGTAGGTGGAGGAGAGTTTGGTGAGGAAGGGGTGTCTTCCTCAATAACGATTGTGGTAGGTGGTTAGGTTTGCTTCTTAGTGGGTAAAATGAAATTGAGGCCATGTTTCTCATGAGGATTTTAGTTTAAATTGAAAATAACTAATGTGTGTCATGCTCATATCATCCAAGACCAAATCCTTTCCAATCACACCTATAGAGGTATGTCTTGGTAAAGCTTAGTTTATCTAGGTAGAAAAAATTGGTGGCAAATAGTTGAGGTGAAAGAGAGGTGGTGGAAATGCTAATGGGTTTATTAAGTCCCCCATAAATGAAATGGGTTTGATAAAGTGGAGGTATAAAATAAATAATGGTTCCAACATTGGGGTCATATCCTAGGTGGTTAGTAAGTTTCCCATACCGGTGAGGAGTAGGGAAGGTGTCAAGGGCTAAAAGGCAATATACCCTTAGTGAAAGGTAGTGGAATGTTGATTCTAAAGGGTCTAAGGTGGGGATATAATCAAAGGGGATAGATGTGTTAATGGATGCCTCATTGGTAGGAGGTAGGGTTTCCTCTTTCATGGTAGAGGTCTTATCATTGGTTAAGGATGGTGTGCTAGATGGGGGTAGGAGGATGTCATTAGGTTGATAGGTCATGTTGTATGTTGAGATTGGACTTAGGTCAGCTTGGATGGTGATAACCTAGCCTTCATGCTCAAATTTAATGCAATGATGAAGGGTAGAGGGGATGCAACCCATGGATTGAATCTAAGGTCATCCTAGCAAAACATTGTATTGGAATTCACCTTTTACTACATAGAATATTCCAGGGAGTATATGAGGCCCTACACAGATATGAAGGAAAATAGTTCTAAAGTTATTGGTCATGGTGTCATTAAATGATCAAATAATGGCTGAGGTTTTGGACATGACATTGTCCAAAAGGTTAAGTTGGTTATAGGCATGGGAGGAGATAATGTTAATACTAGTTCCCCCATTAATCATGACCTATTTGATGTGGGTTTGGTTGATGTAATTAGTAATAAAGAGAGGGGGGTCTAGGTCATCCAAATAGATAGAAGGTATTTTTAATCCTTAAAGGTGATAAGGTTGGAAATTTGGAGAGTGCCCATGAAGGTTTCTAGAGATTGAGGGTCTTTAGGTTAGACCTCTACTGATTGCAATGCATGTATCATTACTTAGTGATGATGAGGTGACATAGTAATCAACGTATATAAGCTCATTTTTACTAGGTTCTAGTGGAGCTGTTTAAACACCACTCTCTTGATGGACTTGAAGGGGTTAGATTGGGAGGTATGTAAAAATGGTACCTTGGGTTTGGGTTAATTTTAAGGTGTTTGGGTAGGGTTTGGTTGGGAGGTATAAAATGTGTATGTCCATAGAATGGATACCTAGAGCTTCCCCTTATCCTTCTATTTTGTTTTTATAACCACATTAATGGTATGGATAGATTAGGCAATCTAGGTAGGAGATTAGTCAGGCTCTTTGTCACTCTAAGGAGAGAGTAGAGAAGTAGAAAGGTGTTGGGTAGAGGGTGTTGTTGTTGATTGGATTGGTATAGGGGTCATGGGAAGTTCATCTATTAATAGATCATCCTCATCATAGATCTAGTGTATAATGGTTTGGAGAGCTTTGTAGTTCTCCATGTCATGCCCTAGTGCCTTATAATAGGATCACACATGGTGGTCATTATACCAGGTGGGTTTTGAATTGAGAGGGCCAAATGAATTGATAGGGGTTAATGTTAAGCAAGAAGTTTTTAGTAACTATTGGAAAATGGTGGAGTAGGATTTGGCTAAAGGTGGAGAGGCTTTAGGGGTTTTGGTCTTGGTTGGTAAGATGGAAGTTCTTTTAGGAGTGGGTTTGGTTATGGAGGGTTTAAGTAAGGTATTGAAATTGGTAGGTGGTTTGGTTTTTGGTAAGACATAGGTTGATAAAGTGGAGGTAGGAGGTTTTAAGATAGTTATCTTAGTTATTGATGGTTTGGTGAAAATAGGTGTGTCTAAAAGCAAGTGTACTGGTGTAACCAACAATGATAGTTGTGTCTTGGTTGGGATGATTGGATTTCTAATAAAAGTGGAGGGATAAGGCCGCCCCAAGATAGAGGGTAAGGTAGATGGAGGTAGGATTTTAGCTCTCTGGCCTTTTGATGTTTCTACTCCCTTAGTTGATTTGGGTTGATGCTTAGTTGTTGAGTTCGGTGAGGTAAGCTCCATTTTCACAGATGGGTGGTTAAGACTCTATGTATGGAAGGTGTCAAGGTTATTGATTGGTTTGGTTAGCTTTATTGGAGAAGTTGATATGGTTTCTTGGATTTTAGGTGCTTTAGATGGCTTAGGAATTGTTGGGTTGGTAGAAGTTATTATTAGTTTGGTTGGTAGGGTAGGATTTTGGATAGCAGAAGTGGTGGGTTGGTCTACCAAAGGCATGGTTGTAGGTTCTTTCTTGGTGATATAAGGTATCCCTAATTTCTATCAAAATGCGTCTTGATCCATGTTAGGGTTGGAGAAAATTTCTAATTTCTACATTAACATAGAGAATGGTTTGTAGGCTGGTTTTATTCCCTGAATAGTGGAGCTAAAAGATAATCCCATAAGTTGAGAGAGAAGGGTAGTAACCTCATCTTTTTCCTTAATCAAAGGATGTAAGGTTTGATTGGGTGACCCCTATATGAGAGGTACAGACACTGGGGCTTCCTCTTCCAGGCTTCTCTTTGAAGGGGTAGTAAGTTTTTGAATGATTAAGAGAAAAGGTAAAATGGGTGCTTGTTCTAGAATGTTGGTCAAAGGAGGGGTTGATGGCTTTACTGCCTTAATAATTAGAGGGAGAGGAAGGGATGATTCCTCATTTTGGGTCTCCAAAAAAGGAGAAGGTAACTCCACTACCTTAATATTTAGAGAGGGTGAGGAATAGGTAGGTTGGTCAATAGGTTTATTAGCAATGAGTATGCCAAGAACCATGTTAATAGTATGGGTATCTTAAGAGCATTCAACCATGTTGCTCTAATTCTTGGTAGGCACATGATTAGGAAAAGGTTTCCTAAAGATGTCATAGGATTAGTTTTAAGGTACATTGGGGTTATCCAACACAAGCTCACCCTTGTCGATGAGAGATTGGATAATGCCCTTGAAGGTGTTGCACCTACTAACGTCATGTTATATTACTCAGTGAAAGGCACATAAGTCATTCTCATTATACCAACTAGGTGCAGGATGAGAAGAATCAAATTGTTGAGGTGGTTTGATAGGAGGAAGATATATGATATTATCTTTTAATAGCTTTTCTAGGATTGAAGTGTAAGATTCTATAAGTGGAGTAAATTTCTTATAGGTGTTTTAGTTTTGGTTTCTCACATTTTTATTCAAGGAATAAAATCAATTTGGTTGGTTGGTAGATGATGGATAAGTAACTTTAAGGACAATTTCATTCATAGCTCCCTTGCTTTTGATCTTGGTATTGGTTTGGTTATTTGGTTTAGAGGAGGAAGCCTCATTGGTTTTGTAGGTAAAGTTCTTTTTTTTAGTTTTAGCTTTCCTTCATCAATGGCTCTATTCTCTAATTTATGTGCCATGGTGAAAGATTTGTCAAAATTTTAGAAACTTTGAACACACAATGTAGAGGAGATATGTGTGGCATATGCCCAAGCAAAGAGCTCTATCAATTCAGATAAAGGTAAGGAAAAGGAGAGTTGGTTAATTAGGCTCCACCAATGAGCTAAAAAATCAACAATAGATTCATCATCAAACTACCAAATAGAGTAGAGGTTAGTGGTGGAAACCTTCTTAGAGATTTTTATCAAAAAATGGTTTAAGAAATTTTGAGCTAGTTACGTGAAGGAAAAGATGAAATGCTTGGTTAAGGCATTATACCAATCTAATGTTAGTCATGATAAATACATAGGAAAAGTGTGGAGAAGGAGGGTATCATCATAGGAAATCAAATAACATGAATACCTGAATGCCTAAACGTGCTACTGGGGATCCTCCTTACTCTAAAACTTGGAGAACTTGGGAAGTTCCCATTGAAGAGGAGATGGCCTGATAGGCAAAAATCAGTGGATGGGCTCATTATAGATCTGGTCATAGGATAGGATATTGTGAGCCCTAAATATGAATGAATCTAGAGTTATCATCTTGTCCATGAGCATCTTCATTTAGTTTGTTTGGGGTGGTATACCTGAAGGGTTGTAAGGTGCATACTATGATTGGGTTTGAGTGACATATTGATAATTTATTAGAGGTTGAGAAGTTACCACATATGGGTAAGTCGACGCAGGTGGTTGGGTTAAAGCCACATATGAATATCTAGTCATTATTGTAGGGTAGAGGGTATGTACTTCTAAGTGGGTGTAGATGGTTAAGTCAAAGGTAAGGGATAAGTGATAACCCTAGTAGTGGCAGGTGTTAAGGTAGAAGGTATGGGTGCCATTATGTTTTAAAGTAGAGTGGATGTACCTAGAGGAATGGTAGGGACAATGGTAGTGGGTACTCCAATAGTGATTGGGGTATGGGTAGGTAAAGGTTGGGTGGTGGTTACACTAGAAGAGTTATTAGTTTAGCTAGGAGGTGTTTGGGTGTTATAAGGTTTAGCTAGTTGGTTCTACATGGTTATGTTAGATGGGTGTCTAGCTAAGGTAGATATTTGAGTAGCTAACAATTGGGTGGTGATAGCATCAATAGAATAGTTGCCTAAAAATCCTAATGGAATACCATAGGGTGGATCGGTAGGTGATACTAAAATAGATGTACAATGAGCTACTATGTTAAGATAATGATACAAGGCTATCAGGTTATTATCCAAAAAGGTAACAAAGTCTAGGTTATCTTGGGAAAATACCTAAGGCACATTATAAGCATTATAATGATGAGAACTCTCAGCATCCGAGATATACTCCATGGATGAAGAGGTAGAGGAGATAAGATAATCTATAGATGGGTCCTAACTTGCTAAGTCTCTTTGTTATTGATGAGTAAGAACCATAAAAGTAGGATGAAAAGAAAACACAAAGAATATTATAACTTAAATAGATAGAATTCAAGGAAATCCAACACACACTAGAGTATGTTAAATCTTGTGGTTAATTTTAATCTCGATTTGGGCATATGCCTTAAGTTATGAAAATGTGTGATAGAATTTGGATTGTAAATTAGGTACTATAAAATTAATCTATTGTTGGTTTTATGTTGTTTAGGTGCTCAAAAATATCTATATTGGGAATAAATATGTGGCTTGGTAATGGGACTTACCCCCTCACTTCATAAACTGTAGCAATAAGGGTATTAGGTGTTTAGCCAATATATATTGATTTCTAGAGTTTATACTCAACTAGAGAGTTGAGTTAGTTCTCCCCTTGGTAATGACCTCCAAATAAGATAATCAAGAAAGGGTAAGGTTACCATTAGGTGATGAATTCCTAGTTGGGCCTTTTCCTATGTTTTTTTGATGTTTAATCGATGAAGGTGGTTTGGTTTAGTGTGTGCAACAAGAGTGATGTTATGATAAAATTATTGTTCCTTAATTTAAAGTGAGATAAAATTAAAATCAAGCAATGGATGCACTTGATTTTAAACCCCAAAGAGATTTTAGTTTCATTAATGAGCACAAATAGGGAGAAGAGCATACAGATGCAAAGTAAAGAATCAAGGTCCCACCAGGTATGCCAAAATGTTTCAATGAATTTTAGCTTGTATTTTTATAAAATAAGAAGAAAATAAATGCGGGTATGGTTGAAAAATGTGTTGGATTGTGCATGCATTGAATTAGATGATTGTGAAGAATTCCTCTTTGGCTTGGGATGATGACCTAGAAATAAGATAGCACTAAAACAAATTATTGGTTAGATAGATAGCTGAGTGGATTACCTAACATTATCTAGGTCCCAAAAGCAAGATCTTCTCTGGGGGATATCAATCCACACATTTTAAAAAATTAAGTTTATAAATAGAATATAAATCACTTGCATCAATAATCAAAGATACTAAAATTGAACACAAGAAATGCTTGCTAAAGAGAATAAACTAGAAATGACTAATATAGAAATAAGCAAATTAATACTAATGTTAAATGGGTCAGGTTTATTTCAAAAAATTAGGTAGGGGTCTATGAATAGGCAAGGACACTAAAAATTAAATTTTTTTGAGGGTAGGTAGGTGGAAATAACTTGTCATTTCCTACCATAATGACCATCGATGGTTGATGTGACCGTCAGTGGTTAAGGTGACCATCAACAGTCAGGGTGACTATTAGTGGTTGTGCAGACCATCAGTGGTTGAGACAACCATCGATGAGTACTGTGTGTAGATTTGGGTTGGTAAATATCTGATTGATGGGATCACAAAGATGGATTTTGAGAGATGGGTTGTTGTTGGGCTAAGTGTGAAATCAAATAAAGTAATTAAATACTAAAAACAAATATTTATCTCTTAGAAGGTTGATCAAGTGGTTGATTAAGGTGGATAACTTGTTGGTGGAGTCTAACGTGACTTCAATAGAGTAACAGTACTTGGCCCTTTGGCAGAGCTACATTGGTAAGTTGGATCTTTAACATGATGGCTGGATCTCTAGATTATTGATGATGATTGACTTGCAAAATAAAGGAACTCTGGATGCACAAGCTCTTGATAATAATTAGAAATCCTTTTCACCTCCATATTCCTCTCTTCTTATAGGCAAGACAAGAGAGTTGAAACAAGACATTAACTGGGCCTTCTAATTATAGCTTGTGCATGTAATGGCTCACATATAGATTTAGATAAGCTATTTTTAGAAAAAACAAGGTGGTGGTTTGCATGTTGGTAGTTAAGGAGGTGGACCCTAACCATCGACAATCAAGGTGACTGCCAGTGGTCATCCTAACTATCAATGATCGAGGGTGAAGGGTCAAAGTGGGTAAAAGGTTGGTTAAGCCAGTTTGGCCAAACTAACTATGGGTTAGGCTCAATTAGCGATTAAAGGGGCAGAATGATTCTAAGGGGGTCCTAAGGTTATCTAGGGGAATTTTGACATTTTGAATGATCATGTGTGGATTTATAGTGTCTACAGTAGGTTATCTAGATTCACTTTTGATAAGCTCTAAGATTTTTTATGGCTTGGATACATATGTGATCCAACTATTGTAGTTCATGCAGATGTCGCTCTCTATACTGATCATATGTGATGAGTCCTTTTAAAGATACCCATAAAGATGGGATTTCCAATTCCAATTGGATAATAGATTATGTACCATATATAAGTTAATAAGGAGTAACTTATGTTGGTGCACATATGTTGGTGCAATGAGCCTAGATATATAGACAACTTGATTGTGTTAGTCGTCTCCAAATTTGATCTCTATTTTGCTGAGAATATTATTGATTTTCTTGTTCATTACCCCTGTTTAACCATTACCCTGTGGATAGTATGGTATAGAGCATGTGTGTCATATTTTTTATTTTATGCATACATTTTTCACTATTTTATTCTTGAAATAGGTTCCATTATCTATAATTATGGTTACTGAGAGATCAAAGTGGGAAATAATATTGGTTGTGATAAATTAGTAAATATCCTCCCCTTTCATTGATTATAATGGGATGGCTTCTACCTAATTTATAAAATATTTTATAGTTGTGATAATGAATTTATGGCCACCTACATATTTTGGGTTTATCTTATTGATTAGATTAAATCCCCATAACATCAATGGCCATGTGGATATGATAATTTTAAGCTATTGTGAAGGTACATGGTGCAAGTTACCATGGCATTGACATTGTCCACATAATTTTTCATACTCCTGACATTCTTGTTCCATGGTTGGCCAATAGTAATCTTGTTTGAGTAACTTGTTTGACATTGACTTACCATTGAAATGACCACCATATTTACTATTATGTATTTATCAAATAGCCAGTTTAGCTTCCTTGATTGTCAAACATCAGAGTAAGTGTTCATTAAAATATCTCTTAAATAAATCATTGCCAATAATGACATATCGAAGAGATCTTCACTGTAGTTTATGATTTTCATTCTTTTTAAAAGTATCTAGTGTAATATATTTATTCAAAAACTTATTTATATTATAGAACCATTCAAATGGTGTTAAACTGTGTGGTAACTAGGGTTATTAGAGCAATAAGGTCTTCATGAGACATTGATGGAGATTTTAATAATTTAATAGTAAAAAGAGTTTGGCCTGCATGATGGGGATCAATGATGCATCACTTGCCATTACATCGGTATGTGATTATCTTTGTATGGAATGTTCTCAATAGATAAATTATCAAACTATGCTTGTAGATATTGAACCATGATCTTATAAGGAATCAGGAGCTCTTCTTTTTGTTTGGTAAACATTTTTTACTTGATTAACAATTAATTGGGAGTCCTTATAAACTTTTATTAATTTTATTTTGAGAGCCTAAGCTACTTGAAGGTCTAAAATAAGAGCTTCATATTTTTTGATATTGTTAGTGTAGGAAAAATTGAGTTGATATGTGATAGGTACTATGTGTCCTATGGGATCTATGAAAACAATTCTGGCACTGGAACTAGATGCACATGTAGAACCATCAAAGAACATTATCCATGCATCTAAAGTGGTATTATATGCTATGAAATCATCTCAAAAATCATCATTAGTAGGATTTATATCAAGTAATAGAGTGGCTACCAATTGATCTACAATTATTTGACCTTTTACCAATTTTTGTAGTATGATTTTGAGATTAAATTATGTAAGTAACAACCTATTTTGTAATACAGCCCAAAAGATGTGGTTTTGACATGAGGAATTTAAGGGATCAACCTTGGTAAATATTTATGTCTCATTGTTAATCATGTAGTGATGAAGTTTATGAGTAGAAAATACATTTTTAAGCAAAGTTTTTTAATTGTTTGATAATTTTGCTCGTAGTCAACTAGTGTAGAGTGATGTAGTAAATTACTCTTTCTTTATGCTAATCATTGTGTTATTCTAGGAGTGTTCTTAATATGTGATTTATTGCTAAAAGGTAAAGTAAAATTGGTTTACCAGGTATAGGTGGAACCAAGATAGGAGAGTTGAGTAAGTATTGCTTAAGTGTATCAAATCTCTCTTGACATGTGATGTCCCACTCGAATTTCACATCTTCTTTAAGTAGTCTAGTGAATGATTGGGTTTTATTTACGATTTATGCCATAAATCAAGGAATTGCCTAAATTTTCCCCTAGAGGGACCAAAGTTGATTCAAATTAGTATGAGGAAGCATATCCATTATTGTTTTGACCTTCTTAAGGTCAACTTATATACCACATTGAGATATAATGAAACCCAAAGGTTTCCCCAAGTAAACTCCAAAAACACATTTCTTAGGATTGAGTCAAACATTATATTTTTTAAGTCTTTCAAAAATTTGTCTCAAATTGATTTCATGATGTTATTACTCTTTTAACTTTACCAACAAATCATTGACATAATCTTCAATTGTCTTATGAATGAGGTCATGAAACATATGTGTCATAGTATGTTGTTAAGTTATACTAGCATTATTTAATCCAAATAGAATGACTATATAGAAAAACTTTCCCCATAGTGTGGTTGAATAAGAATTTTCTTGAACCTCTTCAGCAATCTTGATTTGATTATATCTATAAAAACCATCTATAAAGGAGAGAATCTCATAGCTAGATGTAGAGTCAAGTATCATATCAATGTTTGGTAAAGGCAAATGATCTTTAGGGCATGCTTTTTTGAGGTATCTTGAGTCATAATAACATTAGATTTGTCTATAAGGTTTTACAAGAGGAACAATATTGTCAACCCATTCTAGATGGGCAATGGTTAAATAAAACTAGCATCTAACAACCATTAGATTTCACCTTGACAAGGAGAGTTACTTTTGGGTGCATTTTGTGAATATTTTGTTTTAATATCTTATCATCAATATTTAATGTAATTATGTGTACTATGATTGAGGGATTAATGTCAAGCATATCAAAATAAGCCCATACAAATACTTTAGGAAAATCAATTAAAATCTTATGACTATTTGTGTCTTTTGATTTATGTAAGGTAGCATATAATAGTATGATGTAAGGATTATTTTCAGTGTCATAATTAAATTTGATTGTTTCTTTATTAACTAATGTGGATCATCCAAAGTATATAGTGTTTTAGGAATTGTTTCATCTATATCAAGTAACATATTATCCAAATCATCTATATGCTCACCAAAGTATGTCTGGGAACTTATGGAATGATGAAACCTATTCTTATTATAAAAGGAATGGAGATATTCATATGCACCCAAGAATTATAAGAGAGCCTCATCATTAGCAAACTCATCAAGAATTGGTAGATTTGGAGAAATTGTATCAACAATGAGATTAGGGTAGACAACTAAAAGTGTATAAACATGGTTTAATATATCAAATTCTCATGGAATAGGTGAAACAAATGTGACATTTTGAGAAGCATTATGAGAGGATCTAGTATTAAATGTATTATTTCAATATCCTAGTCTTTATCTACCTTTACCTTATTGATCATATGCTTCCACAAGAATTAGGATTCCCTTCTCATGTTTGCCAAGGCCTGTCCTGTGTAACCCATATTTTGTAAATATTGTAATGCAAAAGGTGAAGTGAACTTATTATGCTGGGTTTTGGAAGTAAATGGGGGAGTTGTATACATATTTTGAATTATAGACTAGGGTGGTGTAGTAGTAAAATCCATGTGAGGAATATAGTTATGTGAAGGCTTTGTATTTGACAGTAATTAAATGGTTATTTATCCATGGGGCATGTATATATGTGACCTTTGTAACTAAATTTTAGACATGTAGGTAACATTTATAGGACTACATGCATATTTTGAATCCATGGTCTCCCAAGCAAAATATTTTAATTTAGATCATTAGGCATAATTTGGCATGTTGTAGGTAGTGTTATGGGTCTGAGAGTAAGGTTTAATGTTATTTAACCCAAAAAATTTCATGGAATGTTATAAAACCCTTGGATACTCATATCATAAAGATTTAAATTTGTAGCATGTATGTTAAGGCAACATAGAAAAGAGATGTTGCAAATATTCAACCCTAATCCATTGTCAACTAGAACTCATTTGACACCTACCTCATTAATTTGTAAATAAATATAGAAAGGTATATGTAAAATTATTATATATTCAAGTGGAAGGCCCTCTCACTCAAAATAAATATGTTCTTTTGTCCATTTCATAGTGTTTATAATAGAAGCAACATAGGTGGTCTTAAATGTTCAAGGTACTTGAGTATCACAAAGTGGCACATAAAAAATATATTTATATGTGTCTTAGTATCATAAAATATCTAGAATGTAAATTATACTTGAAGGAGTGATACTCTTATCAATAAATCTATAGCCATGGGTATTGTAAACTTGTCAAGCTTCAAGAGCACATGAATACATCATAACTTGGATCACACGGTCTACTAAGAATATAGAGCTAATAGTAGATGTGGGATGTTAGTTAGATGTTTGCGATCAAGAAAGAGGGATGAGTGATACTAATGATGTTTTGATATGTCAACAAATGATAGGGAAAGAATCAGAATGAACTAAAGAGAAAAATGCATCTAAGGGAGATTTGTTGATTTTAGGTAATATAATTATTATTTAATGTAATAAGTTATCTATGTGACTAAAGAATAGTGTCTTAATTTTATTACACATAGGAGAAATATAACATGTGAAAGAATAATGAAACATGAAATACATTTTAGTTGATATGAAGCATCATGTATACATGTATCTATGTCATTTTTGATTTTATTCCAAATTACAGGAAACAAGCATGCAAATGAAAGTAGTAAACTTTGTAATAAAAAATGATGAATTTCTTCTACCACTATAATCATGATTATATAAACCAGAAGATATGTGAATCTAAAATCTGAATTATAAAAATGTATACCCTGGGGTTAGGTAGTGTTAGGTTTTAGAATTAAGGTAAGTTGATCAAATATTTAAATTAAATTTAAATAAATGAAACCCTAATGTGGTATTGATTAAATAGGCTAGGTTATGCAAAAAAAAATCAAAAAAACAAGAATTTTTAACCCTAATTTAGTGTACAAAAATTTAGGGAAAGTAAATCCTAGGCAAAACTAGGGTTTTAAACAATATTTGAAGTAAGTCAAGTTCACCAAATGATTTAACCTTTTAGGGTTTTACAAATGTAATTCCTAAATTAGATTAAAGAGTTGAGTTGTCTAAATCAGTTAAATAATATGCAATAATTAACCAATGATTTATAATAGCTTTTGACTTCTTTTGAATTTCTAAAAATAGTAATAAATATTCATAAATAAAGACTTATTTGGAAGGTGACTATTACAAAAGATTTGGGTTCTGGATAGGTTTGAGTGTCATTAATAGGGTCCCAAGATTTAAGTCATCATTGGATAGTATCACCCCACTTAGATAATAGCACCATGTTACTCTAGTATCCTCAAAATGGCACTAGTGTCCTCTTTGTGGGACTATTCTTATTTTCTAGGAGTAACTGCACCTATGTTTTTTGGTTCTATTCTTTCATGCATGAAATCTAAAATTTGTGCCTAGAAAATTTGATTTAGTGTGCAAACCCTAATCCTCCTTGGAAGTATGGCATGAGCTGAAAATGTGTGTTCATTAGTAATATCAGATAGACATCCTCCACACCCCACTATGAAGATAGTTCCTATATACCAATACTGTAAGTAGGGGTCAAGCCTGATGTAATTCTCCCACCTAGTGCTTGGTGCAAGTGCAAGTGAATGCTAGAATGAGAGTGGTCTTCAATGCCTTGAGTGTGATTGAGATTGAAAATCTTTGAAATTTAGGCTTAGGGATGTTATAGATGGTAGTATGTAGAAGTAGGGTAGAATAGGGATCAAATACCTTAATTTTTCTCAACTTCTTTCTTATTTGGATAGGCTTTTACATTTATTTTCCATCTAGTGGATAAAGGTCAAATAATCTGCTATTTATAGATATCCATAGCTTATGTGAATAATAAAATGTACTGAGGCCAACCTTAGGGGGCACACATTTTAAAATATATATGTTTGAGAGATTTAGGTCTAAGTACATTAGCTCCAAGTTAAGGACACTAGCACCATGTGGCTCTAGTGTATAGTTGATAGACTACTTGGCACACTAGGTTAGGATCTATGAAAATTATCCTGGGTCTATGTTTGAGCTTACCATAGGTGTTTGTGGTTTGCACAATGACTAGAAATGTGTGATAAAGGCTCTAAGGATATACCTATGGATAATCTAGGAATAGGTTATCTCATATAACACTCTTAGTATCCACATACCACTTTTAAGTGATTACAAAGAATGGCCTAGCTTGTAACTTAGAAAATATGGCTCTTGGGCCACTCCATCAGTACTAAAATACTATGTATATGTTGTTCCTATGACTAATATTAGAATAAGATAAAATATGAAAGCTTTACTTTATTAGGTGCTTGATTGAATGTTTTTGATAAGTTGCCTTTGTATGTACTAGGTAAGGAATGACTGAGGGTTGATTTTGTATTTATACTAAATCCCTTTAGGGAATAACTCACATTAAATCACTTGGTCTGACCATTAGGATACATTTCATTTATAAAATAGATTACTTTAGGGCACTCGACACTTGCATCAAAATAAGATACCTATGTCAATGCAGGTGTCTGTCTGGGATGTGCAAGTGTCTAGGGAGCAGGTATAGGCTCAAAACTTGCAAAGGCATAATATAAGTAGGTTTTAAGCATTATAGAAAAGATAAAAGGCATGGATCATCAATATAAGATTGTTTACACTAAGAGATAGGCCAAAGGGAAAAAGAGGAAGTAAATGCAAGACTTGCAGAATTGATAAAGGTCTAGAACTAAGAGTAACAACCAAGATTTGAGTTTGTCAAGTGTAAAATACTGAGGTGATATATAATTCATAAATAGTGTCTAAAATTTTAATTATTTAAATTTCAAATTATATTCATTGGTTATATAATTTAACATGCTATTGGTTATAGGTTGGTGATCAACAAAGAACTTAAGTTGGACTCAAGTAAAGACAAGGTGTGTCATACATACCTAGGTATGAATTTATTTCCTTAAAAATAGAAATTTATTTACTATATTAAAGGGAGGGAAAATTTAGACACTATTTATGAATTATATGTCACCTTAATCTTGTACACTTGAAAAATATATATCATGGATGTACCTTCAGTTTCTATACCTTTCCCACTACTAAAAGGCTCACAGACACTATCTCTTTGTGGTTAATTAATTATATCTTAGTTTGACCAATTTTATTATGATTACCCAAGAATTATATATTATCTAAAAAAATTTGAACATGCTTATCTTCTATCTCTACAAGTTTTAGACCTGCAACTATTTTCTAACTACCTAGACATTTACATCCCAGTCAAATGCCTATGTCAATGCAAGTCTCCTATCCCAATTTAAGTGTTTAGTTCCCTAAATTCATGAAATTTACAAATTAAATGTATTCTAATGGTCGAATTAAGTGATTTAATTTGATATAATCTCTAAAGGGAATGATATAAATATAAGATCAACCCTCATTCATTACCCAACTAATAACTTCTTACTTACTCATAAGGCAACCTATCAAATGCATTCAATCAAGCTCTCAAGTGAGGAAAGCTTCCCTATTTTGTACTATTTCCATATCAATCACAAATACAACACATATATAGGTCCAAAATATTTAAGGATCACTCCATAAACCACATTTTCCAAGTTACAAACTAGGTCATGTTTGCCAAATTAGCCACGATAGATTGTTATATCTTCAAAATAGCTATCTAAGTTATCTAACATTATAAATGACCTTATTGATAATATTTTGATGGTGTCATGTCTTGGTGTCATCAAGTTTATTTAGGGTATAAATAAGGTCTTATGTAATTTTTTAAAGTTTAAGGTAACTTTGGACAATTTAAGGTTATTTTACAAAATCCAAGGTATGTTTGATCGATGATGAAAAAAGTGATGTTATGATCTTGCAATATGACATAGTGTTTTACAGTGGGTGATGGAGATAGAATCAAATTTGGTAAGATGGAAACATTTCCATTTCAAGCCTTTGGAGAGTTTAAGGTATTTTTGGAGATATTGAGATTTCACCTTGTTTTGCTCTCTTGCTTGTTGTAATATTTGAAAGTAGCTTCATTGAAGGAATGAAATGGGAGTCAACACCATGTATAGAGTTTAAAGGAGGATCTTTTAGGCCACTTGGCATATGATGAAGATCATTTGTATTTCCACTATCTGTACATGCATCCAAGATGTTACTTTCCCTTTTTTAACATATGATCATTTGAAACCTCCTCTCATTCATAATTTAAATTGATAAATATAATGTAACATGAAGCGTTGGTAGGAAAAGATGCAAAGAGAGATTTTTGTATATTATCCAAGCCAAGAAAGACTCCATGGAACATCTTTTACATAGCTACAATAGTTAAAATAAATCATTTTCTAGTCTATGAAGTGAACATGTAGTCTCAACAAAGGAAAAATATATGAAAATACTCCAATATTCCATAGTAATGAGGTTTCAAGGCCTCATTCAACCTTATTAGTCTAAAAATAATGTTCAAGTAGGGTCTACAAGTTAGAATAGGGGAAACCCCCACTTAGGATCTCCATCGAGTTTAAGGCAAGTGAAGAAGGGTTAGTTTTGAGCCCTCAATTTTGAATCTATTTTGGCTAAGTACTTTTTAAAGGCAATGGTGTGGAATAAATTATAAGAATGAGAGAGACATGGCATGGAATACCATGGTGTAGAAAACCATGGTGAGGAAGAGGCAAGTCATGAGGAAGAGTCAAGTCATGAGGAACAAGGAAGCATTAAACATGGAGAAATTAAGAACATAAAACTCATATAATAATGAAAGACTTGGGAAAAGGTATGAAAATTAGAGATGGTTAGGGAATGGTTTGTGTGAATTTCTAAGAATAATAGTCAAGTACAAATCAAACACTAGTCCATGAGAAGATAGGTATATGGTGATGAGGATCTAGCATAGATAAAACAAATAGGGGTAGTTATGCCTGGTCCTTATGAATTCATTATAAATGGATTTCCATGACTCATTGTTGTTAAAGTTCATTGGTGAGACATTTTATTGTAATTAATTTTGTAACTAAATGGTTTGGGTTAACCATGTATAAATACCCCTTAGTTTTACTTAGTAATATTTTTTATCATTGTAATCTTGGATTCGTTGTAATCTTGGATATGAAATATGAATGTAATGAGATGAAGTTATTGTGTTGATGAAATACTTATGTAATTTATTCATGAATATGATGGATTTATTACTATTTTTCTCTTAGTTTGTGCCAACTTCTTTTTTTTATTAGTTAGGTAGGAAATGAATAGTTAAGAGTTAAACATAGAACTAAGTTTGAATTTAAAACTAATTACTTATTCAAGCACCCTTGTTATAATAAATTATATGTAAACACATTCATGAAACAAAACAAATGAGAATCAGCCTTAAGCTACATGCTTCAAGTGAGTGCATGATAATGTTTTCTCATGTGATGTGCTGATACATTAGCTCATTGGAACTCTTCTTTTCTTGGGCACATAACTATGGAAAAGATATGCTAGACTAAAGTAAAAGAGCCCAACATTTTAGTTATATTTCCAAAACCATTGCACTTGTTTTCATGATGGTGGTAAGATGCTCTAATGACTATCTCTAAAAAATGTCAAACATTGGTTTACTGCTATAGAATATACTTTTACAATTGAGCATCTTGAATCAATATTTTCTATGCACACATGGGTATAAAAACACCTTTATGACTCACTCTTTGAAGATTTATTTGTAGAAGTATCTATTCACTTGCATTTTTGGCTTTCAATAGACATGTAAGATTGTTTAAGGAATTATGGATGGAAGATCTTCTAGTCAGTATAGCATTAGTCAAGTTTGTCAAAATTAGGAGCACCCTGAATGTGCAAGGTGGATATTTGGTGGTGAGGAAAACTTAATAGATATACTTTGGAATACATGATCTTTATGTTTTCTTGTCTAGAGGAAGCCCATTTTAACTTCCTTTAAGAGCCACATGAAAGTTATATCAAGCACATTTCATTAAATATTAGGAATCTTATAGTTGACATAGGACTTAAAAACTTCCACATGCATGGCTAAACTCTCCCTCATGTGAGAAACATAGTTGGTGGGGAAATGAAGGGGTACATATTGATATAATAATATTGGTTTATCATGGTATCTAGTTAGTAGGAGTTACATAAGTGCAAGTATGATGAGGCTAGGTGAAGGGATATGATTAGAAGTGATCCTAGACTCTGCCTCTGCCTCTCCCTCACCCTCCCCCTCCCCCTATTCAAGAGGAATATTGAAGTGTTGAGAGGATCTATAGGGAGGTAAAAAGGCTTAATGAGGAATCCCCAACCATAAGACCACACCCAACACTAACATAGTTATGCATGATAAAAATAAGTCAAGCATTGGTGATTGTAGAACCCAATATAGATAGGCTTAATTCCTGACCCATAATGCATGATCATGCCTTTGATTTATATGACATTCTTGTAATAAATTAGGATATATATAGTATAGAGTCTAAGTCTAAACCTGTAAAATAGACTTTTGAAGAATAGAATCAAGATAGTAGTTTATTTAATTTCTTTTCAATTAAAATTCAACCTTATGGATCACTTTGGAATTCCTAGTGGACCAAGTGTAACTAGTGGGTAGAGTATTGGCCCTTCAATGATTAATCAACCTACTTTTATTCCTAACATATCAGGTGCTCCTATTAACATGAGAGGAAAAAGAGTCAATACTAGTAATGGTTTGACTAGAGAATCCAAAGGTGGTGCAAGAGGCATTATTGGACCTCCCCCACAAGGTCTAAGAGGGATTGGAGGTATGCCATAGTAGGTTCCATTTCCAATACCTAGTCTCCTTATAGTTTATGACAAGAAGATGTTTCATCTGCCTAAATATCATGGTGTGGAAAATGTAGTAGAACATGTTCATAAGTGAAAACGTATCTAGAGATCACAAGGCATTAATTATAATAAATGGAAGGCAATTCAATTTTCCACTACCCTTTTAGACTACATGCATAAGTGGTACCATAAGTTTGATATGTAACAAGCTATGTTAAATTACAAGAAGTTGAAGGTAGTTTTTCTCAAAGAATTTGACATCCTAGAGTTTAAACAATAGAATAGTATTACCTTAAAGGATATTAAGCAATAACTTACTAAGTGTGTATGTGAGTATGATGCACATTTTAAAATAATTCTTTCCAAGTTATAATTTGAGATAAATTTAAATCAACATGCCCAATGGTTTGTAGGAGGCTTGTTACTTCCCATCTGACACACATTGTCTTAGAAGACCTTCACTGACACACATGAGGCATTAGAAGCTACCCTTCATACCAAAGTCTTTGGAAGTATAGATATAAGAATTATTCCCTTTATGGAAGCTCAGATTGCTATTATGGCATCTCAATTGGAGAATCTCACTATGAATAGTACTCAATAAACTCACAATAGTTTATGGTGTGTTGACTATGAAAATGAAGGCCATAATAAGAATAATTATCCCAAAAAGAGTATTTGTGTCATGGTAAAGTAGTCCTATGAGATCTACCAAGAAAACCATGATGTGAGAGATTGCCCATGATTTAACACACTACTCAATATAAGGTATCATCATATGGTAAAATATTTGATGCGTATACTCATGATCGCAATGATTTTTGCCTTATTAGTGAGATTCATGAGGTACATGTGTGTGGTACTTATTAGACCTATGTAGCCAACAACTAGGACAATGGTGTAGGTCAGTTTTATAAAGGTCTCAATCATGAACATGAAGGTGGTCATTTTCTACCTAGAACTTACTACAAGTATGGATCTCTAGAGCATTACTAGCATGATTGTCTAGCTTATCCAACTTCTACCTTTTGTAAGAATGAGAATAATCTAGAGGAATGACTAGAATTACATTCCACCATAACCAAGGAAAATAATGAGAAGGGTGCTAGAATTATACATATTTTAAAAACTCCAACTTCTTAATGGGGACTGCACTCTACTACTTTGACTAGTCCCAGGGTAAATATTACTACATGAAGTAGTGCTCCTTCCCAATCTATTTCAAATCCACTTGATGACAAGGTTCAATGGGAATAACCTTGTGTGAATCGGTACCTAGATGCTCAGTAATAAAAATAAGTATTACACATCACAATGACTTTTTTATGGGAGTTGTAAGGTGAAATTTAGTTCTTCAAGGATAGACATGTTTCTACGTGCATTGACATGTAGAAATACTCAATTCTCCAAGACTTGGAAAATGATGAGTTTCATGAATTATGTAAAAAACTTATTGATGAAGACATCATTCCAATTTTGATGAACTGGTTGAGTCATGAAACATCAAATCCTATGGAGGATAATCATTTGAACCATGTATGATGAAAAGAGGCTCATGTCTAACCTAGTATCTAGTGTGATAAATAAATCATAGTAAACATAACTATTGATGGTTAGATCATTCAGGATATGGTAGTTGATATTGGCATGGAGGTAACTGTACTAACGAAGGATGCTTAGAGAAATATGGTGTGCCCTCCTTTTTATCCCTCTTGTTCATGACTAATAAGACTCATGCACTACCCATAAGAGTAATTAAGGACCATTGTTGAAATTTTAGGTGTCACTTTCAAGGCTGACTTTGAAGTAATTGAATTGGATGAAGCTAATGATTTTCTAGCTCTTTTGGGTTGTCTATGGTGTTATGAAAATAATGTTGACTTGAGCTTCAAGAAGCACTACATTAGTTTTGAAAATGATGATTTTTATGTTGTGATTCCCCTTGATAATGCTTAGGGACCTCCTTTTGTTGAATTAGTTAACATTGATGAGGACCTTAATCATATTTATAATGTCATAGTTTAGGGAACTGAGCATCTTGATCTTAGTTCAAATGATATATTACATTGGATGGATGCCTAGTATATTTATGACACTATCAATAATACTTATAACCATTAATCTCATAGAGAATATGATCTTATTGGATGAATTTGTAGTACTATTGGTAGTCGAGAAGATGTTTTATATAAAATACTTAAGCACCATAAGTTTTTTCACCATATTTATGGATGTATGATGGCTAGACCATCCCTGTAGTTAGATCAAGCAACTAGATTTCATGGTTAAATGGAAGTCCAGGAGTATGTGTAGTAATTAAAATTTCTATGTGTTTGAAGATAAATAGATGCGCTCACTCAGGTATGTTTTTCAAGGGAAAATTTCTTGATGGTGGGAAATTCACCATTATAATTTGCTCACCTAGGATTGAGTGCATGCTGACATGTACTATCATTTTCATCATGATAATTGTATTCATGCCACTCTAAGTTATGATGGAATTAATGCTTTAGAATCTCATCTCAAGGATTGTAAAAATTTATGGAATGTTGATGAGACATGTTTACCTGACGATCTATGGGTTCATGCATTTTATGGTACTCTATGCACCTGGGGTAAAGCATGTTATACTCATCAAGAATGATGCTTAAACATGTATTCTTAGAGTAACATTTGAATTAATATGATTTTGGCACTATCTTACTATTTTAACCTTCTAGGACTTAGATTATGTAAATCTTATGTTGTTAAAGGGCTAAGTATAACAATAATCTATAATGAAAACTAGAAATAATTAATTTGACACACCTTTCCCAAAATATCAGGAATAGAGAAAAAGAGTACTTATCTAGAATAAAACAAATATTTATGTGGATCAACAAGCTGAAATAGGCTAGAAGAATAAGTAGACGCCTTTTATTATGTGACTATAGCTAAAATATGGTCTCAAAGAGTAGCACCCTTATGTGGATAATAGTGCCCTTATGTGGATAGTAGTGCCATGTAGTGCTAGTGTCCAATTATGGTGCTAGTGTCCCTCTTAGAGGAATTATTTGGAACTTTCAAGGAAGCTACAAGAGGTTTTTGGGGACTTATAGGTGGTTTTCTATCTTTCAGGAGCTCGCCTATGTCACTATTTTAGTTGAATATCTTCCAAAACTCTAATGAGTACCTAAACACATGAAACAATCAAAACAAATGTAAAAGAAAAGAGAAAATTGGGTTATGGGATATTACAATTGCACAGAGTAGAACCCTTGTTGTCCTGACCACTACCTACATTAATCCCAATGTTAGGGGTCTCAGATTGCATGTAGTTTTCCCTTAGGTAACATGCATAATAAATGTAAATGGTATGATAGAATGACTTTCACTCAGTCCCTTCTTATATCAAGCAAGCAATGTCTAGATGTGATAGCTAAGTAGTATGCAGAGTATTGAGTTGTACTATTGATTGATTTTATGTAATTATGTGCCAAAATAGTAAGTACTATATGTAAAATTCCTTATGAGGATATTTATATAGAATAAACTTTGATTTAAATAAAATATCTTATTCACTCACTGATAAGTCATAAAAAAGGGATAAAAAACATAAGAGAAGGCTTAAGGTAGGGATAGGTCCAAAACATGTGATAAAATGACCGTTAGATACTAGAGACATAATTAGACACTAGTGCCACATGGTGCTAGTGTCTTAAAAATGGTGTTAGTGTCCTAAGGCCTAAAAATATAGATAAGACCAAATAGGATAGGCTAGGAGCCACCAAGACTGGGAAGAAGTAACTTAGGACCACTTGGGGTGTAATAAATAGGGAAGATAAGACATAAAAATGATCAAAATACCCAAAATGACCACATGAATAATGATTGTATTCATCACTAAGACCTTCATGTGAAAGATCAACAAAAGACATAGTACTTATGGTTGCTTGACCAAATTAGGGTGTATACAATTGCCTCCATTTTAAATTTGCCTCCATTTTATTCTAGTAATGAAATTAAATGAAAGTACTAGAGTAAAAGAAAAATAAGAACGTATACATGTACTTATTTGTGTGGATGTGTTTTGGACCTAGCACACTTCTTGGCTAGAGATGTGGACAAGAGATGGAGTGAAATATGTGATGAGGAACTCCATAATGTGGATGTCTTCTATATTGAATCTAAATAGTGAACAAAACCTTGAGGAATAAAAACTTTATTTTTCCCACACCTTGATATCTAGATTGAATCTGAGTACGTAAATTGAATATGTGGATAAACAAGGCATTCTTGCACCCACTTTGATATCTGAACTAAATCTAAGTATGTAAACTGAATGTGTGGACAAATAAAGCATTATTTCCCCCACTTTGATGTGTGTATTGAATCTAAGTATGTAAAATGAATATGTGGACAAATAAGGCATGTTTTCCCCCATTTTGATATTAGTATTAAATCTGAGTATGTAAACTAGGTTTGGTGAAAGGCTATGGATAAACCACTATAGATGGTCATGTGATCCAAACTAGTGAAAACTTGGTGACATCTTGGTGATGATACTGATTATAACCTGGTAATCTAAAAATAGATATCAAGGATGTGTGTTTTACATCATGCCCCTAATCTTTATATCTGAGTAATGTAATTATGTATCTGAACATCTATATATCTAAGTGAACCTATATATCTTAGTTAAAACTATATATCTATGTCAAACTATATATTTGTGTAAACCTATGTATCTAAGTCAAAATTTTATATCTACATCAAATTATATATCTGCATGAACCTATATATCTAATTAGACATATGCATCTAAATAGTTATATTTGGGTAAACATATGTGTCTAAATATTTTTATCTGAGTAAACCTATGTGTTTGAATAGTTGTATGTATCTGAGTAGATATGTGTGTTTGAATAGTTGTATTTGAGTGAACCTATATATCTGAGTAGACTTGTGTGTCTAAATAGTTGTCTAAGTGAACCTATGTATCTGAACATATGTATCTGTGTAGACCTGTGTGACTGAATCTCTATACCTGAGTCAACCTATGTGTTTAAATCTCTATATATAAATTAATCTATATGTTTCCACTTTTATTGGGAGGGTCGAGATTGAGGTGAGGGTGTTTAATAAAAAAAAGGTAGTGATCAAATGCACTGGTGTTAATTAGTGGTTGTGATGTTATTTTAAATCTGAATAGTTTGTTTAGTGTGACAGAGTTGATTATCTAATTGGTAATGGGATAAACATTTTATCTATATTGAGTTTATTACGTTAATTTTTGATGCTTTGATTTTCACCCTTGAGGAGATGTTTAGTTCCCCTCATCCAAGTGGCAAAATGTAATCATCTCTCTTGTTGTGGGTGACAATTTCATTGAGATTAATCTATAGATTAGGGGCTAGCTCCCCTTGATGCACCTTAAAAACTCTCTCTAATCTATCAACTATGTATAAAAAGAGTTCAAGAATATAACTAATAAATTAAGCAGTGATGCACCAATATTTGATATCCTCTTGATTGACTGAAACCACTATTTTAAAGACAAAATAAGGTGTTTTCTTGCATAGGACTCACAACTCAGGAACCATTACTACATCAATATTTCATATGCTATATTTGAGAAGGTATATGATTCTTAAGAAGGAAATGAATGATCCAAATAAATATAAAGTCATGAATCACTTTTAAGATGTCTCTACACTTAGAAAAGAATACTAGCAAATACCTGAAATAATCTTCTTTTTATAAATTGGTAGAACATCAAGAGGACAAGCTAGAAAAGATAATATTTCACTGGACTAAACCAAAAATGATTCAATCATTACTCAATTTTATAGCATATGAGAGGAAATCACACTTGTGTATCTCTTTAAGAGTTCTTCAAGTACAAATCTAGCTAGAGTTTCCCCAATAACTAGTAGAGAATGTGAAATGAGCTACAAAGACACATATATATAGCCTTAAGAGGTAGAGTAATCAAATAAATCCCAAGGGTCACTAATACATGTGTCATCTTGAAAGGATCAATTACATTTGCATGGGAGAGATGTGGGTGAGCTATGCCATGTCATCAAATACATCAGTAACAATGAGTTACAACTAAACCCAAGCCTCAATTACAATTAAATCGCCTATAGTTGAATAAGTTACAACTAAAACAAAATGTCTTAGTTATAATTGCCACTTGTTAGCTCTTATCTTCACCTTCAGGTTGCCACTAATCCTTTCTTTTAAACTCAAATGGCTAGTTTTTGCAGTCTAAAATTGATGTTATGTGGGTCGTCACCTATAAGGTATCTTTTCATACTTTTATTTCCAGAAAATTCTTCTCCACACTTTTCCTAAAAGAATTTATTCAAGTCTTTTGTTTCATTTGTTCTTTTTTGTTGGATTTTCACTTGGCCTTTTATGCCTTAAATAATTTTTGCAGCCAATAAAACTGAAGGAAATCATGTTTTCTTTATATCAGACTTTGGCACCTTTTCAATTTTTCTGAAAGAATTCCTTAGATAATTTCCTTGAAATAATTCCTTTGGACTTTCTGTTTGGCCCTTTTTGGTTCTTTGAAATGACCCTTTAGGAAAGTGAAAAAGACCCCTTTTAAAGGGAAACAAACCCTTCATATTCTTACAAGTGACCCTTCAGAAGAGTTGAAAGTGTCCTTCAACATTTGGAAATTATCTTCTGAAAGGAAAAAATAATATGAAGATTTTTTGAAATGGTCCACCATCCTGAAAAATCCTTTAGAAAAGTTGTCACCTACCCTTTGAAAAAGTTAAAGTGCCTTTTAGAAAAGTTTTAAGTGACCATTTAAAAGATTAAATATGCCTTTTTCTTTTGAGTTTCCCTTCAAAAAAGTTGTTTGAAATAAAATGTCTAAAACAATTCCTTCATTTTTTTTGAAAATATACTTTTGGAAAGGCAAGTGTCCTTCAAAAGAAATGCAAGTGTCCACTTTCCAAATAAAATGCCCTTCAAGAAATTTGCAAATGTACCCTTCAAAAATATTACAAAATATCCTTCAAAAAAATGAAAGTACCCTTCAGAGAATTTGCAAAGTACCTTTCAGGAAAGTGAAGTGGACCATTTATTGTGAGAAAGATACCCTTTAGGAAAGTTGAACTTACAATTCAAAAAATTTGCCTTTGGAAATTTTTTTGAAAGAATTCCATCTAATGAAAATCTTAAAAGAAATATACTTAAGTATAAACTTCAAAAAAAAAGTCTGAAAGAATTCGGCAAAGGCTTAGAATAAAAACCTAAAAGAATTAGGCAAAGGCTTAGAAAAGACCAAAATGAACTAAAAGGAATAGAATTATACATTTTTTGGGGATTTGACATAGAACACTTCTTTTGAAGAAAAACTAAGTACTAGACCTAGCCAAAGATATAGACTTTGATGATTTTTTACAAATAGGGGTGCCCAATTTAGGCCTGAGGGGCCAAAATTTGGTCAACAAAATGGTTACTCATAGGGGTAGTATGCCTAGTATAGTAACTAGACCAGTAGCCTTATCCAACTTAGGGCTAATGTAGTCAGTGGATTCTTGAAGATGACTAACAAGGATTATGCCAAAACAAAACACAAGGAAACACACCACACGACAATAGAAAGACCAAGAAAAAAAAAAGACAAAGACAAACTCACACATGTGCATCAATACTTATGAAACACAAATAAAACAAGAAACTATGTACAAAATAAAAAAGAACTTCAATAACAATGTTATAGATATATCCCATTGACTGGGATATGCATCTCCCCTCCATCCAACTTTGAGAGTTCAAAATCTTTGTGTTGTTTGCATTATATGATCACATATGCGCCACTCCACAAAGCATAAAAATTTGTGTGCTTTCTTGGTTTGGCCATATATTCATCCCATTTTATGCTAATGTATCCTTCTCTAAAAATCCTTGGCATAGATTTCTTGTCAAAATACTTCTTTGTTTGCTCTTGGTGAGTTGTCATGGTTTGCATAGCTTGATCTCTTATCTCCTCAAGCTCCATTAACTCATATAATCTGACTCTCATGTTCTCTCCATACATAAGTGTGTATGGTGAATTCCCAATTTCTCTCTTTGGGGTGATCCTATCAGCCTAAGGGGTTGTCTTCAACTTGGTATTCCAAGTCCTTTGATTCTCCTCTATAGTCCTCTTTATGATCTTGATTAAGTTCTTATTTGTGGACTCATCTATTCCATTCCCTTGGGGATATTAGTTGGAGGAGGTGCTAAAATAAATGCCATGATTCAAAGCCCATTCATTTTTCCTTATTCCTAAGAAGGCTAATGCATTATCTAAAATGATTGTTGAAGGACATCTAAACCTGGTTACTATACCTTCATAGGAATCTAGGACTGAGTTTTCATTTACCTCCTTAAGAGATATAGCCTCCACCTATCTTGTAAAATAATCAATGGTTGTCAACACCCATTTGTAACCATAACTAGAAGGAGGATTGATTAGACCTATGAAATCCAAACCCCATTATATGAAGGGTTGTTTAACCTAGATTGGGCAAACAAGTTGGCCCATCTAGAAATGATAATCTCATTCTTGTAAATAAAACTCAATCTATAGATGGTCAAGTGAAGAAAGATTATAAGACTCATCCTTTTTACCTATCTCTAATTATTGGTGATTTATTGGTTCATAATTGTATCATTGATAGTAGAGCAAGCACATTAGTTATGCCAAAATGTATAGCAGATAAGTTAGGCCTCAATTATGAGCCAATGAATAAAAGAGTTTAGTAAATGGATGGATCATTAGCCAAGACATTGGGGGTAGTCAAAGGTTTGAATTTTACCCTTCATGCTTGTCCTAGTTTTTCAATTCCCCATGATGTGGTAGTAGCATATTTACCTCCCTATTTTCCTTTTCAAAGGGATCTTTTCAAAAAATATGAAGGAAAGAATAGTTTTAGACATTTTATCTAAAACAACTTTTTCAAAGGTCCATAATAGTTTTTTATAAAGGGAAACTCAAAAGAAAAGGGCATCTTCAATCTTATGAATGATCACTTACAAATTTTTCAAAAGTCACTTCAATTTTTCTTAAGGGTAGGTGACAACTTTTTTGAAGGACTTTTTCAAGAAGGTGGACCATTTCAAAAAATCCAAAGGGTATTTTTCCCTTTCAGAAGATCATTTCTAAAATCCAAATGACACTTTCAACTCTTCTGAAGGGTCACTTGTAAGAATATAAAGGGTATGTTTCCCTTCAAAAGGGGTCTTTATCACTTTCCTGAAGGGTCATTTCAAAGAACCAAAAAGGGCCAAATAGAAAGTCCAAAGGAATTCTTTCGAAGAAATTGTTTGAGGAATTCTTTTAAAAAACATGAAAAGGTGCCAAAGTTTGATACAAAGAAAACATGATTTCCTTCAAATTTTTTGGCTACAAAAATTGTTTAAGGCATAAAGGACCAATTTAAAAGTTGAAGGAAAAGAAAAAAGGAAACAAAAGACCTGAATAAATTCTTTCGAAAAAAGTTCCAAGACAAGAATTCTAAGGAAATAAAAGTCTGAAGAAATACTTGAAAGGTGATGGCCCATAGAACGTTAATTTTAGACTACAAAAACTAGCCATTGGAGTTTAAAATAAAGGATCGGTAGGAACCTAAAGGTGAATATGAGAGGTAACAAGTGGCAATTATAACTTAGGCATTTTGTTTCAATTGTAACTTATTCAATTGTATCTGATTCAATTATAACTAAGGCTTGGGTTTAGTTGTAACTCATTGTAACTAATCCATTTGATGACATGGCATAACTTGCCCACTTCTCTCCCATGCAAATGTAACTAATCCTTTCAAGATGACACATGTCTCAGTGACCCTTGGACTTCCTTTGATTACTCTACCTCTTAAAGATATATATATGCATCCTCTTAGCTCATTTTGCAACCTTTTTTAGTTATTGGGGAAGCTTTGGCTAGATATATACTTGTAGAACTCTTAATGAGATACACAAGTGTGATTGCCTCTCATATGCTATAATATTGAGTAATGATTGAATCATTGTTGGTATATTCTAGTGAAGATTGTCTTTTCTAGCTTGTACTCTTAATGGTCTACTACAGAAAGAAGATTGTTGCAGGTCTTTACTAGTATTCTTTTCTAAGTGTAGAGATATCTTAGAAGTGATTCATGATTGTATCTTTCTTTGGATCATTAATTTTCTTCTTGAGAATAATATACCTTCTTGAATCTAGTATATGAAATATTGATGTATCAATGGTTCCTAATTTATGAGTCCTATGCAAGAAAATGCCTTGTTTTGTCTTTAAAGTAGTGGTTTCAGTCAATTAGGAGGATATAAAATATTGGTGCATTATCACTTGTTTTCTTAGTTGTTTTCCTGGACTCTTTTCATACACAATTGATAGATTAGAGAGATTTTTAAAGATGCATCAAGGGGAGCTAGCCCCTAATCTAGAGATTGATCTCAATGAAATTGTCACCCACAGCAAGAGAGATGATTCCATTTTTCCACTTGGATGAGGGGAACTGTACATCTCCTCGAGGGTGAAAATCCAAGCGATAATAGTAATGTCATTTTGTATAGTTAAATGTGATTAGGATATTGGTTTAATCAATATAGAGTGAGGCAAATTGAGTTCAAGTCCCACTTACAAGAAATGATTTGTGAATTAGAGTTACGGTTCTTTAGATATTGTGTTGGTAAGAAGTTGGTATTAGTTAATGAAATTAGAGTGCAAGGTCAACCTTAGTAAGGTGTAATTTGATAGATGTGACTTAAATAGGTTATCTGATTAGTTTGACACTTCATTTGAATCATTTGAGTTGATAGTTATTATTTATCTGAGCTAGAGAATATTTTGAGGAGACAAGGAACAACTTTGACTTGATATGAGGAAGTGGAGGTGTTTATCCAAGTCAGGGAGGTGGTTACCTAGGTAAGGAACACATACTTTTTCTTATTGTTGTCATTTTCTAGTATATTTTTTACTATTTTGTATTAAGAATCTAATAGTTTGGGGTTTATTTTGGAAAAGTGGTACGTATGTCCTGATATTAGCACTATTGTTCAAGTCCTAGTGTTAGTGTCCTAGATATGGAAATATTATCCAGTGCTATCATCTTATATGCAGCCCTAGTGTCTATTAGGCCTAGTTCATAATGATTTTTTTTTGACTAATTTTTATGCATGTTTTTGTCTATTGGTCTTATATTTTGTGTTTCTATTGTCAAATTTGGTTGTATTTTTGTAAGTTGATGCACATATGAGAGAGTTATGGAGTGGTTGAATGATGGAGACCTTATGGGTTCTACCCGTGATAGATGTTAGGATGGTCATACTAGAGAGAGTAGGTATGACTCATGTAGCATCCCTAGATATAATTCCCTAATATAAACAAATGATGATTGATCTATGTGAGAGTTGGGATGCGAATACCTACACATTCTAGTTACCTACTAGGGAGATGATTGTTAACTTGGGGGATGTGTATAGGATCTTGTAGTTACCTATTAATGGAAAAAGAGATACATTACAAGAGTATATAGTTGATTGGGATATATAATAGGCTTTTAGGTATTTTTATACAATGATTATAGGGATCCATCATATAGGGAGCCATATTGATATATATTATCATTGATTTTCACTACTAATAGTTTTACAGTTTCAAAAGTTATTATCAATATTATTGGCTTATTTTATGGTGGTAGATGATAGTGGGGTATCGATATCCTCTAAAATTCATGAGATAGTGTAGGATATAGAGGATCATGGTACCATATAATCATGGGGTCGCACCATGATAGCCCACCTATACTAGGATTTATATCATTTTATATAGGAGATGTATGGTGAAGGTTTTGGATCCTCTACATAATTAAACTATTGGGAATATGAGTGTATACACCCTAAATTAGTCAATAAACCACACATATCATGTCTTTTCATAGTCCTTTCATAGGAGACTCTCACTGGAGAATATGAGCCTTGTTCACATTAGTTATGTATTTTGTTTTACTCATCCTAGTCTCATTACATGATCTAGACACCTTTTTGCTTATTCCTAATCATCTTGAGATTTTCAAATGGTCATTCCACCTTAGCGAATTCATATTTCCCATGCTAATTCCATCCCCTAGGTCATGAGACTATGGGAAAAGAGCATAAAAATTGGACTATAGTGTTAGACCCTAGGGTGTCTATTTCTATCACTCCTATCTAATGGCATTTTGAGTCTCAACAGTTAGTTTGCCTCACTTAATGAGTCATAGACCCTTATTATCTTCATCCTTAAGTTTTGTTTGTAATTATAATGTAATCCAAATGTGAATAAAGCTCCTAAATTCAAAACAAAGAGTCTCTTATATAAAGGACTTCACAAGGCATTTTATATCTAGCACTTACTACTTTGGCATAGTACATAATTAAAAATTAGTCAATAAGATAGCTTAGCATTCTGCATCACACATAGACTTGCATGATTGATCAAGGAAGGGCCTAGGCAACAGTTCATTCTTTCATCTACCATGTGTGTTGATTGTGCATGTTCCCTAAGGGAGAACTAAATTTGATCTGAGACCTTAGCTTGAGGGTTAATGTAGGCAGTGATTAGGACAGTAGGGGTTTTAGATCATGTGATCATTCTTCCCCTAACCTAATTTTTCCCCTTACACTTTTGATCTATTTATTGTTTCATGTGTGTAGGTAGATCTAGGGTTTAGATATTAAAATGGACCTACAATGAGCTCTATCAACATTCAACCTTTTAAATTTCATATGTAGGCTCACATAAAGATAGTGGATAAAACCCAAAAAACTCAGGTCTCTAGGACAATAGTGGTAGAAAAGGACTATAAAACTAAACCCTAGAGTGTCCTATTTTAGTGCTCCTATCATTTCATAGAACAAAATTTAAATATCTTCACAGTCATGTGCATCATATTTCAACCCTTGAATCATTCATTTCAACTTGTTTTTCTAGATAAGTTTATTTCTTTCTATATGTAATTAATTTGATTAAATTGATCAAATCCTATATTTTTATTGTATTTGATTGAATTTTTCCCCTTACTCTAGACCTTTATTATTTATGAACTAGACCCTAGTTTCCCAAAATTAATAAAATATTTGGTGAACCCAACTTGCCTCGAACAAATCTAAAACCCTAGGCACCATAAGGGTTTTTCCTTCAAATTTTGTGAAAATTTTTAAATTAAAAATTTTGATTTTTGTATAAAATTTTTTGCATTAATTTCATTCAAATATTATTTTATAATTTAAATTATTGCAATAATTTTCAAAAATTCTAAAACCCTAACCCAAAACCCTATATTTCCAAACTAGGTCCTCAAACCCCAAGCCTTGCAATTTTTAGAAAAATATTTTGGAATTTTTGCCAATTATGTAGAGTGTCAAAAATAATTTCAAAATCTCCATATTAGTAGTTATTCTTGCAAAAATTCAAATTCAAAATTATGATTTTTGTATAAATTTTTGTGTATTTATCTCATTCTAATTTATTTTAGAATTTAAATTATTGTCATAATTTTCAAAAATTCTAAAATCCTAACTCAAAACCCTAGATTTCCAAACAAGGTCCTCAAACCCCAAGCCTTCCTTGGAATTTTTAGAAAAATGTTTTAGAATTTTTACAAATTGTTTTGATTGTCAAAAATGTTTTCAAAATCTCTATGTTAGTAGTTATTTTTGTATTTATTTGCTTAATATTACTTTTACATAATCTCTTTAGTGAAATAAATAAAATGGCCACTAAGGCACTTCTTCCCTCTCATCTTATAGATCAATTTCTAAATTTTTCTCATAATTATGACAATGAATGGACAAATTTGCAAAATTACACATTAGCTAAAAATATGGAAAATAATTTTATTTAAAATGAAGATAATTACTATTATTGCAATTAGGAACATGATGATAAATGTGAAAATGATAGTGAAGAAAAATTAGATGCATCTTCTTCTTTCAAACCCATCTCTTGTATTCCCTCTTCTAAAGAAAATAATTTTGATAAATGGGAAAGATACTTTTCACCTCATTCTCCTATGCACAATGCACCAAATGAAAAAATTACTCATGTACTTCCAAGTGAGCCTATTATTGGTGATAATTTGCTTCCATGTGAACCTAATCTCTCTCTCTCTCTCTTTCTACTTCTATGTTCAAATTACAACAATATAAATTCAATAAAAACAAATTTCCAATGCATAGTTCAAATGTTCCATTTCATGCTCTCAAATCTACTTTATCAAAAGAATGTCTAAATGATAACTCTCTTACTCTTAATTCTCATATTGAAAATTAAAATAATGCATACACTCCATCTATAGATAGCATAGATGCACATAATATTCCAAATTCATATGATAATTTATTGCATATTAGAAAAGAATTAAATTCTTCTCTTAAACCTCTCCCTAGTGACAATGGAAGTGATATGAGTATGATAGTGAACATTCAAATGAATATGAAAATGAGAGTGACTATGGACAATAATGAAACTATGATAATGCATGGAATAATGATGATTATTATGTTCATAGTGAAGAATAAAATGCATCTCATGTTTATAACTCTTCTCTCATTATTCCTCTCAAACATAATGCACTACCAAATGTTGTTTCTATTTATTTGCATGATTATGTTTCAAATAATGCACATGTTAATGATAACATCACATCCTCTACTCAATTAGAATGTTATTCAGTAAAACATAAAGATACCAATGAATCTCCCAAGACACCCTGTACTAAAGTAGCACCTATTTCTCACTCTTCACCTAAAGAGAATGGTAGATCACATCCCTCCACTAAGGTCCAAGTTACCATTCCTCCAAAGGTTCAATTGAGCACACCCCCTCTCTATGATCTAATTTATAAGTGTAGCATTGCCATGGCTAAAATTAATGATCAAATTCAATGATTAAATGAACCACTTGAAGATTATAATATACCATCCCAGGAGATTATTTATTTGATGCATGCAGTTGGTGAATTACAACACCAAGTACATCTCCTTACCTTGGAAAACAAGGCTTATAAGTCTTGGATGGATGCCAATGATTTACATGGTAACCCTCTTTTGAAGACATTTTTAAAATCTTCATTGCCTGTATTTCTAGATACTATCATTGCCTCACTTTGATGAAATTGGAGATTCATTCGTATATCTTCAAAAATTTTGGGAGGCTTTGCCTTCTCATGTGAGTCTTTTGATTCTACTAAAATTGTTCTAGTAGACATTAGTCAGGGAAGCACATAATTGGTTCTTTCATCTACTCCTGGTTGGTTCCTTGCACACATATGATGACTTAGAGAGGCATTTCTCAGACATTACATAACAAAGATGGGCCTTCATGTTACAAATGATAAACTATCCATATTTCATCATAATACTTCAAAGCCAATTAGTGATTATATCTTATGCTTCAAGACTCACATGTTAATATTGATCTAAAAACTAGCATATTTAGAGATTCAACATATCTTTATTAAGGGGCTTTATCAACCTCTCCTTGAGCATCTATTATATCAAATAGAGTCATCTTTTATCCACTTAAGTTATACGATTCTAGCCTTATAAAATAAATTAGGATTGATTGAGGTAGATTCAGTTGATTGAATTACTCTAGATTTCATAGTAGTACCTCCATGTATAGCTCGTATCACATAGCATCCACCATGTCCTAAATAAGATAGGAAACCTCAACTAGAAAAGCAACCAATTAAGAATAGAGAGCTAATTTCCATAGCACAACCTACATTATGCACTACAAAGAATAGTAGTAATGCACCACTACAGTTTGATTCAAAGTAAGATAGCCCATGTGTCATATTATTATCACTAATAAATAGGAGGTTAATCACATTACCTTATACTCATCAATGAGATCCACATCTCTTATATATACAACCATATCAGCCCTTTCGTAACTATCATCATATCCATAGACACAGAGATAATGATTGTTATGGACTTAGGGATTGCATTAATAGATGTGTTGATAATTACATCATAGCATTTAAATAGGAGGCACTGAGATCTCCTCCATCATGGATTTCTATACCTCATTTTTCCATGATTGAGTCATCCCAAGACATTCCTTTACAAGAATCATCAAAGTGAGAATAATGTGGGTTTTAGGATAAAACCTCACAGGAGATCTCCTATTCCACCTATTTAGAAGGCTTGAAAACCAATATAGCGAGAGTAGCCTACATATAGCACTGTAGTCTGAGGAGTACATAGTTTAGTTCCATATACATATCTAGCATAGTCACAAGTACCACAATAGAGCACCATTCTAGAGAGATATTCACTACAGTTAAGTTTTCTAGGTCCTATCTCACATAACAACCCACTACGGTTTAGATTAAATGAACCCACATCATAGAGTATTTCTCCAAATATATATTCACTATAGTCATGTTTTTTGGGACCTATCTCATATAGTAACCCACTATGGTTAATATTAGATGATCCCCCATTATAGGTTATATTTCCATCTCAATCTATTGTTCAATCATATGCATCATAGTAAAGGCCACATGGTATTATTTCATGCAATAATCCATTATGATTTTGGATAGATGAGCCTTCTTCATAGCACACAGTTTTTGTTGCACATCTAATAAGGTTATATTTGGAAGAGTATCCATGCATAGCTATAATTAGTTCACCATAGATAGTATCAAATATAGAGCATATTCATACATAGCATGAGCAATATAGGCATTTATTTAGTTGGCCATCAAGGTTCAAATAGTGATATAACACACATCATTGCATAGCTTCATGTATCAGGGAAATGATGGAGCCAAAGGGCTAGCCTTTATATTCTTAAGCCACATACTAAGAGGGATTAGACACACAGTCAAAATCTAAACATCATTAACACATGCATGATTACATAGCTTCACTTAGTATGGCAACAATGGAGCCAAAGGACCGGCCTTTGTATTCTTGAGCCACTCTTAAGGAATTGAGCATAGAATGCTCTCTTATATCCCCTTCTACTAATAATTAACATTCCTAATTCCATGTAACCACCACTAATCAAGCCAAATTATCCAAATCTCAACCTTACCAATGTCGTATTTTTTCCAATCTTAAACTAACTCACTTTATCAAAACAATTTACCAATTACAAAACCAAAAAAAGTTTTACTCACATATGATTACAAATCAAACCTAACATCACACTTGAACATATCATGAAAAATCAATCACACCCCAAAATTCAATCTTATCAAACATATACAACCTCAAAATCAATACCAAATCAACTATTTCTAATCAACCATTTACAAATTAATATACTAATATATTCCAAAATATATAACATAACATGCTTGAGTCAAACCCAAAACTAGTATCCATATATATAACAAAGTTTTCAAAATATATACATCACATAAAATACAATCAATTCCTCATTCTCAGTCTCACTATCTCCTCTAGTACTAATACCATAATCCAACCTAGCACTTGATGGCCCCATACCTCCTTAAGCTCTTGAATGCCTCTTATGATGACTCTCTCACTCTAGTAGCCAACCATGCTCCTCATGCAAGTCCGTATATCATTATTGAATATTTTTGTACACATCTATAATCCTCATGCTTACTGATCCAAAATTAGGTGGGGGCATCTTATGCCTATCTAGCTCCACCCTTAGCTCATCTCTCTCTCCCACTGCTATAACATATGTAGTTGTTAATATAGAATCTCTATCAAATAAATGAGCATGATGAGCAACTATAACTATCACTCACTCTATCAAAATATCCTCCACTACATCATCAGGTACATGCTATGTGAGCTCTTAGAGTGTCAACTCAATGATGGTCTCCTAGTACTCATCATCTCCACTTCCTACCCTACCATGTGCTTCATCCTGAGTACCTCCCACTCCACTTGTACACAAAGTAAAATAGTACATTTTATATATACTTTTAAATCAAACTAAAAAACCACAAATTCATACATAATTAAAATATAATCATTATTTACCTTCCATCATCTAGATCGGTGTAGGATCCTCATACTCGAGAGCATCCCCTTCATCAATAAGATATAATATATCCCATCAATGGCTCATCTATTATGTGGTATATGGTTTTATGCATCTAACATCATCTACATCAAGAATATCTATAGCCATGTCTTGTACATCCAAAGGTAATGGTGCTAACTCAACCTCAGCAGGCCTCACATGAGATTCTACCCTCATTGGTGCCTATGCACTCTTCACCCACACCCATGCTATAAGGGGCACATCTTATAGTACCCTAAATTATCTAGCCATGTGCTTATACTAAAATCACTCATACACTTCAACCCAATATTCATGTATCTAACAACTAACCCTCATATACCACAACTATACTCTATCCTTGGCCCACCTAGGGAATCCTCTATAGGGACTTCATATGATATCATAAGCCACCAATCTATCTAAAAATCATATATAATGATTTATCCCAAGAGATTAGATAGATAATGTAATCATCCACCACTCCCCAAATGGCTATAGAGGTGCCCACCTCTCCCTTAGTAATCCTATTGACCACACAACCGTTATGTGCTCATAAGCCCAATAATGCAATAACATCATTGCACTCAATCCACCACTAAATGCCTCCTATTTAAACCTATAAATATCCATGTATATGTGGGTGAGCATAGTCTTACCTTATGAGCACATAGTGCCATATACCTCTACATTGTGCATGATCCTGTGCATCCCATATTTAATCAATGCTCTACTCCTATCCACAGCAACAAATGATGCTAACAACATAGCTAACCACTTTTGCAAGTGTGAAACACTTGACTACACTATAATTTATAGAAACACATCACTATCACTACCTCTCTTATGTATTCCTGATGTCACACTATAAAAATACAAGGATGCATGATCAATAGCATCAGTACCCATGTCATCTTGCAATTTCACCTACCATCCACTAATCAGTAAATGCAAAATGTGATACACATCCTCTAGAATCATAGTAATCTCCCCTGTAGCAAGATAAAAATTAAATGTATATGCATTCCACCTCTCACATAAGGTAGTAATCCTATATCTATCCCACTACACTATGCCTAGATTACACATATGACCCAACCCTGCCCTATCCATGATAGTTTTCTCATTAATAAACAATGGTAATAGCCATAATGTCTCCATCACCTAGCCCCTACTGAACTCTCTCATCTACACCTCACCCTAAAAACACCAAAAATATCATATATATCAGTCCATAATGCCAAATCAATATCCAAGAAAAAATAATAGCACATAACCAAGCAACATCTCAAAAGATCCTACCTCTAAGACAACAGTGTTGGGTTTAGAATAGTAGTACTAGATAAGAGCACTACAACCTAGACATTAGCACTAAAACCTAGATAGGAGCACTGACTCCTAGACATGAGTGCTAGAACTAGTGAAAATTGTCCTAGGCTACTTTAAATAGCTCAAAATTCACCAAAATAAGCTTTAAAATAGACAAAAATCAAGCATTAAGCTTACTCACTAGGCTAACATCACCACCAACCTCAATCTGGGTTGTCAACTACTCAAATTAGGTCATGATAGGTACTCATCTCCTCAACATGCCTCACACTCTAGAGCTTAAGATCTCAACCTAATAAATACATAAATGGATGAAGAATCAATCTAATTTTCCTATATCAAACAAATTTTTCATTCAAAGCAAAATACCATTTTGCCCATAACTTAAAACCCATAACTCTATTTTGAAAACCATTTTCTTCTAAATAATCATGACAATGGTACCTTATACATCATATAAGATTTAATATATTACTACCTCATCTACCTACTATGGTACACACACATATATATACCTCTCTTATACCTAGACACACACATTGATCATCACTAATCAAAAATTGTTCCAATTTCAACAACTCAGTCTAATCAATCAAAAAACTTCTCAATCAATTCAAATTATAACAAACTTATTTCTATCATTACACCACATTCATCACTTTTGGCTTGACCTCCTCTATCACAAATTTTATCTCTCTCCCTAAAAGGGGGGCATCATTCTTATTATTCCTATTCCTAAACTTACCCAACATACCCATCCACTCTCATAAGTGGATACCCCATGGTTATTATACCTCTAGTATTCATATTATTAGATTCTTATCAGATCAATCAAAATATATAGTGATTTATATTACATGAATCACTCAGCATTACTTAGGACATTTAGGGGGATATACCTTCAGTTTATAGATACACAGACTATTCAGATATAGTGGTTCAGATCATATGGATCCATAGTGATTTTAACTTACAGATACATAGGCTATTCATATATAGTGGTTTAGATTATATGGATTCATAGTGACTTCAATATATATTTAGACTCAAATACCAGATTTTGGGGCATGTGCATTACTACATGTCTCACACATACAACTTCATATAGCATGACACAGTTACAAGACTAGATAGCAGATTATAGGCATAGTGTAGAGCACAGTGTTTCAATCTCTGGTATTACACATGGGGTATGGAACAATAGGTCATATCACATGTGGTTATATAGATTAATAGATTATACATATGCATCACTCACATAACAAATTTAGGGGCGTGGCATAGATGTTCATGCTCTTCATGATCTAGGATTATATAGATGGAATGGCAAGACATGTCATTCTCTTCTTGTACATGTACTAGAGTTTTAGATTACACCTAGGTTATCACCAAGTTAAACCACATAGCCATCTATAGTGGTTGGTCCATTATGTTACCTAGATCTAGACTACATGAGTTTGTGTAGGATAGAGGATAAACATTAGTTTTTGGGCCTTCAAGCATTTTCTCAGTTCTAGTTTAGATATTCAAAGTGGGGGTATGACATATTTTTCTCTGAGCATTTTCTCAGTTCTAGTTTAGATATTCAGAGTGGGAGCATGAAATATTTTACTCTTCATAGCATATATATTCTATACACACATTCTAGATTAAATGAGTTTATGTAGACAGAGGGTAGACATTGGTTTTGGGCATCTGAGCATTTCTTATTTTAGTCAGACTCAGCATAGGAGGTAAGAATTACCCTCTATTTCCATGTTACACAAATTTCAAATTTAGTACAAGGCGCATCTATTTCAAGGATTCTTTTTCTAGGCACTGTTCATCTCTCCACCCACTTCCCTAGTTAGGAAGTGAGTTTGACCCTTTGTAGCATATTTATCTCCATGTAGGCAGGTTCAGGTACACATTCATTTCTTCTTTCTTTTACTCTAGTACTTCATTTCATTGCATCACTAGAATAAAAGGGGGGGAAATGTATACACCCTAAATTGGTCAAGTAACCACACATATCATGTTTTTTCATAGTCCTTTCATAGAAGACTCTAACTGAAGAATATGAGCCTTATTCATATTAGTTGTCTTTTGTTTTACTCATCCTAGTCTCATTTCATGCTCTAAACACCTTTTTGCTTATTCCTAGTCATTTGATCTTTTCAAATGGTCATTCCACCTCAACCATGTTATATTTCCCATGCTAATTCCATCCCCCTAGGTCCCAAGCCTTTAGGATAGGAGTACTACAATTGGATTATAGTGTTGGACCCTAAGGTGTCCATTTCTAGCACTCCTGTCTAGTGGCATTTTGAGTCCCAATAGTCAATTTGCATCGCTTAATGAGTCTTAAACCCTTCTTATCTTCATCCTTAAGTTTTTTTTATCTTTTTAATGTTATCCAAATGTGAAAAAATCTCCCAAATATAAAATAAAGAATCTCCTATATAAAGGACTTCACAAGGCATTTTATATTTAGCATTACTACTTTGGCATAGTACATAATTAAAAATTAGTCAATAGTGTAGCTTAGTATTTTGCATCACACATAAACTTGCATGTTTGATCAAGGAAGGGCCTAGGTGAAATTTCATTCTTACATCTATCATGCATGTTGATTATGCACATTCCCTAAGGGAGAACTACATTTGATTTGAGACCCTAGCTTGAGGGTTAATGTAGGTAGCGATTAGGATAGCAGGGGTTCTAGATCATGAAATCATAATTCCCCTAACTTAGTTTTTCCCCCTTATGATTTTGATGTATTTTTTATTTCATGTGTATAGATAGACCTAGGGTTTTATAATTGAAATGGACCTACTGTTATCTTTATTGACATTCAGCATCTAAAATTTCATATACAAGTTCACATAGAGATAGCAGACAAAACCTAGAAAACTCAAGTTTTTGGGACAATAGTGATAGAAAATGACTATAGCATCGAACCCTGGGGTGTCTTATTTTATTGCTCCTATCCTTTCATAAAGTGAAATCTAGATCCATGTTCTTGATATCTTCATAATTATGTGCATCATATTTCAACCCTTAAATCAATTGTTTCATCTTATTCTTATAGATAAGTTTATTTATTTCTATATGCAATTAATTTAATTAAATTGATCAAAGCCTATATTTTTACTATATTTTATTAGATTTTTCCCCTTAATCTAGACCCTTTATTACTTAGAAACTAGACCCTAGTTTCCCAAAATTAATAAAATAATGAGCATATAGTAGAAGTGATTGGTCCCACACGTAGTCATTTTTAGAGAGGTAGACTAAGATGACCTGTATGCCCAAGAGGATCATAATGAAATGTTAGCATGTGATAGATAATTTAATAGCTAGAAATATTATTTAGATCTCTATAGGGGATATGAGGTATAGATTGAGGATGGTGCTTAGCTGAATTGGGTTAAAGTGAGTTGTGGGTTACATGATCATTGGGTTAATGTATATGAGAGGTTCTAGTATGAGTGAGTAATATGATAGTTTGGTGTTACTTAGGATGTGCCTCTAGCACTAGTGGTATGGTTGAGGAGTTTGGGGATCTAGTGAGGCTAAGTATTAGGCCTAAGCCATCATTAATAGAGTTAACCTTGATTCTATTGATAGATCAGGATCTGGTGATTGATATACCAGATGTGGATGATATAGGAGTCATTGATGCCTATACATCCTGGTAGAGAAATTATAAATTGGAACCTCTATTTTTGAGAGGTGGTATTATTACAAAGGATGTATTAAAAGTAAAACCCCTTAGGGTTCTTGATGATAAGTTGTTATTGTATATTTGTACATTTTATGAATTTTGTTAATCATTTACTTATTTAGGAATCTAATGCATTATGTGGGTATGTGCAGGTTTATATGATGATGAATATTGGGAGACTACCATCAAGTCTACGCTCTATGTACTAACATGGCATAATCCTAATGATAGCATGGAGGATGGATTAGTGGAGACGTCCACCTATGCTATCATTGTTCATACCCATTTATTTGATTGAGTTATGATAGCTATTGTGGCATATAGATGAGTAGCTACAGATATAGATGAGGCATGCATGGAGTTGCATAGATGGACCATGCCCATACCTGATGCTCTTGGGGGTAGTTGTTAGATAGTGGATGATTACATATGTCTATACTAAGAGCATGTGGATTATATGGTAGGTATGTATTGTGAGAGAGATAGTAGACATAGTCATCTATCAAGGTCATAGAGGGAGATTGGAGCCTCTAGTTTATGTATGGATATGTTTGAGAGTGAGAGTGAGGGGGGTGGTCCTAGTGACCATGTTCATATTAATGAGTAATATACAATATTTGTATTGAAATTATGTTTTGAGTTATATATATGGATGTTTGTTGTTATATGGGATATGCATATATTGATATCTTGATTTGATTATATTATGCATGTTTAAACATGTTTAATTATTTTGACTATGTTTAATAGTGATATTGGTATATGGTATTTATCTAAGTAATGGTAATGATTTTTTTATCTATTTAAAAATGTTTAAGTAGACATGTGTAATGGACTAAGAACATTACTTTTTATATAGGTTTTATATGTGCTTCATAAGATATCTACATGTAGATCATGTGACTACGATATGCACTATTTAAACCCAGATGACATGGTGAACTAACAACCATACTACTCATGTTATGTCAGTGTAGAAGTAGAATCTAAAATAAAAACTACATGTGATACAATGCTAGTGGCTAGGTGTGTAGACTCTATGTCAAATAGATTGATTGGTTATTGTGATGAAACTATACTTTGAGCTCTATGATCTCCAAAAAATATATTGACTGGTTGCAGGACTATGTTTTAATTTTTGTGATCTCTTGCAAATATCTTGATTGGTGGTTAAACTAAGACTATACACTAAACTCTGTAGTTATCTTCAAATATATTAATTAGTGTGAAAACTAATGTCATGCTCTGATCTCTATAGTTATTTCCAAATATCTTGATTGGTGTGCAAATTGATGCTATGTTATGATCTTTGTAGTTATTTCTAAATATTTTGATTAGTTTGTAAACTAAAGCTATGCTCTGATTTATGTGGTTATTTTCAAATATATTAATTGGTGTGTGAATTGATGTTATGATCTGATCTATATGAACTATATTCCATCTATATTTAATCTATGGTGCATGAGATCATTCATAAATAGGTGTCCTAGAAACCACATGGCTCATATGATGCGTAACCAATGTATCCTCAAAAGGAACATCCTGAGGTAACTCTATCATAGAGCAGTGTGATCTAGGAGACTATGGAGACTGAGATCTCAATGCCACCTATGTGAATATTATAATGCCTCAATTGACATATTGGTCAATGTGTTCTAGGAATGCATAATAATGATTGTATAAATGTCCATTTATCTTATGAAAATTGCAATCTGGCTTGTTTTGTACCCTATGCAAATGGTGTGTTGGATGATGATTAGTAAGAGGAAGTGTGAGCATCTCCTTATTTAATAATGTGATCAAGATTTCATGAGGCTTATCCCTATCTAAAAATTATATAACCCCTTTATGTGTGTCTTATGTTTTACTCATTGTAGGAGGTGCTCTATGGAGTGTCTCTTTGCCCTTGTTGAGTATCTTTATTGATTGTTTCTATTCCACTGGTTTCTTAATTAGAAGTGGAGTAGGTTATTTTAATATTTTATATGTCTAGGGATTTGAGAAACTTACATCCAAATCTACCTCTGAATATGTAACCACTAGTCCCAATTCTACCTCTAATGCTTTAGCTATGATACATATATGCTAGAATGAATTTTTTGTTTGATATAATAATTTCTCCTTAAGAGAAAAATGAGGCCTCTAGAAAAGATGTTTTATACATCTAAATCCATCAACTAGTAAATCAACTGATGTAAACATGATATGTTATTTAAATTTCCAATGGTTTAAATGGGGAGTCAAATGGAGCTATGGTTCAAAAGTTATGGCTCCTAAAAGTTTTGCCACCAATTAAGGTAGAACCATCACCTGAATTATTGCCTGAATTGTTACCTAGATCATTCCTCCCTCCTTGAGAAGTAATGGTCCTCATTACATCAATATTCATTATCAAGTGTGGTAGTTGTGTCTTGATTTGATTCTTTATTATCCACTCACCTTGGTGGCTAAGCTTGCCCCTTTTGACCACCTGGTAAAGTGGAATAGAGCACCCTCTTGTTGTCTTCATCCAGGTGTCCACAATCTAATCCTCCTCCACTGGATCAAAACTCTAAAAATCAATCTCATCAATGTCTAGTTGTTCTACTATGATTGAAGTGTCCAATAGATGTAGATGATATGGTTTCAGGAGCTTCACATTGAATATTAGATGTAGACCAAGGTAGGATAGTAGGTTCAACTCAAAAGCATTTTATCCAACTTTTATGGTAATAGTGTAGGGTCATATCACAAAGGCCAAATTATTTTATATGGGCCTATGAGTCATTCATTTTGAATCTAAAACCAAACCTTATCACCTATATAAAAATGGTGTGTAACCCTATGTTTTTCATGGCCTTGCTTATACTTCTGATTCATCTTATCCAAGATGTCATAAACTTGTTACTAAATGTGTTAGATTTGTTTAATGAACTTTGTTGTTTTTTTGCCTCAAATCTCCCATGAGGTGTGTATTCTATGGTAGAGAATGGAATGGATACATTAATTGGTGCCATGGGTTGAAACCTGAAACATACTTGGAGTGGATTGTGCTTAGCAAAGTTGTGCAAGGCCTGATTGTGTCCATGTTGTATGAAAAGATACCCCTCATCCCATGTGAATGGATGTTTAGAGTGATACATCTGAAGTATGTGAATAATGAAGTGGTTCACCACTTCTATCTGAACATTAGTCTATGGATGAAAGGCCATTGACCTCATCAGCGTGGTATCCATCATCTTCCATAGAGTGGACTAGAATATACTTGAGAACTTGTTATCTCTATCTAAAATAATAGACTTGGGGAGACCAAAATGGAGCCATACATGACTAAAATATAGTTAAATAGTTTCCCCAATAGATATATTTTTCTTACAAGTAATCATGATAGAAATTTTTGAAAAATGATTAACTACAATAATAATATAGTCCTTGTCATGTTTTTAAGTGGGAAAACCTAAGAGAAAATCCATTGAGACAGATTCCCAAGGCCTGGTTAGTTCTAGCAATGGTGTGCACAATCCTTGATTCTTATTTTCTAGCTTGGCTATCACACATGGGGTGCAATATTTGAGGTACCTTTCCACATCCTTCCACATATGGGGCCAATAGAAGTTATTTTGAAGAATTATCAATGTTTTCTCTACACCGAAGTGCCCAGCTATCCTGCTAAAATGTTCTTCCCATATCATCTTCTATTGCTCTAGAATTGGAACATAGATGTGTCCCATGTGAAAAAGGACATTATCTTGAAAATAGAAATTAGAGACATGTTTAACTTCTTAAAGTGCCTAATATGTATCAGTAAAGGTAGGATCTATTATTTCAAGAACACAAAAATAACACAATAATGCTTTCTCTGAGAAGAGATGTTTTATTACTCACAAGATTGCAAATACAAACATATGTTTATCTCTAGAAAGAGATGTTTGATCTTCTTCTCAAGATACATCTTTATTTATACATATTTTTAAGGTATGAGGAGGATGTGGAAGGTCACCAATCTTAAGGGAGATGAAGTGGTTTAACTTCCATGATTTACAACAACACAAAATTCAAGAAATTACTATTTTTAGATAGCACTATTAAAATTAAAAAATTTGGGAATTTACATTGGGTTTTTGGGGGTCAAAAACCACTGAGTATAAATATGTGCCATCTCATCATTTTTTTTTCATTCTTATCTTTCCAATGGTTTAAATGGGGAGTCAAATGGAGTTATGGTTCAAAAGTTATGGCTCCCAAAAGTTCTACCACTAATTGGGGTAGAACCATAGCCCAAATTGTCCCCTGAAGTGTTGCCCAAATCATTCCTCCCTTTTGATAATTAATGGTCCCCATTACATCAATATTATTCATTAATTTTTTAATTTATGTCTTGATTTGATTCTCTATGATCCACTCACATTGGTGGCTAAGCTTTCCCCTTTTAACCACCCGTTAAAGTGGAATAGAGTGCCCTCTTATTGTATTCATCTAGGTGTCCACAATTTGATCCTCCTCCACTAGAGAAAAACTCTATAGATCAAGCTCATCAATGTTTAGTTGTTATTATATGACTTAAGTGTCTAATAGAGTTGGATGATATGGTTTGAGGAGCTCCATATTGAATATTAGATGTAGACCAAGGTAGGCTGGTAGGTTCAACTCAAAAGCATTTTCTCCAAAATTTCTAGTGATGGTATAGGGACCATATCATAGAGGCCAAATTTTTATATGTGGGCCTACAAGTCATTCATTTTTAATCCACAACCAAACCTTATCACCTACATCAAAATGGTGTGTAACCCTATGTTTGTCATGGCATTACTTATACTTCTGATTTATCTTCTCCAAGATGTCATGAACCTACTATAGGATGTGTTGGATTTGTTTAATGAACTTTGTTGTTTTAGCTACCTAAGATCTCCCATGAGGTTTTTATTCCATGGTAGAGAATGGCATGACTATATCAATTGGTGTCATGGGTTAGAACCCAAAGCATACTTGGATTGGGCTATGCTTGATGGAGATGTGTAAGGCCTGATTGTGTCCATATTGTATAAAAAGAAACCCCTTATCCCATGAGCATGGATGTTTGGAGTGATACATCTAAAGCATGTGAATTTAGGTAGTTCACCACTTTTATCTGACCATTAGTTTGTGGATGGAAGCTTGTGGACTTTATCAGCTTGGTATCCATCATCTTCCACAAATTGGATAAGAAGATGCTCAGGACCCTGCTATCTCTATCTAAAATAATGGACTTGGGGAGACCAAAATGTAGCCATACATGATTAAAATATAATTGATTAGTTTTCTTAGCATATATATTTTTATTACAAGTAATCATGATATCCATTTTTGAAAAATGATCAACTACAACAAGAATATAATCTTTGCCAATTTTAAAGTGGGCAAACTTGAGAGAAAATCCATTGAGGCAGATTCCCAAGGCTTGGTTGGTTTTGGTAATAGTGTGTATAATCCTTGATGTTTATTTTTTGGCTTGGATATCATACATGGGGTAAAATATTTGAGCTATCTTTCCACATCCTTCTACATATGGGGCTAGTAAAAATGCTTTTAAAGAACTACCAATGTCTTCTCTACACCAAAGTGCCCAAATGTCCCATTGAAATGTGCTTCCCATATCATCTTCTCTTGCTCTACAGCTAGAACACAGATGTGCCCCATGTGACAAAGGACATTATCTTGGAAATATAAACTAGATACATGTTTACCTTCTTGATGTGATTGATATGTATCAGCAAAGGTAGGATTTATTATTTCAATAACCTAAAAATAATATAATAATGCTTTCTTTGAGAAGAGATGTTTTATTACTCACGAGATTATAAAAACATATTATTATCTTTGGGAAGAGATGTTTGATATCCTTCTCATGATACATATTTATTTATACATATTTTGAATGTAGGAGGAGGATGTGTAAGGTCACCAATCTCGATGGAGATGAAGTGGTTCAACTTCCATGATTTACAACACAAAATTCAAGAAATTATTATTTTTAGATAGCACTATTAAACTTAAAATTTTATGCACTTCTATTGGATTTTTAGGGGTAAAAAATCACTAATAATAGATCCATGCCATCTCATCATGTTCTCCTCATTCTTATCTTTCCAACAGTTCAAATGGGCAATTAAACAAAGCTATGGTTCAAAAGTTGTCTTCTAGAAGTTATGCCACCAATTAGGGTAGAACCACCACCTGAATTGTCACCTAAAGTATTGCCCAAATCATTTTTACCTCTTTAAAAGAAATTTTCCCCATTACTCAATATTCCTCATCAAGTGTGGTAGTTGTGTCTTGATTTAATTCTCTGTGAGCTACTCACCTTGGTATCTAAGCTTGCCCCTTTTGACCATCTGATAAAGTGGAATAGAGTGCCCTTTTATTGTCTTCATCTAGGTGTCCACAATTTGATATTCCTCCACTAGAGAAAAACTTTATGAATTGATCTCATCAATGTCTAGTTGTTCTATTATGACTTAAGTGTCCAATAGAGGTGGATGATATGGTTTGAGGAGCTCCATGTTGAATATTGGATGTAGACCAAGGTAGGCTCGCAGGTTCAACTCAAAAGCATTTTCTCCAACTTTTTTGGTGATGGTGTAGGGACCATATTGCAGAGGCCAAATTTTTTTGTATGGGCCTATGAGTCCTTCCTTTTGAATCTACAATCAAACCTTGTCACCTATATAAAAATGGTGTGCAACCCTATGTTTTTCATATCATTGCTTATACTTCTAATTCATATTCTCCAAGATGTCATGAACCTACTACTGGATGTGTTGGATTTATTCAATGAACTTTGTTGTTTTTACTACCTCAAATCTCATATTAGGTGTGTATTCCATGGTAGATAATGGAATGGATACATCAATTGGTGCCATGGGTTAGAACCTGAAGCATACTTAGAATGGACTATGCTTGGTGGAGTTGTGCAGGGATTGATTGTGTCCATGTTGTATGAAAAGAATCCCATTATCCAATCTGTGTGGATGTTTCGAGTGATACATATAAAGCATTGGAATAGTCAAGAAGTTCACTACTTCTATCTAACTATCAGTCTGTGGATGGAAGGCCATGAACTTCATCATCTTGGTATTTATCATCTTCCATAGAGTGGATTAAAAGATACTCTAGAACCATGTTATCTCTATCTAAAACAATGGACTTAGGGAGACCAAAATGGAGCCATACATGACTAAAATATAGTTGAGCAGTTTCATTAACAAATATATTTTTCTTACAAGAAATCATGATAGCTATTTTTGAAAAATGATCAACTACAACAAGAATACAATCCTTCCCATGTTTTGAAGTGGGTAAACCTAAGAGAAAATTCATTGAGATAGATTCCCAAGGCCTAGTTGGTTCTAGCAATGGTGTGTACAATCCTTGATTATTATTTATTTTCTTGGTTATTATACATGGGGTGAAATATTTGAGGTACCTTTCTACATCCTTTCACATATGGGGCCATTACAAGTGCTTTTGAAGAACTATCAATGTCTTCTCTACACCAAAGTGCCTAGCTGTCCTACTGAAATGTGCTTCCCATATCATCTTATGTTGCTCTATAGCTGGAACATAAACATGCCCCATGTGATAGAGGAAATTATCTTAAAAATATAAATTAGAGACATGTATTATCAAAGGTAGGATCTATTATTTTAAGAACACAAAAATAACATAATAATGCTTTCTCTGAGAAGAGATGTTTTATTACTCACAAGATTACAAATACAAACATATGTTTATCTCTAGGAAGAGATGTATGATCTCCTTCTTAGGATACATATTTATTTATACACATTTTTAAGGTAGGAAGAGGATGTGAAATGTCACCAATATTGAGGGAGATGAAGTGGTTTGACTTCCATGATTTACAACATAAAATTTGAGAAATTACTATTTTTAGATAACACTATTAAAATTGAAATTTTGGGCACTTCTATTCATTTTTTAGAGGTCAAAACCATTGATCATAGCTCTATGCCATCTCATCATGTTTTTCTCATTATTATATTTAAAATGGTTCAAACATGGATTCAAATAGAGCTATGAATCAAAAGTTATGGCTCCCAGAAGTTCTACCACCAATTGAGGTAGAACCATCACCTAATTGTCACCTTAAGTGTTGTCTAAATCAGTCATGCTCATAGTAATATTCATGTCCATCATTACAAAAATATTCATCATCATCATCATTATAAATTAAATCATTATTTTTTCTAATGTACAATCTTGAAAATTTGTCCATTCATTATTATAATTATGAGAAAAGTTTAGAAATTCATCTATTGGGTGAGGGGTAGGAGACTTCTTAGATGCCATTTTAAACTTGCCAAAAAAGATAATGTAAATAATGAATATCAAGCACAAAAGAGGTAGAATTTAATCTAACATAAGTTAATGTGCAACTATGATAAATTTTTAACCTAATTTTTAAACTAAATTAGGATTATAAGCGGATCCCTAAATGCTAGTATTTTGATGTATAGGGACCTAGTATGTGGATCTAGGGTTTAAATGAAGGTTGTTTAGAAAAAAATTGAATTACATTAAATTAATGAAACCCTAATATAATATGAATTTTAATTAGCTAGGCTATGCCAAGAATCAATAAAAAATATAAGTTTCTAACCCTAAATTAGTGCACAAAAATTGGAATAAGGTAAACCCTAGGCAAAACTATGGTTTTAAGCAATATTGAAAGTAAGTCAGGTTCACCAAATATTTTAACCTTTTATAAATTATATTTTTTAAATCTTATTTTTTTAAAGGGTTGAGTATAACAATAATCTAGAATAAAAATTGGAAATAACTAATTCGACACACCTTTCCCAAAATAATAAGAATAGAGAGAAAGAGTTATTATCTAGAATAAAATAGATATTTTTGTGGATCAGGAGGTTGAAATAGGATGGAAAAATAGGTAGACACCTTTCATTCTATGACTATAACTGAAATCTAGTCTCAAATAGTATCGCCCTTATGTGGACAATAGTGTCATGTGGTGTTATTATCCAATTATGACAAAAGTGTCTTCTTGGAAGAACTATCTAGAACTTTTAGGCAAGCAAAGAGAGGTTTTAGGGGACCTGTAAGTGGTTCTGTATCTTTTGGGAGCTTTCATGTGCCACTATTTTAGTTTAATTTCTTTCAAAACCCTAATGAGTACTTGTACACATAAAATAAAAATTGGATAAAATTAAAATAAAGGGTAAAAACTACGTTGTGGGATATTATAATCATGTGCATTAGAACCCTTGTTGTCCTAGCCATTGCCTACATTAACCCCAATGCTATGGGTCTTACATTACATGTAGTTATCCCTTAGGGAATGTGTATAATAAATGTGCATAGTATGCTATAATGACTTTTTCTTAGGCCCTTCTTTGATCAAGCATGCAATGTTTAGATGTGATAGTTGAGTAGTATACAAAGTATTGAGTTGTACTATTGATTGATTTTATGTAATTATGTGCCAAAATAGTAAGTATTAGATGTAAAATGCCTTTTTAGGCTCTTTATATAGAATAAACTTTGATTTGAATATTAGATATTATTTACTACTTAGAAAGTCATAAAAGAGGGATAAAAAGCATAAGAGAAGGCTAAAGGTAGGGTTAGGACCCAAAACATGGGATAAAATTATCATCAAACACTAGAGCCATAATTAGACACTAGCACCACATGGAACTAATATCTTGAAAATAGCACTAGTATCCTGAGGCCTAAAAATAGAGTTAAGACCAAACAGGAAAGACTAGGGGGCTTGTGACTAGGAAGAGGTGACTTAAAACCATTGGGGATTTAATAAATATGAAAGATAAGACATAAAATTTATTAAAAGACCAAAAATGACCATGATAATAAATATTGTATTCATCACTAATACCTTCATGTGAATTAGCAACAAAAGACTTAATACTTATGGTTGCTTGACCAAATTATAGTGTATACACTTACTTATCTCCTCACATGGATTTATGCATGTCCATAAAAGCCATCTGTCAAGCTATTATAGGTGATCCAACACTGATTAAAGACCACATATGAAATATACATGGCATGCATTAGGATAGTTTGTCTATTTTTCAAGAATCTGCTACTCTTACTTCATCCTCTTCATAGATTGACTCTTAATTGGAACATGCATTGAGGGAATAGATACAGAAAGGAAAACATAAGTTTATGTTCCATTTTGATGAAGGTACTAGTTCTAACCTGTAAGATCCATCCATTGATCACTTGGATTTACATATTGAATATTGAGTGCATAATACTATCAGAGACACCATATATAATGACCAAAATTCATATTTAGAGCCACTCCAAATGGTTCAACATAATATGGGAATAGAGGACATCTTAAGATGGCCATTATGGGGAACTATTTGTCTAACACTGAGATAACTAAGGTGTTTTAACACTTACAAGAATATAAATGCATTTTCCCATGCAATTATATGGATATGAAGGGTGTGCATTCATCATTAGGTAAGATGCACATCAAGTTAGTTGAGGGTGTTTGATCAATCAAAAAGAGACTTTATCGAATGAATCCCAATATGTGTACTTGAGTTAAAGAGGAAATTAATAGTATGTTACATGCAGGAGTTATCACTCCTATTGATGAATCTAAATGGGTGAGCCCCATGATGATTAGTATCAATAAGGATAGTTGCATTTTTATTTTGTAAACTATAGGGTACTCAATGCTGCTTGCATAACTAACCCTTTTCTAACACCTTTCATTAAATAAATTTTAGGAGTTATTGGGTACAAGATTTATACTTTCACCAATGGTTTTTTGAGCTATCATCAAGTCTAAATTATAGAATAAGATAATCCCATTACCACCTTTATAATTAAATGGAATTCATTTGCTTACAATGTGATGCCCTTCAATTTCAAGAATGCTTTAGTCATGTTCTCACATTTTATGGTCGAGGCTTTTAAGAATTTTATTCATAAATTCCTTTAAGTCTACTTAGATGGTTGAACCATCTATGGTTTATTGCATGATCATTTTTCTAATCTTCACCTCATGCTTGAGCATTATCAATAACTTTAGATTTATTTGAATCTAAAAAATTGTGTCTTTGTTGCTCCTTTTGGCATTTTATTGGGTGAAATTATTTATCTTAATGGACTCATATTAGATCTAACTAAGATTACAGTCATTGTTCATCTTCCCATGCCAACCATCCAATGTAAGGTCTATACCTTCCTAGGACACATAGGGTATTATCAAAAGTTCATTTGGGGATTTTTTAAGATTGCAACATTGTTGGAGGAATTGCTTAAATAGATTGGTCAATTCTTATCGATAAATTCTCACTTGAAGGCATTTGTAGCACTCAAGGATAAGCTAATCACTAACCCCATTCTCTAATTTATGGACTCGATGAATCCCTTCCATGTACATGTTGACACTTCAAGTATGGTAGTGGGTGTTATCCTTGCCCAACCTAGTGAGGGTAGTCTTGATCATCCCATCTACTTTGCTAGTCAAAATCTCACTCTAGCTAAATGGAATTACTCAACTATAGAATATGAGGCAATGTCTATGCTATACATTCTTTAAAAGTTTCATTAGTATTTATTGGCCACTACATTCACTTTATATATAGATCAAGAATCACTTAAGTACCTTATGAATAATTTGATGTTGTATGGATGCGTTTGCCAATGGATTATTCTCTTTAAGTAATTTAAATTTTGTATGATGGTAAAACTAGGTAAGGCTAGTTATGGACATGATCACTTATCGTGCATTGAATATGGTGAACCAATGCATGCCATTGAGGATGACTTACCTTATATACAACTTTTCAAAGCCACGTGTGTGCCTAAGGAATTGAATGATATCATAACTTTTCTTAACATAGGTTCATCACTAGCTAACCTTAGTACCCAAGATAAAAATCAATTGGTTGTTTGTGTTTCTCCTTTCTATCTCATTAGACGTGACCTTTATAAACTTGGATGGGATGAAGTATTATGACATTGTGTGATGTAAAATGAGCACGCTAAAGTTCTTCAGGAGGTTCATGAAGGTGTCATCAGAAGACATTATGTTAGTGATGTTATAACATAGAAGGTTCTATTACTTGAGTTGTGGTAGCCCACTTTATTTAATGATGTTAAAGCTCACATGTGCCAATGTGATATCCATCAGCACGTGGGTAAACCAAATTAAATGGATGGTATGCCCCTTCATCTGATACTCACTCATGAAACCTTTGAGAAATGGGATGTTGATTTTATTAGCCCCATTACTCTATCATGGAGGCATATTGGCATGCACTATATCATTATCACCACTAATTACCTCACTCATTGGGATTAAGCATCACCAATATAAGATTTTACTATTGTAACTTCCACCATATTTTTTGGGATAATATTATTATAAGGTATAGATGTTCATTAATTTTGACTAGTGATCTTATAACTCATTTCCTTAATGAGACAATCCATCCTTTTGGTTAATTTCATGATTACACACCACAAGACTACACTGTATCACCCTCAAGCCAATGATATAGTTGAAGCTTTCAATAAAAACTTGAGTCATACATTGATGAGGATTTATAATATTGGTTACACTGACTGGGATGATTGTTTAGTACTATGGGCATATCAGACCATGTATAAATGGTTGAATAAGAGTACTCATTTTAACCTTTTTTTTAGTGATAAATTTATTCTCCTAGTTGAGTTCCTTATACCTTATATACATATTATATGCATTGGTTAGTTGGATGATGAGGAATCTTTAAAAGTGCACCTAGATGCTTTACTACAATCAGATGAAACCCATTTTCTAATGCATTTGAATCAAGGAGTGGAGGAATAGAAATAGAAAGCTTGGCATGATAGACATCTTAAGAATAAGAATTTTTCTCTAGGTATGTATGTCTTGGTTTATGAATCCAAGTTCTTGTGCCATTTAAGAAAACTTTGCATCCATTGGGATGGCACATTTATTATTAATAATATTCATATTACATGCACATGTAAGTTAAAGAGGTTAGATGTCAAATTCCTTCTAGGATAATTCAATGGTAGTCAACTTCACCCATACCATTCTAAGAGATGTTTCCCATTTTTTATTAAGGTATATATCATTAGATTAGTTTAGGATTTTGGTTTGTTTTTCAATAAAGTGTGGCACTATTTACACACCCTTATTTAGGTTTAGATCAACACTTAGTTCTTTCTTATTTTATTTATCATGTCATAGAGGACCATATACATATTTTAGTGTGGGTTAATAAGTATGAATGAAGTAAAGATACAAAGAACAAAGTAAACAGTGGAAGGTAATGTGTGTAAAAAAGGGGCATGTAATTGGAAGTGCATAGTATAATAAGATATGTAAGATGTGGAGTGTAACAAATATGAATGGATTAAGATAAAGAAAGTAGGTTCTGGGCTTGGAAATGTAAATTTTTAAATTCTTTACAATTATCATCACTTTGATAAAAACATAGGATGGGATAGATGCATTAAATGTGATAAAATAATAAGTGTAATGGTAAGTGTGCCAAATGGACATTGTGGAAATACCATTGAAGCATTAATGAGTGAAATTATGGATGAGTTTATGGGGAGTAAGTGTGGTTTATCTCTTAAAGCTATAAAAGGTTAACCAATCATCATTTCAACACTTTACTATTATAAATTCATGAATTTATAGAGACAAGTAGAGAATTTTCAAGTTACCAAAGGAGTATTTATCCACTTTCAATGACCAATTAAAATATTGGTAAGGCAATCGTCATGAATAGAAAGATAGGTGGATTTGTGATTAGAGAAGTGTAGTTGAAAGAATTGAGGTTATAGGTGTTGGCATCTATGATTGGAGGATGCTAAATTTGGAGAGATAAGGGTATTAGAAAAATTAATCATGTATTCTTTTGATAGGATTAGAAAGCCATGCCTCAACCTTTAGGCTCCTCAAAGGGTGATGTGACTAAATAAGAAGGCCCAACCAAGCAAGCCCTTGCTTATGACTCATGAGGAAGAAGAGTTTGAGGGCATAAGAGCACAACTAGTTTCGATAAGAGATGAAGTACCTAGTGAATCTAGCATGCTAGAGGAAAGCTTTCCATAGCAAACTAAGATAATAAACATTAAGGAATCCAAGATTGTGCATGAGGTGAATAATAAAGTAGTAATGCAAACCCCACCTCCTGTATTGATTGAAGAGATAAAATATCCTAAATTAGTGTTATGCATAGAGAAATGGGAGTCTAATGTACTGAATTGACAAGTATTTGACTATAATCATCACCAACCAGTGAATGAAGTAGAGTTACAGTGTGACTAAAGGGTTGAGTAGTAGAACACCAGAAATGAGATCATTTATGACCTTACTATTCTTAATCACCTCAATGATGTCATAGTTTTTTAGTTATTTAATTTACCTTATTTTGGAAAGCCTATGGAGGTTGTGGGGTTTCTTATCTCATGTGTTCATGAAGATTATTTCTACTTTTCAGGGTATAGAATGAGGATCACTGCCTAGAGGATTAGTAAATTCATAGGTCTACAATGCCCAGGCACTGACCTTAATGGGGACCTAAAATATCAAAAAGATATTGAGAAATTAATTTTGGTTCTTAAGTATAATAATTAAGGCCACATAATATATATAGTTGGTATTTAATATCTTACACTTTGGGTGGATGCACTCTTGATATGACCTAGCATAGAGGAGTGGAAAGAAGTAGATATGCAACTCTTGTATGTAGCCCACCAGATGACATAAGGGGTCAATATAATTATTCCTATTATTTTGTAGAGTGAATTATTTTAGATGTAGAGAAGGCTTACCACTTGCCTAATGAAAAAATTTCTTGGGGTGTGATTCTTTTATTATTGGTATTTGATGAAATTAGTGACTGCATTACATCAGTGTCATATCCCATTTTTATATACATGTAATAATTACTTACTCATGTCAATGTGGTATGCCACATAAACTTATCTTGGTAAATTTTTGATGTTTATTTACTATTTGAGTATTCATATCGATTATGGAATTAAATAACTACAATCTTAATATGATTATTATTATGCATTACACTATTATGAGATTTAAAATGGTTAATGATATGCACATGGATCTAATGTAAATTTGACATTGAGTTGCATAGGGCAAGAAATCAAGTTTTTAAGTAATGCATGAATGCATTAATGCTTTAACATTATCATACTTGTATAGTTAATATATATTTATATTTATTAACTATTAATGGATCTTGTCTTAGTGTTCATTTATAGCACATCTTGCTCTGGCCCTGCAGAAAGGGAGGGTATCATCGAGGAGAGTTGGAATAGATAGGTTTTTGGGAAACAATAAAGAGATTATATCAAACAATAGAATAAACATTTTGTAGGGATACATAGACATCCTAGATCTGGGCATTTACCAGTTTTCATTATATGATGTTCTAAACATCATCTTTTAGCTCATATTTTAGAACCCTATTTTCCATTAATCAAGTTGAACCTGAACACCAATAATGGTTGGGTTTCCATACACCATATTTTATCTCAAAAAAATTATTTACCATCTTTAAACCTTTAAATAATATTAGGAAATGTGAAGTAAAAATTTATATTTAATAAATCAATATGGATTTAAAAGATGTGAGCATAAACATTCAAGCCACATGACTTTCTAGAAAGGGAAATAAATGCATTTAGTTGAAAAATTTTCACACATGTAGAAAATAAGTGTTTATCAAAAAGGACTCTTCCAAAAATTGATTTCATTTAAATCATACCTATAAGTCTTCACCAATATGCCATCTTAGGAGGACAAAAAGGTGTTATTATTATCAACTAAATTTACACCCTTGGAAGGCATATCAAGCCTTCCAAATTTGGAATAACATGAAGACAATCCTAGGTTGTGGGTGGCCTAACATTGGATTGAATCTCTAGGTTAAAGGGATAGATCCCCTTGATGAATCACCTCAAATCACAAAATAATCTACCAAACTTATGGGAAAAGAGAGAGAAACATAATCTAATGGATATGATGCACCAAATATACTGAATTATTACCAACTAGCTACATTTTCACTTCAACCAAGAGACTAACCTAAAACAAACACTACTCCTAATCTGCCCTTCTACATCAGCATTTCATGAGAAGGTTATGAAATATGTTTAGGGATAGAAGGAATAAACAATAGGTCATATGATGACACTATTGAATATATAACTCACTTAACCTATCACACTTCACTTTGACACTTCACAAGACCTACGAAAAGGCTTTCAAACTAAATATGAATTCTAAAAAAGGCAACATGCCAAGAAAGCAAAGCTAATCACTTGACAAGATATACTAGTCATACACACACATTAAAACCAATGAAATGTGGTGGTAAAACAATAATTTTCTCATTGATCAAAGTCTTTAAAATTAATAGGTATTTTCCATACCTAGGTGGAGGATACAAACATAACTTATCAAGGCTCAATTTATAGAAAATGAGAGAGAAGAAGGGAGAAGGATGTAGGAGAGAGAGATCACAAAAATTTCCAAAAGAGAGTTACAAAAAGAAAGGAGTTTGAAAAATATCTATCAAGTCTCCAAGTACAAGTTTTGATCTCTTGAATATGTTATTCTCCTCCAAGTGGCGTGGGAGTTTGCAACTTTACATGACACCTTGCTTTGTTCTTGAAAATTGCCCTTTCTCTTGGCTTGTTATGGAAATATGGCACTCTTTACCATCAATTCATGTTGAAATTATATCTTTATCTAATATTTGACACCTTTCATCTACTTGGGATCTATCTAAACTAACATCTTAGTGGCAATCATCAAGTAACTCCTTAGGTGTCTTGAAACCTCTTTGTCTCACTAGGCCTTTCTTGCCCAAATAGCTCAAAACTTGAGTTAATATTAATTAAGGTATTATCTCTCCATGGATGACCTATTTAAATCATATTAGACCTTTAAAAATTCATTTGGAGTCATTAAACTCTTTTCAAGACCTCATTTTGTACCAAAATCTCTCACTAGCACCCAATTCCTTGTAGCCCTAAAATCATGAAAACCTCCATGTATAGAAGAATTTATGAATGGTAATTGTAAAATAAAGGTATTTTTGAGGACCTAGTATGCCCTTACAATTCCACATAAAATTTTAGGACTTGAAACTAAATGTAAGTAAACTTTTTATCCCATTTTCTCTCTCTAACTAGGTCTCTATTAGGCCTCCATGCCTAAAAATTGAGTTTCAACCCAAAAAATATTCCCACGCATTTGATACTTATAGGAAGTGTTTTATTAAATTTACCTATTTTAATATCATTCTCCATGTCAATTTTTAATCCCTATGACCTTGTATGGATGGGTAAACCATGACTAGGTCAAAACTCTAATCAAGGTGCTCGTGCATGCTTAAAAGGCAGTTGAAGTGGTTTTTTAAAATATTTTTAGGTTCTAGTGATTTGAGATGATCTATATAGGTTTTAAACACCTTATTACATTTCAATCCATTGATTAGAGGTTTATTGAAGTACTTTATAGGCCTATATATAGGCCTCTTGGCTTGTAAGCTAGTGTATTTTCACTTCTTAACCAACTTGATTGCTTGGATAGCTTATATACCATTGTATGAGACTTAAATATATGTGTGGATGGTTTTATAACATATTATCATGCTTTATAGACCTATTTTCATTATTTAGAGGCCATCCATACCTTACTTAATCATAAACAAGGCTACAACTCTATATTTATGAGCAATCTGTACAATTTTGTACCTGCACATATGCCAAAAATTATTTGATAAGGTGTTAAAAGTACCTACAGAGGTCACAAATTCCATTTTAAGTTTTAATCTATCCATTAGATTCTATTTTAAGTCCTCTTTCTTCCATCTGGTCAAAATTGGTTTTCTAGACAGCTTGTGAGTGCCTTAGGGTTTTAAGGATGGTTCATAGATCATAGGATCTAGATGAAATTAAAAAATACATAAATTATTATTATATAATTATTTACTCTTATTTATAATATCTTAGTTCACCATACACTTTTTCATGTAATATATGAGCATTTTAAACTACAACTCGAGTTGGCAGATTATAGGCCTGAGTTGCCATCTTGATGTTTGGTTTCAACTTCAACCTAATCATTTATTTATTAAATACCCACCTTTAATTTTTACCATGGTATTATTTTCCATTATATTCATTATACCTTCTTTATCTTTCATCTGCTTAGGCTAGGGTTCTTAATCTATTCAATGTTAGTGACCCTAGCTGACTATGTGGCCTATTTTATTCATAGTTTATAGATTTTAAACACTCATATAATGTCTCAATTAATTTTTCAACCCCTTATCATATCCTTATGTTCTCATTTCACCCCCATCAAACAAACTCTTCACAATTTAGCACACAAGCCTGTGTTTGTTTAGGCTTACTAGGCCTAGGCAGACTTTATCAACATGATCTTATCTTTATTGACCTTGAAGGTTATATGTAATTCATGTGGAGTATTACTAAAAATATAGGATCATTATTGTGCGTATTTATTCTTTTTAAATTCCTCCTCTCTAACCAAACCAAGTAGGCACCCCCTCACTTTCTCATGTCTACTAAAGACATGGATGTAGGTGGTCATTTTGACTATATCTGCAAGGTTAAAGTGGGTATTACTTATTCATCTCTTCTCTGGTCTTATTTTATGTTTTTATGACCTAATGTGACCATTTAATCACCAAAACTCCAATACATACCTTGCATACTCTTTCTCAATGTTTGAACAGGCCTGATAGTGTTTATTCTTTTTGGATTGTGTGAGTACAAGATCTAAATTAGGTTGGTATTGATCACCTCCCCTACCTTATTTAGGTTTATCTTGATCTCCAATGGTTATATAAACCATAATTGTTCATCCAAACTCAATATTTCATACAACCATTGTACTCTTTCTTGTCACCATTCATACTAAAAGGAAACTCTTCTTGGTTGTCAGTGAGTATTTGATTTATTTATCTTTATTAGAGAAAATAAATGGAGTGACAACTATTAATAAGTCTATGTAGACCTATTTACCCCTTTTCATCTTTTAAAGGTGTTTTCCCTTCCATTCCTCTCTCTTGATCAAACTTTTCTTATGCATCCATACACATGCTTGACTATAAGTGTTTGAGGTTTTCCTATTGGCTTTGGCCTTTCACCATGAACTTTGGGCTATCTTGGAATTTCAGAATATTACTCCTTTTCTCATAAGACCTCATGGATTTTTCTATTTAATTCTATAATTCTATTGTATACATTACAATTTTCATCTCCAAGCTTGAAAACCAACTTGAGCCCTGTAGGTCTATTTAAGGTATCTTGGCATTAGATTTGAAGTACTTTATCTACTAATCATGAACATTTTCAAATGTTTACACACTATATATGCTTCATTATTAGGTATTCAAAATCCATCCTAATGCACATTTTAACATAACTTTCACACAATGCAAACCTACATGTCTACATTTTCCATGCTTTAGGATTTCATATGGTGTAGAGATGATCTATTTAAAACTTTATAAGGACCATCTATAGCCTAAGTACAATATTTAATAAATTATGACCATCATATGACCTTGATGATATGAGATAAGATCTTTTCAAAACATTGTTGTACAGGCAAACCACAGTTCTCAAACCAAGACATAGCATACTACTTGAATAAGATATGGTTGGAGTGAAGTAATGGATACATAATGTATTTATAGATCATTAAGATTAGTTAAAACATAATATGAAACATTATTACATCTTCCTTTATCATTTTATAACTTTGAAACAAACAAGAAACTATGACAGTCAACTTTGCAAACTATGTATAGTGGAGGTTTCTTGCCAAATTGAGGCCACACATGCTAAGTAGGGATTTTAAAATCATGAAATATCTATATATAGGTCATACACATCTCTTTTAATTTTTATTATATATCCAAATCATCTAAAACTGTCATTTCAAGGAGAAGAGTTGAGCCTATGGGGTTTTTCACCTATAAAAAGCACCTTATCTCCTTAACAATTATTCATAAAGGAGGGGGATGGATCTAAAAACCAATGCCATAAATTTTAATCTTACTAGGACCCCCTTTATAAAAAAATATTAGACCCTGACTTTCTCTCTCTTGATCGTATCATCTACTTGAAAACTACCTTTACAAGCTTACCAAAGGAGTGATGGAGAGAAGGGAGTATTTTTTGCAATTTTAGGATTTGTACTTACAATCTAAACATGGTTTTGACCTGTAGAAGCCAAAGAGACACCTCTACAATTTTTTCACTTGGAAGAGGATATGCCAAGTCCATACAAATGAGTAAAACTCCCTTATTTGGCATTGAAATGAAATAATCTGACCAATGTCTAACATCATGACATATAGGCAAGTTATATAATTGCTTCAAGAAATTGTAAAAATGTATTTTTATGGATCATTCACTTTGGAAGCTTTGACACACATGGGACTTATCCAAAAAACATATTTTTCTTTATAAAACTTTACCATAAAGTTTGTAAAATAACCTCGACTTCTCCAAAACAACATGAAATGTTTGTATAAGTTGATTAAGGCACCATATTACCGACTCTTATCACACCATGACACCATATTACCAACTCTTATCACACCATGACATAACTAACCTAGTACAATACCTAGTACAACATTACCTTAACTTTTGCAAATTAACCTTAAACTTTGATAATAAGGCTTTAGAAAGGTTATTTGATGACCTCATAGAGTATGATAAAGCTATGAACAAGGTAACAAGACATGACAATCAAATTTTTACCTATGGGGGTTATCATTTTAACCTTGGGGGTCAAAATTGGTCAAAAAATTAATGATTCATAGGGTTAGCATGCCTGCAATGCTAATCAGACCAGTAGCCCTATCTTTCCATTGGGCAATGGAGTCACTTGCACTTAGACTCAAACCTGATCAAACCTTGACCAAGACAAAACAAATTGATTTGACCTCTAAACTACACAAAATAAGGATAAAACACACCAAGCATATAAAAAAGACACACACATGCCCTAACTAAGCACTTAGGGAACACAAACACAACAAAACAACTAATATGTACTTTAGAGAGGATTACAAAGCAAGTTAGTCAAGCATTAGTCCATAAATAATGAAACATGCATAAATAACTAACTAACCAAGCCTATATATTCCTATGGGAATTAAAAAATATATCAATAAACAAATGAAAGAAAGCAACATCATATTACCTTCCCAAATGGATTCACCATACCCATGTGGCTCAAAAACATGTTCTCCCTTGATCAATCATCCCTGTCTTTGTCAACAGTGGTGGTAAGCTCCTCCAATGCCTCAAAAACACTCCACAAAACCTAGGCTCATGATTTCAAATCACTAAAATAGCCTATCAATGAAGCTTGCAAACAAAATCTATGATCAAATGCAAAGCTTTATGGAAAAAAATTAACATTATAACTTTGCAATATTCAAGCTTAAAATTCATTTCCATGGCCTCTCTATTTATATATTTTTGATATTGGTTAAGATCAACCATGGCCATCCATCTCAAGATTGAGATGTGTGGCCATGGATAATTCTAATATTTGGAATTAAATCCATGATTATCTTCATCATGACCTTGGAAGAAGGGGCATTGAATAGGCATGGGAAGTATTAACTAGGCATGGGTGACCCATAATCCTAATATTTGTGACATTTATGGCCTATAGATGTCTTCCCAATAAATGATGTCACCTAATGATGTAGTTAATAGGAATAAAATTTCAAAAATAAATATTCAACAACTCTCATGGAAAATCCACTTAAGCTCTTGATTTAGATTAAATAGCCTTAAACAAGTTTAATCAACATTTGTGCAATTATTGACCCTCAATTAATCAAAATGATCAGAAAGTCATAATATTGGGTTGTAATTTGACTCAAGAAGAATTAGAAGGTGAAATTAGATGCATCAGAACCATATTTCCATTTAGGATATTTCCAACACAAAATAACAAAGGTACGTGGCATGTACCAATGATTTAGAATAAAAGAGTGATCTAGAGCACTAAATGGCAAAATTATCATTTTGACTTGAAATGATCTGATCAAAGGTAGCTCACCCATAAATTGCATTACCCTATTTAGGGATACTTTTACCTAAATTATCACTTGTAAATAACAAGTTTGAACCATTTAGCATGTTTTATGGATTTTGACCTAAAATGTGCATTTGAGTGTAATTCGAGTAAGATGGACAATTTCAACACAAATGGTGTTAGGAATTGGATGTCTACATGTCCAACTAACCTAAAAAAAATATTCCTTGTAAATGATAGGGGAAGTTTGTGAGATCTTTTACTCTATAAGGTGAAGAATAGCGTGAGGAAAGTTGCCTCTTGGACCTTGCTCTTTTTGACTTCACCTTCCTCTTGAATGCTAATCCACTTGGCATGATTTCACATGAAGTAGCAGTAGCAAACCAATCATCTATGAATATAAACTCATCTTATGGCTCAATATCCTTCTCATGATGCCTCTTGATACTTGTTCCTATCTCAAACATGACTATATCTTGGCTTAGAGGAGAAACATCATTCTTAGCTTGTAGGGACTCCATGAAATGAGATATTTGATCGTGAATGGTCTTTTGAGGATGCCCACATTATTTTTCAAGGAAGAGAGTAGCCTCAGTAACCTTTATAATGTGTCCAATAGGAGGTATAGGTCCTTGAAGAGCCTTAAATTCATTGCATATGTTTAGGTACTACTACCAAAGATCCTCATAATTTTCTTGATCTCCCTCTTGAATAGGTACAATCTAAAGTACATCTTTAAAGGCTTATTATTTAGTTATAGTATCTTGATTAGCTTTCACTCTTTCCTCAAATTGACATTCTTAATCATCCTTGAAAACTAAATTGCATTTTTCTTCTCCAAGTTGAGTACCAATGGTGAATTCCTCATCATATGCATTTGAATAATCTTCATCATGATCTACTTAAACCTCACTTGCATCTGTAACTTATTCTTCATTTGCTTCCCATAGGATATGTTTCTCTTTAACAAGGGAGATGGTGGGAGGGTGATGGATATGCTCATCAGTTGGCTTGGGAACCAAGGGAGTACTCTTGCAACTTGAAGATTTTGGGATGAAAGACTCTTGAAAGAACTCTTAAAGAGAGGTAAAATTTAGTTGTGCTATAAGTGTTTCATTCTTCTCAACAAACACCCCATCCTTCTCATAGCCTTCTTGGGGTTCTTTAATAGCTACAATTTGATTTCCAAAGTTATCAACTAGGACTTCTTTCTTGTCTTAAAAATCTTCTTAAATAGACTTCTAATATGGAAAAGCTAGAGGTTCTTGAGGCAGGTTATATGAATCTGAAATAGGCATAAGGTCTTCTTTGGTTTCAATTCCTAAATTTTGGATTGATTCAAGTCTCTTCATTTTTAACTCCAACTCTTGAATTTTCTTGTCTATACTCTTTTGGAATAGTTTTTATTGAAGGTGGTTAGTAGATTAATGAGAATAAGGATCATAAGAAGGCTAATATGGAATACAAGGGGGATATTAAGAAAGGATGGGATGGACTTGCATAAGTTCAAATTTTTCCTTGATTTCAACTCCCCAATCTATGATTGTCTCACCTTGCTTACTCCATGATTTCACTACTTGATTCCAACCTAGAATCTTTAAGGACTTCTTAGGGGGTTCTCAAGGAAGAGAGGTAGAATCTTATGCTAAGATGGCTTCATTATCTTCCCTCCATGTGGCAATCAAACATTATAATTTTTATTTTTATTGGTTCTCAAAAATAGGTTGCTCAATAACAACCTCTTCCTTATTTTGAATGTTCTCTTGGATTAATTTCCAAGAAGGAAAAGTTTGAGGATTATATTAAGGATTTAGAATACTTTGAAGCTCACTTGAAATGGTCTCTTAGGGAAGAATGGGTGGCACATTAGAGGGTTGAGGTGTTAAATATGAAGACACATGGGGTTGATAGGATTGAACTTGTTATCCTTCATGAACTTTTATCTTATCCTTTATGCTTTGAATTAGACCACTTACATCCATCATCTCATTTGAAAAGTTTTACCAATTTTATCTCTCAATAAGTGTCTATTATTCCTTTATTAATTGTAATGAGTCTCTCACATTATAATGAGATGACTAGGGCTATCTTCACCATATTCCCTTTGTGTGTTAAGCCCTATCATGTACCTCTCATTTCCCAAAAGAGTTTGCTTGAAACTTGAAATCGACTGGTTTGAAAAGTGACTATGTTAGCTAGGGATAGCATGGTCTTGAGAAATATGATCATATATAACATCATACTCATGTAAGGGGAGTGTAGGTTAATCATAGGACTGATTTGACTCATTATAAGGCTAATATGGATCATAGGAAGACTGGTATGAATCATATTATGGGTGATAAGGCTCATCATAGGGTTGATAGGGAATACCATAGGCTTGATATGCCTCATAAACTTGCATAAAACTAAACTCTACTTCAAACTCAGCCATAACAACCTCATCAAGACAATTAATTGAAGATTTAACTTGCTTTGAACAAGTGACTGGGTGGCTAGAACTAGTTGATTGAGCGTAGAGTTACCATTAATGTTTTAAATGCCTCCAAAGGATGATATGTATAAGAACAACACCAATAATCCTTCCACTACTTTTGACCTTAGTCCCATCAAGCATCCCAAAACCGTTATCAACCAAATTTTCACCCTTGGAAGATAGTTCAAGCCTTCCAAATTTAGAATTATATGGAAATAATCCTATGTTTCGGGTGGCCTAATGTTGGATTGAATATCTAGGTTAAAGGGCTAGCTCCCCTTGATGAATCACTTAGACTAAAAAACTACTCTACCAACTTATTAGGAAAAGAGAGATAAACCTAATCTAATGGAGGTGATGCATAAAATATACGTGACCACTACTAACTAGCTGCATTTTCACTTCAACCAAGAGACTAACCTAAAATAAACACTAATCTTAATCTATCCTTCTACATCAAAATTTCATGATAAGGTTGTGAAAGATGTTTAGGGCTAAGAGGACTAGACAAGAGGTCATATGATGACACTATTGAATATACAACTCACTTAACCTCTCAAACTTCACTTTAACGCTTCATAAGACCTACAAAAAGGATTTTAAACTAATTATGAATGTTAAATAAGCATAACATGCTAAGGAAGCAAATCTAATCACTTGACAAGATCTACTAGTCATGTGTACACATTAAAACTAATCAAAGGAGGAGGCAAAACCAGACTTTTCTCATTGATCAAAGGATTGTAAATGGGCAGGGCTTCACCATACCTAGGTGAAGGATATAAACATATTTTATAAAGGCTCAATTTATAGAAAATGAGAGAGAAAGGAGAAGGGCATAGGAGAAAGAGAAAGTGACAAATATACAAAAGAGAGTTATAATAAGAAAGGAGTTTGAAGTAGCTATATTAGGTCTCCAAGGACAAGTGTTGATCTCTTGAAGATGCTCTTCTCCTCTAAGTGGTATGGGAGTTTGCAACTTTGTTTGACACCTTGCTTTATTCTTGAAAACTTCCCCTTCTCTTGGATTTTAATGGAAAAATGGCACACTTGACCATAAAATCATGTTAAATTAATGTATTTCTCTACTCTTTGACACATTTCATCTACTTATGATTTTTCCAAATTAACATCTTAGTGGCAATCATCAAATAACTCCTTAGGTGTCTTGAAACCTCTTTATCTCACTAGGCCTTTCTTACCCAAACATCCCAAAACTTGAGTTAATATTCATCAAGGTATTATCTCTCCATGGATTGCCTATTCACATCATATTAGACATATAAAAATTCATTTTGAGTCATCAAACTCTCTCTAAGACCTCATTTTACACCAAAAGCTCTCACTAGCACCTAATTCTTTGTAGCCCTAAAATCATGCAAACATCATTGTGTATAAGAATGTACAAATGGTAATAGGAAAAAAAATTATTTTTGAGGACCTAGTATCCACTTACATCTCCATGTCAAATTTGAGGACCTAAAAAGAAATAGATGTACACTTTTATCTCATTTTCTCTCTCTAATTAGGTCTCTATTAAGCCTTCATGCCTAAAAATTGAGTTTTGGCCCAAAAACATTCCAAAGCATGTGAAACTTATAGGAAGTGTTTGATTAATTTTACCCATGCTAATACCATTTTCCATGTCAATTTTTATCCCTTGATACCCTATAGGATAGGTAAACCATGAAATGGTCAAAACGCTAGTCTAGGTGCTTGTCCATGCTTAAGAGGCAGTTGGAATGGTTTTTAAAAATATTTTTAGGTTATAGTGATTAGATATGATCTATGGAGGTCTGTAACACATTATTAAAATTAAATACATAAGGATAGGTTTCTTGAAGTGCTTTCTAGGCCTGCATATAGGCCTCTTGGCTTACAAACTAGTGTATTCTCACTTCTTAGTGAAATTGATGACTTGGTTGGCTCATATACCAATATATGAGACTTTAATATGTGTTTTTATGGTTTTATAACCTCTTATAATGATTTACATACCTATGTGCTTTGTTTGGAGTCCATTCCATACCTTACTTCTTCACACACAAGCCTACAACCCTATATTTTTAAGTAATCCATATAGTTATGTACTTGCACATGTGCCAAAAATTGATTAAGAAGGTTTTAAAAGGAATTAAAAATGTCACCAAGGCAATTTAAATTTTTAATTTATACATTAGATTCCATTTTAATTCCTCTTTCTTCCATTAGGTCAAAACTAGCTTTCTAAATAGCTTGTGAGTGCCTAAGGGTCTTAAGGATGGTTCATAAAACATGGGGTCTAGATAAACATAAAAATTCCATGAATTTTTAGTATATATGTATTTATTCTTATGTATAATAACTTATTTCACCATGCACTTCTTCATGTAATATATAAGAATCTTAAATTGTAACTCGGGTTGGCAGACTGTGCACTTGTGAAGGTTAGAAGAGAATTTAGGCCTAAACTACCATCTTGATGTTTTGTTTTGAATTCATAATACTTAGGTATGTCTTAAATACCCACCTTTACTTTTTACCATGGTTATATTTTCCATTATATTCATTAGACCTTCTTTATCTTTCATTTTCTCAAGCTAGGGTTCTCAAACCACTCAATGTTAGTGACCTTATATGACTGTCTGGCCTATTTTATTCACTATTTAGAGAGTTTAAACCCTCATATAATGTCTCAATGAATTTTTAAACCCATTATTATAACCTTGTGTTCTCATTTCACCCCCATAAAATAAACTCTTTGTAATTTATCACACATAGGCATGTGTTTATTCAGACTTATCAGGCTTTGGTAGATTTTATCAACTTGATCTTGTCTTTATTGACATTAAAGGTTATATGGATTTAATTTGGAGTCTTAATGAAAATATATTATCATTACCATGTAACTTTTTTATTTCTATGGTCCTCCTCTCTAACAAAACTAATTAGGCACCCCCTCACTTTCTCATGTCTACTCAAGACATGGTTGTAAGTGGTCATTTAGATTGTATCTACAGGGTTAGAGTGGGTCTTGCCTAGTAATCTATTATCTGATATCATTTTTTGTTTTTATGACCTAAAATTACCATATATTCACCTAATAACTAATACATACCTTGCATACTCTTTCTCAATGCTTGAATAGCCCTGATTGTGCTTTCTCTTTTTGGACTATGTGAGTATAGGCTCTAAATTAGGTTAGTATTGATCACCCTCCCCTACCTTATTTAGGTTTATATTGATATATAATGGTTATATAAACCTTTATTTTTCATCTAAACTCAATCTCTCATACAACCATAGTACCCTTTCTTGTCACTATTCATATTAAAAGGAAACTCTTCTTGGTTATAGGTGATTATTTGAGTTATTTGTCTTTAATGGAGAAAATAAATGAATTGAAAACCTTGAATAGTTTTTTATAGACATATTTACCCCTTGGAATATTTTAAAGGTGTTTTCTCTTCCATTCCTCTTTCTTGAACAAACTTTTCTTATGCATCCATACACAAGCTTGATTGTAAGTGTTTGAGGTTTTCCTATTGGCTTTGGCCTTTCACCATGAATTTTGGGCTATCTTGGAATTGTATACAAGTAATCATTTTCTAATAATACCTCATGTATGTTTCCATTTAATTCTCAAATTCCACTATATACATTACATTTTTCATTTCCAAGCTTGAAAACTAACTTGAGGCTTGTAGGTCTGTTTAAGGTGTCTTCGCATTAGATTTGAAGTACTTTATCTACTAATATTTAACATTTTAAAATGTTGAAACACTATATATCCTTGATTATTATGTCTTCAAAATCCATCCTAATGCACATTTAAACACAATTTTCACACAATGCAGACCTACGGGTCTATAGACCTATAGGTCTACATTTTCCATGCTTTAGGATTTCATATGGTGTAGACATGATCTATTTCAAACTTGATAAGTACACTCTACTTACTAATTACACTCCTCAATAAATAATTACTATCATATTAATTTTATGATACAAGATAAGTTCTTTTCAAAACATTGTTGTACAGGCAGACCACATAGTTCTCAAACCAAGACATAGCATACTACTTGAAGAAGATATAGTTGGAGTGAAGCAATGGATACATGATGGATTTAAAGAGAATTGGATGAAAACATGATATGAAACCTTCTTCCATCTTCCTTTACCATTGAATAAGTTTGAAACAAATAAGAAACTATGATAGTCAAATTTACAAACTATGTACAATGGAGCTTTTTTTCCAAATTGAGGCCACACATACCAAGTAGGGATTTTAAAAGAATGTAATATGTCTTCATAGGTCCTACACATCTTTTTAAATTTATATTATGTATCCAAATCATCTGAGAATGTCATTTCAAGGAGAATATTTGAGCCTATGAAGTTTTGCACCTCTAAAAATCACCTTATCTCCTTAATGATTGTTCATATAGGAGGGGATATATCTACAAAAAAATTCCATAAATTTGAATATTACTAGGACTCCCTCCTCTGGAAAAAATATCAGACCCTATCTCTCTCTCTCTTTCTTAGCTATACCATACACTTAAAAATTACCTTTATAATCTTGCCAATGGAGTGTTTTTTGCACTTTTAGGACCTGTACGTACAATCTAAACATGGTTTTGACGTATAAAATCCCAAGAGACACTTCTAAAATGTTTTCACTTATAATTGGATATGTAAAAGAGATTGAAACTCCCTTCTTTGGCATTGAATTAAAATAATTTGACCAATGTTTCACATCCTAACATATAATAAAGTTATATAACTACGTTAAGAACTTGGACAAATGTATTTTTATGGATCATTCACTTTAAAAATTGACATATGTGGGAGTTAGCCAGAAAACATCTTTTTCTTTATATAACTTTGCCTTAAAGTTTGTAAAATAACCTCAACCTCTCCAAACCAACATGAAATGTTTTAATAAGTTGATTAAGGCATGAAATGACTTTAATAAGTAACTAAGGACCCTATGACACCATTTAACCAACTCTTATCAAACCATGACATGACTAACATAACACAAAACTAGGATACAACATTACCTTAAATTTTACAAATGTACCTTAAACTTTGCTCATAAGGTTTTAAAAAGGTTATTTGATGACCTTATAAGGCATGACAAAGCTATGAATGGGGAAAAAAGACATGACAAGTAAGTTTTTATCTATAGGGGTTGACATTTTGACCTTAGGGGTCAAAATTGGTCAATAGGTATTAAATTCAAACATTGTCAAGAAAATTCACCTTATTCAATTACTCTCACCCATGATGCACATAGGTGGAAATAAATGTTGAAGTTAATTAAAATATATTTATTTAAGCCTTTTAATAGAGAGGAGTGGGGGTTGGCATAAGGGATGAGGATATTATTTTTTATCAGAGGATTTTTTTTAGAGGAAAGAAGAAATATATTTAGATAAGAGAAAAAGAGGAATTTGTAGTAGAAAAGAGGATGCTTGAAGGAAGATTAGGATGTTTTTCATTTTAGCATCAAAACTAGGTGAAATAACTCTTCCTATACACTCCTTGTTTAATTTTTTGAAATGGCTCATGTAAGCCTGTGTATAAACAATAAGTTGCTATTAGAAAATGAGGAAATGAAATTTTGTGAAAATATAATGAAATATTAAAGCTCCTTTAATTTCCTTTATCCTCGAACTTCCATGTTGACATATAGACATTGTCAATCCTATATTAAGTCGCCATTTTCCTTGTGATAACTTGCAACTATCTAAAACAAATTTATAATTCTTATTACCTATTATACTTTATGTCATCAAATGTATATCCAAGTATTTTTGCAGTAGTATGGCATCTTATTTTCAAGTATTCATCATGGGTAGTAGCAACACCCTCCATTTGGGAAATAAATAAATAATAAAGTGTTTATTGATGACTATAGAAGAGTCCTCAAATAGATGAATTTCCCTTCTTATTCAAAGCAATGAGAAAGTTAAATTGATGCTCTTGTTGATTGGTTAATCTAATTGTTCTCTGATAACATTATATCTCTATTTAAAACCTAAAAGAACACTTGATTACTTTTATTAGTAGAGTATAAAAAGATGATATTGCAGCCAAAAACCAAGGTACAAAACCTGTAGGGTAGCACCATTTATTCCCTATCTTATGTACCTGCATGATGAAATTTTTAGCTTGTCTTTTTACCTGATTAAATTAGTCACATATTAGTATGGTATCCCATATAGAAATTTGTAACTAACAATAGAAAATTAAATGAAATGGAGATCTATTCTTTTATTAATGTTGTATTATGGCATCCCTTTTTCATTAATACGATCTGGTCACATGTTTAAAATTAAATGAAATGAGGAAAAAAATAGTTGTATTTTCCCCAATGTCAAGTGTGTTGATAAAAGGATTTTATCTATCCATTTGAGACTAGTTGTATTTCCCCACTTATTTACATTAAATAATAATAAAATCAATTTTTAATTCATGAAACTTGTACATTGGCGTCATCTATGTCCATCAAGCTTTTATTTATTGGCATCTTAATTATACCCATATCTATAGCATTTTACCTTGAAAGTTTATATTATTTTATATTGTTGGGCATTGGAGTTAAATATTTACACCTATGTAGTATTTATAATTTGAGAAATAAAATTAAATAATAAATAAATAATATACATTAAATACTGTATTATTACAACAAAATAAAAGCACCTCAATAGGTAACAATAATCCAAAACTACCTCATTAAGTAGGTAAAATGTAAATAAAGAATTGAGGGCATTTAAACTTCATGAAAAATATATTTTTCAAACCTCTTTTTATCTACTATTTCACCATCTCTTTATGTTTCTTTTCCTTTATACCTGGTCACCTCATTAAGTCAGACAAATATTTGAAATTAATACTTTGATTTATAAATGATCATTCCCTGATAACTCTGAATAAATATATAAAAAGTGGTGTTTGATAAAAAGAATATTTTTATCCAATGTAATTAAAATAAATGATAATAGATTAATATTATTATATGAGTAAATGATATATCATAATATTCAAACCAAAATAATAACATTGTACCATTTTAAAATGTTAATAAGTATGAGTCTAAATTGTCTAGTTTATAAACATAGACAATAACATCATGAATACATCTCTTATCAAGTTAATTAAACCATTTTGCATCATCATATTATCTAGGCAATTTTTGAATGAATTAAATATTTTAATAATGTCTATGAAACCAAGAAGCCTATAAAATATATTACATCTTAATAAATGCTTTCATGATTTCCTTTCAATATGGAAAATTGAATAACCCATATTAATGATGTGTCTTCATCTATCATTTATAAGGATGATGAATTTGATCCTTAATTTGAGATTATAGGGTCGCTAAAAACATCTCATTTATTTATAATGAACATTAAATGCAAAATCATTTAATTGTGTAACTAGTATTCATGTTGGTGAATGAGTAGTTAAATCAATCTAAAAAGAAAACATTACTCTAATGACATCACTTTTATAATATTGGAAAATTAAATGTAGGTTAATACATGAGTTTACTTCTAACCAGATCAGCCTAATTGAAGTATTATTATCCATTCAAGAATAATAAATTTGGTTAGCCAAGTGAGTTGGCAGTAAACAATCTAGTTATGCCAAAATCAACCATTAAGTATTGTGTAGACAAGTTGATAGGTTACATGGGTGTTATGGGACACTCATGTAAAGCATCATCTTGTAACACATTCTTAAGAAATAAAACAACTAGTAATAGGGAATATCTAGACCTGGTACCTATGAAAGTTTAGGTCAGGGAGACCTTGGGATAAGAGTAGTGGATGTGAGATGTGTGGTCTAAGAGATGGGAGGGTATCCTAGTTATAACCACATAGTAACTCCATTATCTAATGATTTAAGATTCAACAAGAGGAACTTGGAAAATATAGAACTTACGGCCATAATTAGTGTATACGAATAGTGTACATTAAGAATGTTTTAATTTCTATCTCAGTTCATAATCACACTTGTAAGAAGCTATGTGGAGTAGTTGCAGTGTTGGAAAGTTACATAGTGATCTATTTTTTAGTTTTTGGACCCCTATCTATCCTACTCATGAAGGGTAGGTCCATTTTCAATGGATAAGAGGTGTGTGGGGGATCCAAAAGGCTTTGTGGTTGGACGAATAGCCCTTTATGATACTCTCCCTCTCTACATCAACATGCTCTATTTTTGGTCTATGATAAATCCTATACTTACTTAGTCGGTGAAAGAATAAAATGTTGAATGAATTGATTACTATAATTATTGATGTAAACTATTGATGTATGTTTATCTTAATTTTAAATTATTAAGGATGTTGAAAATGGAATTCAGTCCTAGTTGTATAGTGGTTGTGATCAAATCAAATTCTATATGTATGATTCATATCGTTGTAAATTTGAAATGGTAATTGAGTATTAAAGTTAAACATAATGGATAGAAAGGATTGTAATTTGATATTGTAATGGATAGTTAAATTTTGCAATCACTGTGATAGTTGATGATTATAATTGAAAGGAGAGATTGTTTAATTAAGCCTTTATCTTAACTATTTATGCTTGAAGTGTTGACATGTTGATGTGAATTACATTAATTTTTCTATTAAATATATGACATGTGAGTAATTATTTTCCTTTAATAAAGCATGAAAAATAAATTTTAATACCCCTTTGATTAATGCAAGTTATTTTTCCTTGATTATAAGGGCATGCAATTAATTATGGTATATTGCTTATGAAATAGATTTATATGCTAAATCAATCATTATGATTTATTCATTCAATACTCAGTAGAATTCAAAATTTATGAATGGATTATATTATGTGATTTAACTTTCAATTAGGAAGTTATTCTATTTTAAGTAAAAAATAAAAATAAAACAAAAAAATGACTAGTTTAACTTTATCACAAGGGGTTGTCATAATCAATGATGAAATGAAGTTAGCGTATCCTCCTAAAAATAAGTCTCTGGTCGAGAGGTTTAAATCACTCACATGCCCTAATGTTATTACCCCCACTCACAATTCTAGGATGAAGGGCTATTATGATGGAATGAAGGAATATTTTAGAAATGAGTGGCACATCCATAAGGACTTACCCATGCAAATAAGAGACCAATCCCATTTTGTGGTGAAGTAATACTTTTTTTAGCATGCATTTAGATGAGCCTTGTAGATGAGTTGTTTGAGTGGCTTAAGCTTTTATATGCTTTCACTACTAGGTATTTTATGAACTCTATCAATAGAATATATGATTTGCACCCCATAAATATTGACGTAGAAAATATTGATATTGAGATGCACACTCTTCACCAAATGTATGTGTATCCAGGGAAGAAGGCTTATATATAAAAACTAGAATAGGATAATACTAACATCAAATCCCATCAAATCCTAGTCAAAGACTTGATTCATTTATTATTTTATATGTTGAAGCCAAGGAAGAATACATCAAGGAGTGTTGAGGATACGAAAGAAACCATTCCACCCCTATTAGAGATTGAAAGGCACCAAGAGTAAAATAGGTTGAATCATGATGCCAAGATGAGAGCACAACCAGAATAACTAAAGTAGCAAAGGACTACCCCTTCACCACCAAGAGATAGCATACCTCTAGGTCAACCATAAGGCCTTATTTACACCACATAAACATTTTCCCCCATAACAAGGCATTTGTATGCCTAAGGATGGGGAATCTAAACAAAAAGTGGCAACTTTGAAAGCATCACCAGAGAGGGGACCTTCCCCTAAGGAGTAAATGGAGGAAAAAGAGTCCACACCAGAGCCAAAAAATTATCCCTCACTATTGCATCATGAAAAATCTTCCCTTGATGACACACAAGTGGATGTTAGGAGTCTCATTAGTGAAGAGGGGGATGGCATATTCATAGACATAGCTTTGGGCATTGGTGACCTTGATGCTAGTACAAGTCACCATGAAAAGGAGTTGGATGTAGAAATACTTGAGTATATCCCCTATAGAAGGAGGAACCTATAGATGAATTTATAGAATAGAGGCCACTAGATACCAGTATAACCCCTTCTCTTCATGCCTAGAATCAAAAAAAATTACCAAAAAAGGATTTGTATATGTGGGAATATTTTCCCAAGGAGGACTCAACCAAAGAGACTCGACAAGAACTTTATTTTCTCAATGATATATATAATTAAAAGTGTCATTGTGAACTACCTGTAGATAATATTATTTTAGCATTAGGAGAGAAGGAACTCTCTAATATATTTTGGGTGGATCCTCGATAGAGGACAACATCTCAGGCAAGCCTGGCCCTTTTAAAATTTTATCATGAAGTGATAAGGCAGAATGCCTTGTAAGAATTTGATGTAAAATAACTTAAGAGGAAACATCAAGATGTCATTAGTCTCTATCATAATGAGTGCATGGAAAAGATAAAGTTTTAATATGAGTTAGAAGGGCTCAAATACCGACTAGAAATAACAACAGTGGCTAGAGTGAAGACCCTAATAGTCTACAAGTCTATTTTGGAGTAGGAGCTACCTCTTATGAATGGAGTTCCTCTTGTCAGAGAGGACATTGATAAATTGAGAACCCTAGTGGAGTTGTTATTGAAAAAATTTAAATATTATCCCAATCCACATTGTGAGTAAACTTGGGTGACAGATAAGTTCATTGAGGTCATCAAAGTTTGTAAGAGTTTTTTTACTAGAGTTGGTGACATTTTTCCCATCATCAAGGGATTTTTCATTAAACTAGCATAGTTTGGAAAAAAATTAGAAGCAAGGCTTCAAGTGGATAAACTTCAATTCCAACAATAATATGAGTGTGCATTAATAATAAAGGATCAATATGAGTATGCCAAAGCATTTCAAGATGTGGAGGCCCTAAAAAATAAAATAAGCACTCATCATCATGAGTTAAACAACAATTTTTCAACACTCTAAGGATAGGTTTTGATGAAGGTTACTTCACTGGAGGACATTTATAAGGATGCTTTTGTATCACTTGAATGTTTAAACATTCAAGTGGATGACTCTTTGGAACAACTTGAGGAGACTAAATGACTTAAAGAAGAAGTTGAGGAAATCACTTTCAAGCTCTGAAAAGCATTGAATCATTAGGAGGAAGTGAATCAATAGGTTAAATGGATGTGACCTACATTTTTTATAGCAGTGGGACCTAAACATAATGCATAGTCTAGGATAGATTATTAACTTAGTGTGGGGTGATGTTGAGCCCTCAATTTTGAATCTATTTTGGCTAAGTACTTTTTGAATATAAAGACACAAAAGAAAGAATAGGCACTTGAGATACATGGCATGGAAGACCATGGTGCAAAAAACCATGGCACAAAAGAGTCAAGTCATGTAAAACAAGGAAGCATTAAATATAAAGAAACCAAGAATGTAAGATTTAGACAATAGCAAAAGATGTGGGTAAAGGCATAGAAATCAAAGATAGTTATAGAATGGTTCACATGAATGTCAAAAAAGAATATTCAAGTGTGAATCCAGCACCGATCCATGAGAGATAGGTGCATGATGATGAAGATCTAGCATAGAGAGAGCATATAGGGGTAATTAGGCTCAGGTCCTTAAGAATTCATCATAAATTACTTGTTATGACTCATTATTGTTAATGGTCGTTGGGGAGTTGTTTTTCTATAATTAATTTTATAGTTGAATGGACAAGGTAAACCATGTATAAATACCCCTTAGTTTTACTTAGTGTTATTATTGATCATTAGAATCCTAGATTTGTTTTAATCTTGGATATGACATATTAATGTAATGAGATGAGGTTGTTGTATTGATTAAATACTTATGTAATATGTTCATGAATATGATGAAGTTGTTATTATTTTTCTCTTAGTTTGCACCACCTTCTTTTTCTTTGATTAGTTAAGTAAGAAATGAATAGTTAAGAGTTAGACATGGAAACAAGTGTGATTTTATAACTAATTACCTATTTGAGTGCCCTTGAATGTTCATGAATATCATGAAGTTGTTACTATTTTGCTCTTAGTTTACACCAACTTCTTTTTCTTTAATTAGTTAAGTAAGAAAGGAATAGTTAAGAGTTAGACATGGAACTAAGTGTGAATTTAGAACTAAGTACCTATTTGAGTGGCCTTGGTTAATAAATTATATGGATATACCTTCACATGATAAAACCAATAGGAATTGATCTTAATCTACGTGCTTCAGGTGAATGTGAAAGAACCTTTTTCTCGCATGATGTGTTGGCATGCTAGCTCTTTGGAAATCTTGTTCTCTTAGGCATGAAATTAGGGAAAATATATTCTAGACTAAAGGAAAATTTCTAAACAATTAGCTTCATAACGTTGGTTCATGAAAGAGATGATGTAATAAGCCAAATGCTCTTAGGGGAAGGAGATTACCCCTATGCCATCTAAAACCCATCACCTTAATTTTCTTCTCCTAATAGAATAAATGAGCTTGGAAAATGTAGGATGATGGTAAAAAATAATATTATATGAGTTTAATATCCCATAAAACATCAAACATAAGACATGTAATCATGAACTAGACCTATAATGGCAATAAATCTCATGTTTGATTGTATTTTGACATGATAGGTAGGTTTTAGAAGTTTTGAGGTGTTTTAAAACATGAAAAATGATTAAAAACTAGTTGAAAACATGGTGTTGAACCTTTCCAAACTCCTCAAGGTTCTAACAATCCAAATACAAGACCCAAATTACAAAGTAATAACCTAAGCATACATACCAACTGGATTGTGTCAAGTATGTAGATATATAATGAAGTTTCTTAGCAAGTTTATGTTATTCTAATTAGAGAAGAGGCCTTCAATCAATCAAAATATAATATTATTTGTCTTTAATATAATTAATACACATCTATAGGTAGAATATCCACTCCAAGAATGGGGTTTCAATGAAGTTTGAGCTTGCAAGTGACCCCACAGGCCTGCACACCAAAATATGGAAAAAGATGCAAGTTTTATGTTAAACATGAGGTTTGAAAAGTCATGAAGGGTGTGATATACATGGGGTAATATTACAAGAGTGATTATATTCCTTGTCATGAGAATATATCAACAAGAAAGAGCCATTAAGGTTAAAATAGTCAAACTACATACAAACCCTAGTCATGGCTAAATCAAGTCTTAAGGATATTAGGGGAGTCAAGTGATTTTTAAAAACACCTACAGACCTCATAGGGAATGGATCAAACCTATTTTATATGTTTCCAACCAAAAACAAGCATGAAAAGTTTTTTTTGCATAAAACACCTATTTTGACCTTCACCTATAGGCCTACAAGCTTAAGAAGGTCATTTTTCTCACGTGAGAAATTAGCTGAGCAAGTGGATGGGTAGAAATTCCTTTATGGTATGTTGATAAGGTCTATGAAATATAATTTCATGGAATTTTTTAATCCATTAAGTTCTTGTACTTTATGAACAATCGTTAAGAAGGTGAGTACCTCAAAACTATCTTTATTACCTTTACAGAGCTTGACGATTGTAAATTATTATTTAAGTGATTCTAATGCATATTATTTGTCTTATAAACACATGAATGACATACACACATCCCATAAGTACCTATTGGATCAATAATCTTGACATGTTTAGAGTAAAGTCATAAGGAAGTGGTCTAAAAAATGCCTTTTCAGGACTAACTTCAAGGTTTTGGTTGTGTAGAAGCTTCTCAACTAGTTGAAGAGACATTTTAGGCCTAGGAAAAGGTTCCATTACCTTTCAAAATCCATTCAATAAACTTCTATGGTGATAAAATAGGTCATCCAATGAGAACCTTAAGCCTAAATGAAGATTGTTCTCATACTTGCACATAGGGCTAGGGTGGTAAACCTTCTTAAGATCACCAAGGGTATAGAAACCTTCATAACGTGTTTTTAAACATATAGTATCACCCTTAGAGGACTCTACAAGTCATATACAATCATATTCCAATGATTTTAGGTAGTGTTGAGGGGTTGGTGTATAGGAAATCTACTAGCTTCATGGTGATGAGAGCTCTCTAAGATGAAAAAAACACTCTATCAACTTTATCAAGCTTGTATCAAGGTCTTTTCACTATATATCATGAATGCATAGGTAATGAGGATTAAATGGATTGATAAAACTCAATATTTCCTCTAAGTATCCTAGATAAAAGTCTCAAAAGTTGTTTTCAATCAAATTTAATCATAGAAACCTTGTAGCAATTGACCATGCTCTTAAAGACTCCTAAAAGACTTAATACACCCTATAGCATCAGACTTGAAGATGCCCAAGAATGAACTAGGTGTCACAAATATCAATGAGAGTTGGATGCAATAGATAATAATATTTATATGTAGCAAAGAGGTGGGAGGTCATGATGAGACATAGAGATGACAGTTATCCAATGATAACTGACGAGTTAAGACCTCAACTTGTAATTGACATTAAAAAAGTGCACTTGTAACTCCAAGAGAGGATTATAGTTATAAGAAGAATCAAATCATATATTATGACCTTTTATTCCATCCCTTAGAGATAACTCCATCAAGACTTGGCCCAGTGCATTAAGAAATAAGATGATAACACCTTTGCATGCTTGGTTGAAGCATACTCCTATTTTTCAACTAAAAGGAGTGTGTTGGCATTCATGAGATTCTTATTTTTTTCCCTCCTCTCTCATTTGTTCTTATACATATTTAGCCTTGAATGGATTATAAAATGATCATCCACATGATTATGGTGAAGCCCTGCTCCCTTTTTAATATATTGGATCAATAAAGAATGAATTTTGCCTTATTCTACTACTATGTTTAGTGTAAACTCATGAATGATTAATGTAGTCATGTGGTGATTTTATTCCCCTTGATTTATTGTCTCATTATTCTTACCTCTATGTAGTTTGTATCTCTCTTATAGGTTGTAGTTAATGTTATACCAATTTATTTTATTGATTAGAAGTGGAAGACAACTTTCCATCCTAATCTTGCTTTAAATCCTTAACCGATCTACAAATTAACTATGTAATAGGACTAAATTAGGAGTTGTGTATGTATAATATAGTCCCATATTTCATTGTGCACTTTAAAATAAGTGGATGAGATTAAAACATCTGGTGCATCACCTTAATTTGTTTTCTTTGCATTGTCTCATTTTTCCCTCTCCCTTTTCCTTGTAATTTTAGTAAGTGTAGTGATAGTATAAGTGTAGCATCAAGGGAACCAACCCTGTCTAGAGGTTCTCTTTAGTCATAGGTCATCCATAGCCTTAAATATTTCTCATTGTGTCAATTGGGTGAGGAGACTTGAAACACCTCCTCAAAGGGTGAAACTCAAAGTGACAACAATTTTTGGCAAGCTCGGTGGGATAAAAATTTCATCTGCTGAGAATTTTTTTTGGTATTGTTCTTTAGCATATCAACCTTTGGAGGCATTTCCGAAAAAACCAATGGTTATTTCAAGTTATTTATAGATATATTAGGCATTCCAAGTGCTTAAATATCATCAATTGGTATGTATTTTAATCTTTCATTTTATGAAAATGCATTTTTTGTACCTTCATATCCTTAATATCAAGTTAAGAACATTTATGGAATCACCTCAAGTAGCATTAAACTAGAAAGATACCAGTATTCCCATGAGATTTACCCCCTCCCACCCTTGATCATTCTTCCAATCAGCCTTGGCAAAGACATGTTCTTTGTAATTGCCCTGAAAAATATCTCAAGGAGATAAGACTTGAATATGAGAAATAATTTATAGAGAATGAGGCAAAAGGAATATAATATACACCAAGAGGAACTTACATATCAAGCTTATATCCACCAGGAAGAAGTAAAGTCATGGGATAGATGTAATGAGGCTATAAAATAGTAAATGTAATAGATTCCCATGAGAGCATAAGTAATTGAATCCAAACCTTAATTAATCCCTCCTATCCCTAATTTTAGACAAGGCTCTTCAAATGAGTCTACTTATTTCAAAATCCCAAGCTTTAGTACTCTCAATCCTATTGAAGAATCTATACTTGTGTAAACTCCACCCATTATTCCTTAAGAATCTCAAACTTCTACCTCATGGCATCCTTCTTAGACCACTCCTCTCACACCAACCCAAAATCAACAAGAATGAAAGGTGGTAGAGGTGAAACCTAGAAAGTTTCCAAGTTTTACAAACCCTTCACCCACCCCTCTATTGGAGTTATTCATGATGATCAAGATATATAATAATTTGATGGGTTGTTTATTGTTTTTTATTAAGTAAGGTGGTAAACTAGGGGCTAAACCCTATACAGTCAAAAAAGACAAGAAGGCAAACAAATAAAAAATGCCTTTAGAGAGACGATGGAACAGCTGAGAACAATAGACAGAACCAAAACACAAGCCATGGGAAGATTAGAGTTAGAGAGGTCTCCCCTTACATAACTATTGATTTGATAAGATCATTAAGTTTCTCATTCTCTACATTTTTAGCATACCCAGTACTACCCACCACTTCCAGCATAGACATGTTCTGCAAAATTATATTACGAAGCCCTTTGGCAAAGACCTTCTCTTGCTTCTAAATGCAGTCCTTTAGGGCCCCAATTTTAGTTTTCCAATCAGTCTCACTCTCAGTGCCCTCACCAGCTTCCTCGACATACATTTTCCCCTTATTGTCAGTAGTTCCCATAGTGTCAGCACCCTGCTCCTCAGTAACCTCAAAATCCCTAGTAGCCTGCTTCCCTCCAATGTCCTCCAAAATTTCCTAGATTTCCAACTCCTCAGACTCTTCCTCCTAGGTTGCTTCTTCTGAAGCACTTTCTGAATAATCAATCAGTCTAGCCTTCGGAGCTGGTTTACCAACAATCTGCCCCGACCTTCACACTCTAGAGGGGAATCCTTCCTTATTAATTTTGGAAGGCTTGTGAGATTTGCCACCTTGGCCCCCTGTGGCCCTACCCAGATTCCTGTGGGTCCCTTTCGTAGTCTCTTTAATATTTTCTTCCTCTTCATCAACCTTTCTCTTCTTGCCCTTCTTACTCGCAAAGGAGCTATGGGTATCAACAAGGGTCTTTTCAGGGTCATCAATATGCCTCATTCCTGACAAGTCATCTCCTTTTGAATGATCTCCCTAATGTTTAAGGGAATATGAACACCTTGTTGCCACACCATCCAACCTGAAAATTACTGCCTAAGGTTGGCACAAGCATCAGCAACCCTATTGCCTTCTCTATAGGTATGGGAAATATCAACTTCAAAAAACTTTTGTAAAATAAATTGGATATCAGTAATGATGTCTTTTAGCTTGATTCCCACATTTGAAGCTTTATTAATGGCATCTATGACCATCTTAGAGTCTCCTTGTATATTCCTTATTCCTAGGGATATAGCTAACTTTAATCCCCATAGAAAAGCCAATGCTTCAGCATAGTTGTTGCTCTAGCATCCAATTCCACTGGCATAGACAACAGACATCCATCCTTTATCATTCCTTATAATTCCTCCTCCACTAGCTTTACCATCCAACTTGGATGCCCCATCAAGGTTGAGTTTCATCCAGTTAGGTTTAGGGGGGATCCATTTAGTATTAAGTCTCTATAGTATTTTGGAGTTATTATACCCAGGGATCTGGTTTAAAACCTTCCATTTGGTTACAATTTGGATTTCAATTTGAGATAGGGGTTTCTCTGCAACATGAATATGAGCTATTGTAACACTTTCCATATGGTCTTAGCAAAGGAGTTAAACACCTGGGAAGCATTTCTAGCAGTGTCCCTAAAAATTCTGTGATTGCACTCTTTCCATAAAGTCCAATTCAAACATGGTAGAGCTTGCTTCCATAATTCCATAAGCTAGCGATGTGTGAAGGTTGGGTTCCAGCTGAGAATTACTTCTTTAAGGTCAAAATTGTAGACCCATTCAATAACAAAGTTGTTAAGTATTGTGCCCCATAATTCTCGGGCAAACTCACAGTGGATAAAGAGGTGTGAAACTGATTCCTCTTTTGAACCACATAGGAAACATCTGTTAACCAAAGTAAACCCTCTCTTTTGAAGGTTATCCTAAGTAAGGATTTTGTTATGAGCATTATCCCACCAAAACATGTTAATTTTTGGAATAATTTTATGATTCCAAACCTTTTTTCATGCATCTTTATTATAAGCTTCAGGAATGAGCAGATGGTAAGCAGATTTGACAGAGAATGATCCATTCTTATTTGGCCACCAGTATTGTTCATCCTCCCAGGGAAAGAGAGGGATTTCAATCTCTTGAATGCACTGTTGGATCTCCTGAAATCTTGAGAAAAGCTCAAGTTGGTGCACACAGCAATCCAAAATATTTTTTTAGCTCCTCATCCCATTGTTATTTTCCATATATTCACTGACCCTATCTCCAAAAAATTGGGTAGTCAAGTCAGTAATCTCTCCATAGTTTCCCTGTGTGATGAGAGCCTTGTCCTTTAACTAGATATCATCCTAGAATTTAATATTCTGACCATTTCCAAGTTTCCATCTAATTCCCTATTTGAGAAGGCTTCTACTTTTTAGCATTATATTCCATATCACAAATCCCTGGGGTAATCCCGTCTGTTGAAGAAAGTTGGAATCATCAATGCTATGCATGTATTTGGCATACATTATTTCCCCCCAATCATTGTTTTTATTGATCAGGTTCCAACTCACTTTTGAGAGAAGGGCTTTGTTCATGTTCCTGATGGACCTAATATTAAGTCCACCATTAGATTTTAGAAGACACACTTTTTCCCATCTGACTAAAGACATTCTCTGTTTGTCTTCCACTCCCATCCATAAAAATTTCCTTTAGATTTGTTCCATTTTCTCAGCAAAATATGCAAGAATTTTAAAAAGAGACAGGACGTATGTGGGAATACTTTACAGCAAAGCCTGAAGAAGTTACAGTTTACCAGCACTGCTGAGTAGTTTCCCCTTCCAACCAAGAAGTTTCCTCTGTATTCTTTCCACAATTCCATTCCAAAATCTAGGAGATACCTCTTTGACAGAGAGTGGGAGACCCAGGTAGGTAGTTGGTAGGCCAGCTTTAGCACATTCTAATATATCAATGATTTTATGTCTAAGTTCATTAAGATTGTTGAAGAAATACACATTGCTTTAAAGGAAACTTATCCTTTATCCCAACTCTCTGGCATAATTATTTAAGATATTATTCCATATTCTAGCTTTAATCATAGATGAGATGCCAAAGAAGATGGTATCATCCACAAATTGTTGTACCACCATAGGATGAAGGGAGGAGGCAGGTTTGATGCCCACTAGCTTTTTTGAGGCTATATCTGCTTATATGTATCTTCCCAGTAACTCAACCATAATGATGAATAAGTACGGGGAGAGAGGGTCTCCCTAATGAATTCCTCTTGAGGATGAGAAAAACCCTTTAGGAACACCATTAACCATCACTAAGAATTTTTTAGAAGAGACCGCCTTCCATAACAAGCAAGACATTTTATCATTAAACCCAAATTTTTTGATCACTTGAAACAAAAAAGTCCATGAGACTCTATCATAAGCTTTAGAAATATCAAGCTTGAGAGCCATCCTAGGGATTCTACTCTTATCCATGGAGTGAATAGTCTCATGTGTGGTGATCATAGCATCAAGAATCTGTCTGCCCGAGATGAAACCTTTTTGAGCAGGAGAAATAATTTTGTCTAGCAAAGGTTGAATCCTCATGACCAACATTTTAGTACATAACTTATACGCAGCATTCCATAGACTAATGGGCCTGAAATTAGTGAGGTGTGAAGGTTGTGATTTTTTAGGAACAAGTACTATGAAGGTATTATTAGCTTGTTTCAAAAGTTTACCTGATTTGAAAAAATCACGCACAGCAGCCGTGAGGTCTGCTCCTACTATCTGCCAATATTCTTGAAAGAATATAGGAGGAAAGCCATCAGGACCCAAGGCTTTAAAAGCACCCATGGAGAATAAAATAGCATGGACTTCTTCCTCAGATACAGGCTTTAACATCTCTAGATTATCTTCTTCCATTATCAAATAGGGGATTTTATCAATAAATTGATTCATAGGTCTATCGATTCTATCATTATTATTTTCTTCCATAAGCATATTCTAAAAGAAAGCCCTAGCTTGCTCCCCTATTTCATTATCCTTGGTAATAATGTCACCATTATCTAGGACAAGCTTAGTTATTGAGTTGGCTTTCCTATGTTTTATAGTTGAGAGATGAAAAAAGGCAGTGTTCTTATCCCCCTCTTTAAGCCACTAAACACGGGATTTCTATTTCCAAAAAACCTCTTCTCTTTCCATAAGATTCTTCCATTCTAAAGATAGGATATTCTCTTCTTCTAAAGTGTCCTCAGAGTCATCCCCTTGATCTATCATTTGTTATATATCCTTGAGTTTTCCCACTATATTTTTCTTCTGCTGGAAGACCTACCCAAAGCTGTATCTATTCCATCCATGAACTTCTTCTGATGGGTTGTTGATTGTTGAGTGGAAAGAGAAGAATGGGTTTATTTTCCTCCTCTCTAAGGATTTTTGAATGGAACTATCACTTTAAAACCTTAGATTCTTAGGAGTGCCTCTTCAACCCCAAAGCCAATTCAATAGCAACCCATAATTCCCTATATTCCTATTACACCAAATATACCTTTTTGCCCTCCCATCATCTCCCTTTTCACTGGAAGACCAATTATATGGAAGGAAGTGAAGATCATCTGAGGGAAGAAGAGAGTGTTTTAAGTGAATGTGATGAGGAAATGATATTTGGCAATCCTCATTATACCATCATATTAGACTTAAAATAAAAGGAAGAAAACTAATCTTCTTGGCATACTCTTGGTGAAGATAAAGCTAAATTGGAAGCAAGAGATATCATCTCTCATGAAGAAGAAAATGTTGTGAAGAGTTTTCCATCCCTCATACAAGTTGTAGAAGAAGAGGATTATGTGTTTCAAGGAGACACTATTCATCGTAAGATAGTAGCACTAGCTGAAGAGGCTCCAAATGATTCATTTTAGTGGGCCAAAGACTACTTTGAATTTCAAGGACATAGTGAATAAGGTAAAGACTTCAGTTCATTCTCCATTCTTGATATGGACACCTCCATACTAGTTCCCATGAATCTAAAATAGGGTCTAAATGAGCCAAAAACAAGTGAGAGATAGCTATAAGACTCGTTTGAGGTCTTAGAAATAGGTTATGTGCCTTTATAAGGAGACTATAATATGGCTAAGGCTAAGAAGGATAATAATTTAAGCATGTCATCCTAAGAGCCCTGTTTACTTGATATTGATTTGTTTGATGTTTTCAACATTAGTTATAAAGTCCTTAATCAATTGGCAAACCTTGAAGAAGATGGCATTCCCTAAAGCTACCAAAGAGAAGACCCCAATGATGAGTGAAAATAATACCTTGATATCATTCAAGATATTGAGACTCTTTTTAGGCCTACATCTCCTTGTGAAGACATTGATAGGGTGGTTATCAATATTGGAGAACATAATCAATAGGATATTGATTAAAGCATGTTTCAAGAAGACCCTAATGAAGTTTAGGGGTATTATTTGGAGCTCATTGAAGAGCTTGAGTAGCTTTCATTAGTTAATAAGAAAAATTACATCCCTTAAGGTGTCGTAGAAGGCCAAGAACAGTGTTCCAAAGAGCCATTAGAGGTTGAGGTTATATTTATTCCTTTGAATCAGAATGTGATCACATTGGAGATATTTCTCAATGATGAAAAACAACATGAGGTGAGCCTTGAACCATAAGATTATTTTGTCTATATAGGATATATGTTTGCTTCAATTAATTCACTTGAAAATAAAACAAGGAGGGTTATAATCAAAAGAAGAATTGATCCAACAAGAACAACACCCAAAAAACAACTTGTTCTTCATCTATATCAACCACGTGGAGAAGACCTAAGAGGCTTTTGATTTGATCTATGTGGAATGGAGGAATTATCATCTTGCACATTGTAGAGAAGTTATTTATTTTTCCTAAGTACCACTTGGCATAGAGGTGTGTCTTACTTTATGGTGTGTTTTTCCTTTATTTTTTGTGTGTTTGGAAGGTGTTATCAATTGTCTCAACTTGTTATAAGGGATTACAATCAAGTTTTAAGGTCTAAATTAGGGTTTTGATGAGTGATAGATGACTCTATATCCCAATAGACTACTAAGGCTACAAATCTAGATGTTTAGTAGGCAAATAACCCATAGAGGTCAAAAAAATTATTGGTAAAATTTGCCACCATAGATTGATATATCTTTAAACTATATATATAAGTCATCTAACCTCATAAATGACCTTGTTGAGAATCTTGTCATGGTGTCAAGTCTTGGTGTCATCTAGTTGCTATAAGGTCTAAATAAGGCCTTTTGTAGTTTGGAAAGATTAAGGTAACTTTGGACGATTTAAGGTTATTTTTCACAAGACAAGGTATGTCTAATCCATGATGAAAATAAGTGATGTTATGATCATGCAAGATGACATGGTGTTCTATAGTGGATGATGGAGCTAAAAGAAAAGTTGGTAAGATGGAAACATTTCCATTTCAAGCCTTTAGAGGGTTTAAGGTATTTTTGGAGATATTAAGTTTCACCTTGTTTTGTCTCTTGATTTTTGTAATATTTGAAAGTAACTTCATTGAAGGAATCAAATAGGAGTCAACACCATTATAGAGTTCAAAGCAGGATCTTTTAGGCCACTTGGCATATGATGAAAATAATTTTATATTTCCACTATCCATATATACATCCAAAATGTAACTTTCCCCCTTTTCTAATGCATGATCATTTGAAACCTCCATTGATTCATTATTTCAATTTCCAAATATAGTGTAACATGAAGTGTTGGAAGTAAAGGCTACCAAGAGAAATTTGTATATGTTATACTACTTGTAGACACTATAAAACTATACGCTATTGTTATGGATGTTGTACTAGCCCTTAGACCATCCATGGATCCCATTAGGACCATTTCCTAACCATTTACCCCACTATTCATCAGTGGAAATGGCTAAATTTAGCCATTTATGACGATGCCCTTAACCGTCAATGGTCAACCCTTAACCACTAGTAGTTAACCTCAACTACTAATAGTTTGCCCTTAACTACCTCAAGGGTTAACTACAACAAAAAATCCAGCTTGCTTTTCTATTAATAGATGGTTGATCCACTATTTTGCATAATCAATGCATGTCGAGCTTAAATTTAAACAGCTTGTTAACCACCTTATTGAACTTATTGTTTTACCACTCCCTTCCCTCTATATTAAGAGAAGAAGAAGAGGTGAAAAGCATGAGAAAAATTATCATGCAAGAGATCAGAACTTCTTTTGTAGGTATTATTCTAGATTACAGTGACCAGGATAAAGATCAAAAGTGTGATAACTTATCAATCAATAGCCAAGGTACTATCACTCTATTGAAATTGCTTCAAAATATACAACAAGCTTTCAGCCAACCTCAACATCTCTTAGACTATAAAAAACAAAGATAAGTATTTATTCCTTATCATGATCTAGTAATTAGTTTCTATGTATCATTCCTTGTGTCACTTTCCCTCTGCCTTGCAGCCAGTATCCAATCTATATTTACCTTCTATAACTCCCCCGATAACCTTCTCAACCAAACTTATTTTCCTAAAATAGATCCCATATTAACCACTGATGGTTTGACCCTAGCCATCGATGGTCATTAATCACCAATGATTACCCAACCACTGATGGTTTGACCCCAACTATCGATGATCTCTGTCTACCATTTTTAATAGCAAGCTTATTTGACAAATCAAACCCTAACCAAGTCTCATTTTCTAAGTTTTTGTCTTATCATAGAGGATCACTCAATCTTCTTAAACATGTTTGATTTATTTAGCATTGATATCTAATCATTTACTTTTATAATCAATCAAAATCACTTATTTATTATTAATCACTTATCGTATTTTATTTTAGTATCTTCTATTATTTATGGAAGCAATTTTTCTTTTGTTTTAAAACTTAATTATTTCAAAGTATGGATTGATAGCCTCCAAAGAAGCTTGTGCTTCTTATATCTAGCTCATGATATGAAATCCACCCTATTATCCAACTAATCAACCATTTATTTAGTGTTTTCTTATCTACAGGTCATCCCTCCCCAGATAAAGAAGAGTCTCCACAATCATCTGATCAATGTATGCACAACATATTAGGTTCTACTAACCTCGCCCTTCTTTTAACTCTTACAACTTTCTTTCCAAAGTAAATAAAGCAAAATTTTAGTGAAACATTTTGGCACACCTGGTGGGACCCTTGATCTTTTTCTTGGGTTCGTAGCTATATGACATTTAGTTGCATTAGAGAAGAGTCATCTAGTGCAATCTTTTCTAAAAATTAAATGTTCCTTATCTCCTTTATTTCTTTTTAAAATGCAAGTTCTATGTTTCCTTTATTTTCTTAGAAAAAGGGTAAATATTATCTTATTTTACTTTCACTTTTTAAAATCAAAGGTATTCATCCTAGGCTTAGGATTTGTATTTTCATCATCATATCTAGGTGCATCTTAGTTGTCTTGTATTCATTTGAAAAGACACTAAAATTTTCTTTTAGATTAAAATTAACTCTGCATCCATTATTTTTTTGTATTTATTAGCCCACATAGCTTAATTTGGTCAATTAAATTAATCGTAGTCTCACTTATCTCCACACACATAAGACCAAACCAAAAATTCAATTAAAACATCAAAACATTGGCATAAGGACTAACTAGGATTTCATCACCTAGCGGTCACCTTTCCTCAACTATCCTACTTGGATTTCACCACTAATGAGAGAACTAACTTAGTACATTGCCTGAGTATAATCTCTATCAACTTGATATATCTTGGCTAAGCACCTGACACCCTAATCACTACGATGTGTGAAGTGAGGGGGTAGGACCCACTATCAAGCTGTGTACCAATTTATAGTATAAATCTTGAGAGCCTTTAACTAACAAAAACCATCTTGAGATATCTTCTTCTAGTACCCACTCCACAAACCCAAATTGTTCTTCATAACTTCTTTAAAAATTGAGGCATAATCCTAAAGAGAGATAACAAAGTATCCTAGGATTTTAACTCACATTAGTTTATACATTATTTTCCTTGAGATATTTTTATTTTGATTGCTTCTCTTTTGAGTTGTGAGATCACTTGTATCTTCCTTTTTCCTATATTTGCATGGTTTTAACTAGGCAACAACTAAGAAACCAATCAAATCAGGATCCACCTCTTAATCATCCATCTTCTTCTTCACCTTAATCCATGGAGTATGTCTCAGATGTAAAGAGTTATCCCCATCCTTCTAGAAGTCCTAGTATCCCTTGAATAGTTGCCTAAGGTGATACAAATTTTGCCACCTTTTTGGATAACAACCCCATAGCCCTCCAACACTACCTTAACACCATATCCCACCATACCCTTGCTTTGATTCCACCTATTGACCCACCCTATGGTATGCCATCCCATCTTATGGGTGACACCTCTATTGTCACCATTTTTACCCAACCTTTAGTCACGTAAGCATCTTCTTCAACCAATAATCCCACCAATACCACCATCCAAAACCAACCCACCCAACCTACCAACACCCAAACACCTTTCACCCTGACCAATAACCCTTTTAGTATAAGATCAACCCAACCTCTGGATACTGATACTATGCTTACTATGGGAGTACCCTCTACTAGTGTTACCACCTTTCCTCTTGTTTCCAACCCACCTACCTCCACTCCATTCTAGAGCTTGGTGGTCCCCATACCTTCTACCCTTTTACCCATTAATACCAAGATTACTACCCATCATTAACCTATCAACCTGACCATACCTCCAACCCAACCCATGTCAATTCCTCAACAATTTCCTATTGTACCACACCCTAGTTACATTCCTAATCCCTAGGGGCATATGGCTCCATCCTCTATCTAACCTCCTATATCCACCTACCCATTCATGATGTCCTCCCAACTACCCATTTCTACACATCAATATGTGACAACCTCTAACCTTCCACTAGCCATCTTTATGTTACAGTTACCCAAAACCAACATAATTTTCCCTATAAATATGGGGGTACATAATAACAAATAGATCTTTTTAATATGTTAATAGACAAAATGACCACTTTGGAATCATCCATTTTTAGTGTTCATAACCTCTTATCATATGACCAAACCTATAATGAACCAATTCATCCATATATCCCCATTCGATCTTATCCGCCTCAATGGGAGCTTCCAAAATTTTCAAAATTTTAGAGCAAGGAAGACCCTCAATAACATTTGAGATCATTTAAACACTCGTTCTATTTTATTACCTATGATGATGCTCTCCTTCTTCACACTTTTCCCATATTTCTATCAATTTTGGTGCTAGATTATTACAATGTTATTACCAAGCACTCTTTCTTTTCTTTTGTCCAACTAGCTCAAACCTTATTAGATCACTTTTTCATAAACATCTCTAAGAAATTTTCCATCATCGATCTTTACTCCATCTAGAAATTTGATGATGAGTCCATTGTTGACTTTGTATCCCATTGGAGAAGCTTGATAAACTAACTATGTTTCTCTTTACCCAACCCAATCTAATTGAGCTTTTTGCTTGGGCTTGTGCCAAACACATTTCCTCCACTTTACAGGTTCAAACTTTTAGGACCTTTGATGAAGCTTTCACCATGGCATGGAAGTTAGATAATAGAGCCATTGATGAGGGGAAGTTAAAATTGAGAAACAAGAATTACACCTTCAAATCAAATGAGACTTCTTTCTCCAAACCCAATAATCAAACCAACCGTAACACCAAAAACAAGGGAACCATAAATGCAATTGTCCTTAAAACCACTCTTCCACCAGTTGTTAACTAGCCCAACTCTTTTGATTCCTCAAATCAAAACACTAAAAACCAAAACTAAAACAACCAGAAATAATTTACTCTGCTAGGGGAGTCATATGCTTCAGTCTTGGAAAAAAATTTAAAACTAAATATCATACAACTCCCACCGATAAAACCTCCATAGCAATTTGATTCCTTTTACCCTATACCTAGTTGTTATAAGGAGAACAAATTATGTGCCTTCCATCATATCAATTGACATGATGTTAATAGGTGTAATAATTTCAAAAACATTATCTAAAGTCTAATTGACAAGGGGGAACTTGAGTTGGATAACCCCAATGTAACCCCAAATCAATCACTTGACATCTTTAGATATCCATTCCCCAACCATGCCCATTCCATGAATAATGAAAACAATAGAGAAGAATCCTCTCAAAACTATGAGGTTCATACCATTAATGTGGTTCTTAATGAACTCCTTGTTGAAGAAACCATTGCCCAAATCACCTTTCCTTCCACTCCACTTATTGAGGTAGTGAAGTCACCTTCTATTCCTTTGAAAATTGAAACAAAGGAAATAACCATTCCCCTTTCTCCACTTATCGAGGTAATGGGGCTACCAACCTCTCCTTTGGAAGACATACCAAAAGACATAGGCATTACCTCCATATCCTTCTCTTCTAACATACATCAATCCACTATTTCTTTGGAAAACATTCCTAAGGAAGAGGTCACTCTACTTACCTCTCTTATAGAAGACTCACCTTCCCAAACCTTGGAGCCTTTGATTAAGGAAAAGGATGAGGTAACCACTCCTCTCTCTCCACCCATGGGTTTGTCTTTGAGACTAATATCGAAGGGATCAAACCCATCTGTAAGCCTTTCTCTAGATTGGTTCAAAACATGAAGTACCTATCCCAACCCAATGTAGATTGTGCCACATTTCAGCACCATTTTGGGCTTCCTTACCCAAACAAACAAGAACCCCTAACCCCACCATTATCAACCCAACCTTCCACTCCCACTATTGAACCCACCATCATCTCAACCAAACCATTGAAAACCTCTACCCCTCAAGCCATAGTTGAACTAACCAAACCTGTCAGGATACGTGAAACCGAAAGCACACGGTTGATTACCAAACCAAGCAACTTAATATGCAGAAATTAACCAGAATCACAAGTAACTAGAATTCAGAATAACACATGATATGAGAGACAATACACAACTTGTATTAATACTTATACAGAAAAGAATACAATAAAGAAGATGCCACTTCTTCTCCACCACCTCTTCAGAGGCTTCCCACACCTCAAGTGAACAGTAATTTTCTCCTCAAAGCTCTCTCTCTCAGGTCCCAACACACAACTCAAACACAGAGTTGGTGTTCACCTCCAGTGCTCCACGCACACCAAAAGTGCTCCACGCACTCCACAAGTACTCAAGGTACTTCAAGTAGATCTCCCATGAACCTTCAACAACCTACAATTCAACAGACCATACTTATGGAAGGAACTCCCTTGCCTTCCTCTTTGCTCTATCCGAGTACACACCTGTACTCCAAGTAGATCCTACCTGATTCTGCTCCCTGTTGTGTTGTTGTCCTATCTAATCTTGCACACCTGCAAATCAACCTGGTTCTGCACACATGTGAACCTTGACCTTACACACACATACACCTACAGATCAACGATCTTACTTACCATGTAGATCTCCTATATAGGCCATGCACACCTGCTGACCAAGATCCTACACCCCTGAAGAATCTTGCTGACTCTCCAAAACCAGCACCCACCTTGGTACTGCTGTGGAACTAGAAGGAACACCCTTGCTCACCTCACACACAGAAGGAGCTAACTTTGCTCAACTCAAACTAGAACACTTTTCCAATACAACCATGAGTCTATTATATAGATCTCATCCAAACAATAATTAGACATCTAATTACAATAATTAGATCCGCAGCTCTCAGTCTATAATTAGCTCTAATCATGAAAACACTTGGTTCGATAGCTAACTGCCCATAATAAACTCGTAGTTGAACCACACAGGCGACTGACGTCGGTCCCTGTCTGCCTGGAGGTGACCGATGTCGGCCGATCCCTGACTGACGTCGATTGCTTCTCTTCACTATCCTACTGACGTCGGCTAATCAGACCGACACCAGTTGGTCTGACACTCAGCAACCTTTAGCAACCCCTCCAATGGCCTTCTCCATGTTTGCATCAGTGAAGCTTTTAGCTCCACAACCTAACAATCTCCCACTTGGAGATAAACAGTTGCACTGTACCTATACCTATACTCTGTCTAATCTGTTTCCTAGTTTATATCCCTCTTCAAGCTCAATCCTAAAGACAACCCACCACACATATCATGGTGTATCACCTGTCATCTGAGTACCCTGCCACATCCGAACCTACAAACACATGTAGTGAAGTCCTGACCCTACATGTATACCTACTGCTGGTCCCTCTCAAATACCTGAGAACCCACTTCCCTGAATTGGCTCCTAACTCTCTGATAGCTCCCACTACATGGGAATACTTAGGTGTATACCAGACCTCATGTGATTTTGGACACTATACCTGTCCAGCCCTTAGTGTGCTCCGGCTCTGCATCCTAAACCTCGCCAACACCTGATTCACATCAGCTCCCACTGGAGACAAAATCAACCTGTGATCTCCATGTCTCCCATGTCAAAGAATTTCGCTACTTCAAACTCCTCATGACATGCCACTGAACTAATCTTACCCTTAGCTCAGCAAAACCCTGTATGTACAAACCTTGCTAGCAAATATACCATCCACATACAGCAACAGAATGATGTCGCGACTCATCATCCACCTGGTAAGACAAACCACAGTAGTTACCCTGACATTGACTGAAGCCATGCTTCATCCTCCACTTGTCAAAACCTGTACCACTGTCCTACAACTCCTCAAGACCATATACCTGGTCTTCTGTCTCACGTGTTCATTCACTCTATTCTTCAACTAAGGAATCCATTCGTCTCTGTGCTTTCATACCTGCTGGCAACCCTACCAAAACTCCCATTTGGTTCTGCAATCATATCCCTGCCATGCTCCCACCTGTTTCTTGGATCCTTCCTGCTCTACAATCAGCAACAAGTATAAAGAAGAGGAACAATGAATTTGAGGGCCTACTTACGTCTTCAGTCCTCCGTATGGGTGTTTGAGACTCCTTGACAGCGTGCTATCCACCCAAAATCCGTTACAGTGACCAACCTCGGTCACTCCACAGTCTGCATCCGACCAACATCAGTTCCCATGCGTCTATCCCTAACTACCGACCCTGCCGACGTCGGTGTCCCTGCTGCTGACATCGGTCCTTTTGACCGACATCGGTCTTACCTACTGCTTGACATCACCGGCTTCGGTCTGCACATGACCAACATCGGCACCTATCTGTTCGATGCCAGTTCCTCCTGATCGATGCTGGTACCTGTGTTCGCCTGTGAGTGATGACTTTTTATCCATGAGCTCCTTTGAATCAAAACCCATGTCAAAATTGCTCTGCTCAAAAGTATCCAGCACCATCCACTGGTTTCTATCCGCCATCTCCTCCATAAACACCAAGGCTTTCCAGTTCTTAAGCCTATCAAATAAATTTGTCATCCGCTTAAGAACATGCATCTCCTTCCTGCTCATGTGACCAAGCCTACGAAGCCACGTCTCCGCAACAAAAGAAGAATCAGTAATATAAACAAGTAGATAAAGAGTACCTATTTTCTTACCACCAGCTAATTCAAGTGCATCCGCTGTGAGAGTTCTTGTGCATCTCTCATCACCCAATTTTTCTGAAGAAATTAGCCATATCTCCAAACCTAGGACCTGCATGACCTTCATCAACACCTGTGTGTTGGCCACCTGCAATTTCAGCTTCACTTCCCCTTTGCCAATTCTTTGGCAAGGCTCACCAGCTCCTCTACCTGGGGCTGCATGGAAAGAGGCAACTGAATCTTTTATCCAAGATTCAACTTTATCCAAGAAACCTCCCAGAGCATCCTATGCAACAACACCTGCTACATCTGCTTCTTCAGTTCCTTCATGCTGATCTGCTACCAACCAACAATAATCTTTTACCTGCTCTTTCTTTCCATGGGACCATAAGTGACCATCTGTGCTTTTCAACTCCTCCATTCTTAGCTTACTTTCATCTACCATTGCTCTACTCCCACTCAATCAGAAACCCCTAAGAGTGACACGTAACCAAACACAAAAATTGCTTCCTGCAACCTTAGCTCTGATACCACTTGTCAGTGGTATCAAGCTATGAGCCAACAACCTTGCTCTGATACCACTTGTCAGGATACGTGAAACTGGAAGCACACAGTTGATTACCAAACCAAGCAACTTAATATGCAGAAATTAACCAGAATCACAAGTAACTAGAATTCAAAATAACACATGATATGAGAGACAATACACAACTTGTATTAATACTTATACAGAAAAGAATACAATAAAGAAGATGCCACTTCTTCTCCACCACCTCTTTAGAGGCTTCCCACACCTCAAGTGAACAGTAATTCTCTCCTCAATGCTCTCTCTCTTAGGTCCCAACACACAACTCAAACACAGAGTTGGTGTTCACCTCTAGTGCTCCACGCACACCACAAGTGCTCCACGCACTCCACAAGTACTCAAGGTACTTCAAGTAGATCTCCCATGAACCTGCAACAACCTGTAATTCAACAGACCATACTTATGGAAGGAACTCCCTTGCCTTCCTCTTTGCTCTATCCAAGTACACACCTGTACTCCAAGTAGATCCTGCCTGATTCTGCTCCCTGTTGTGTTGCTGTCCTATCTGATCTTGCACACCTACAAATCAACCTGGTTCTACACACTTGTGAACCTTGACCTTGCACACACATACACCTACAGATCAACGATCTTACTTACCATGTAGATCTCCTATATAGGCCATGCACACTTGCTGACCAAGATCCTACACCCCTGAAGAATCTTGCTGACTCTCCAAAACCAGCACCCACCTTGGTACTGCTGTGGAACTAGGAGGAACACCCTTGCTCACCTCACACATAGAAGGAGCTAACTTTGCTCAACTCAAACTAGAACACTTTTCCAATACAACCATGAGTCTATTATATAGATCTCATCCAAATAATAATTAGACATCTAATTACAATAATTAGATCTGCAGCTCTCAGTCTATAATTAGCTCTAATCATGCAAACACTTGGTTCGATAGCTAACTGCCCATAATAAACTCATAGTTGAACCACACAGGTGACCGACGTCGGTCCCTGTCTGCCTAGAGGTGACCGACGTCAGCCGATCCCTGACTGACGTCGGTTGCTTCTCTTCACTATCCTACCGATGTCGGCTGATCAGACCAACGCTGGTTGCTCTGACACTCAGCAACCTTCAGCAACCCCTCCAATGGCCTTCTCCATGTCTGCATCAATGAAGCTTTTAGCTCCACAACCTAACAAAACCAACTCCACCTGACATAGCCCAATTAGCTTCCCCCATTAAGCCTGTCAAAAACCTATGTGTACTACCTACTCAAAGCCTTACTCACCCTCCTTTAAAGTTATATTTAACACCACCTATCCCACCAAAGGAACCCCAAGTCAAGCCAACCAAGAAGGAGGAGCCACCTAGGATCCCAAAAGCCAAAACCTTACCACTTATTTCTACCTTACCCTCTATTTTTGGGACCACATCCTTCTTCTATCCAAGGACCTCATCCTTCCATTAAGAAAACGCATCTCCCAAAAGTAACCCAAACCCAACCTCCTCTTCTACATATACCCCTACTTATTATTTTCATGCCCTCTACTTCCCAACCCTCCACTACTAAACATCTTACTTTTAACCCTTCTATTTTTAAATCACCCACTACCAAGCCTACTACTTCTAAAAATTTGGCCTCCAAACTACCAACCACCAAGAATACTCCACCACCCAAAACTCTCTCTACTAAGCCTACTCCTAAGAAAGCTTCTACCTCAAAAGTCAAAATTCAAACTCCAACATCCATTCCACATTTACCCGAGTCTTACTCAACCATCCTGTAGATATTATTGCAAGTTTTTTGCTTGACTTTGCCTCCCATCAAACCATTTAACTCCCATATTCCTAAGCCATCTTGGTTTGATGACAATCTAATTTTCTCATACCATATAACTCTAGGACATTATATGAAGAACTATAAATCTCTCCAAGTCCTAGTCCATTAGCTATATGTTGACAATGACCTATTGTCAAAAAAGCCACTCATAACCCCATAGCCACTCTAGGAACCACAAGCCATCACCCCAAGCCTACCTTCTCTCACACTCTTATCCAAGAGTGAGGAGGAACTAAATAAATCCTCTCACCTTATCCTTCCCCAAATCCATACCATCTATGTGGACACATGATCATAAACCCAATAAAAGGATAAAGGGAAGGAAAAGGTGTTCATTCCATGGACATACCCTTCCCCTACCACTCAACTAAACCCAAACATCCACATCTTCTCCCAAACCCAAGATATCCATCTTGGGTACCTCTCAATCCAACCCTTTCAATTCAATCCAAAGAGTAGTTCTAAATCAACTTCACTAAACACTGATGAAGATTAGTTTATATGAGCTAATAAATACCTCACCCCATTATCGCCAAGCAATGATAGAAGCTTTATAGTCCATAGAGGTCTAACCAAAAGATTTGTAACCTCTAGTATCCTTTGTCAGAGCCCTCTATCTTTCACCCCTTGTTACCTTTAAATATTTGAAAATACCCTCCATTCATCCCCAGGATCCAGATCCTCCTCTCTTCATTACTGCATACATCAACCAAACCTACATCAAGAGGGTTATGATTGATGGAGGGGATAGCATCAACATTATCTCCCCCGATGCATATGACCAGATGAAATTATTAGAGAACATTATGTCAAAAACCATAGTGGTGGTTTATTCCTTTAATGACACTATGGTAACAACTCTAGGAATTATCATCCTCCACATTCATTTTAGATCTTGCATGCTTCTTGAGTTCTTATACATAGTGGAAGGTGAGTTCTAATATAATGTTCTACTTGGAAGCCCTTAGATCTATTTCATGAATTGTGTACCATCCACCCTACATCATTGCATCAAATTTGAGCATGAAGGTCAAGTAGTTACCATACAATCTAACCCAAGTCCTTTTACATCATGTAATATGGTGTACCACCCAAATGATGTTCTCCTCCTTCCCACCACTAAGTCTTCATCAACCAACGATGATTACACTTCTTTTACAAACCAATCCTCAATTAACTTATCCATTTATTCCACCCAAATCCCTGTAAAGGACCCCTTAGATCCACATTCCAATATCTCTCACTTTGGGAATATCACCTCTTGGCCTTGGATGACTTCCCTACTCCTAAGGAGTATGAGAACCTTGACCAGAACCCTAGTTATGACCCCAATACTAGAACCAATATTTATTTTGGGCCTCCTAATCTCCAAATTAATCTTATCTATAGGGAACTTGATCAACCACTTACCACTTCCTTGACCTCCTCTTCTCCTCGGTCATTCACCTTCAATTTCTCCAACCTAGATAAACTGGAGTTTACCAAGACATAAGGCTATAGGTGTTGGAAGGGATTTTATCTAGGAGATTATGAGCATGGACCACATGAGTTAGCTCTATGTTAGACTCAAAAGCCTCATAAAATATTTGGTCTCAATTTCACTCTACCCAAAGAGCCAACAGACTCAACTCCCATTACCATCATTGACAAGGAAATCCCATCCACACTATCCATTCCATCATCAACATTTGAATATTTTGACATCATCCCACCTAAATTTTTTTCATCAACATGATCAAAATTGGACCCATAACTTATCAAAAGGATGGGGAGACCATAACCATTCCTCTGACTCATCTTGAGATACTAGGAGATGACTCTCCTACCATTAATACCATTTGATGTCAAGATGATGACTCTATTCTTACCTATCTTGATGTAGAATATTCTTCTATCCATAAGTCCCCTCCTCCTGAGATTTCAACCATGTTGAATGAATCCACATTGGATAACAACTTGGGTACTCTGGATAGCCCACGTATTGTTAAAATTGGCCAATCACAAAATTTTGAGGAGCTTTAAGATTTCCCCTCCGTGTGAGACCATAATAAATAATTTGTTTGGTATTACAGTGACATACCAGGAATAAACCCCTCCATTTCCACCCATAATATAGTCACCAACCATGATGCCAAGCCAATTAGGCAACAACTTCATCAGATGCACCCTTGCATAACCCTTCTCATTAAAAAATAACTTCAACACCTCCTATCCATAAATTTCATTCAACCCATTGATTATCCCAATGGGTCTCAAATGTCATCCTATCACCAAATCCATAGTGGTACTTCGTATTTGTGTCAAATTTCATGACCTTAACCTTGTTTTCCCAAATGATAACTTTTCCTTATCAAGCATTGACCAGGTAATTAATCTTATAGTTGGCTATGAGATGTTATCTCTTATGGATGGGTATTTGGGTTACAATCAAATCTTGATTGCCCCTGAATATCAACATAAAATTGCCTTTATTACTCCCTAGGGAACTTTTTTCTATATGTTCATGTCTTTTGGTCTGAAGAACATTGGTGCAACCTACCAGTGTGTTATTACCTACATCTTCCATGACCTTATTCTCAAAATCATAGAAAACTATGTCAATGACCTTCTTGGGAAATCTAAATGTTGTAAAGATCATTTGGCCATTCTCAAGATTATCTTTAAATGTCTCATCCATTGCCATGTTTTACTTAACCCCAAAAAGTGTATTTTTGGGGTCTTGTCAGGAAAGCTCCTTGGTTTTATCATCTCCCTTAAAGGAATTGAAATTGATCTCACTAAAATCAACACAATCCTCAACATGCCTCCTCCCACCCACCTCAAGTAACTACATAGCTTGTAGGGGAAGCTCAAATCCATTCATCGCTTTCTCTCTCAGCTCTTCGATCAATGCCAACCTTTTCACCACCTTTTGAAAAAGGATGTCTCTTTTAAGTGGAATAAAGACTATCAAAAGGCCTTTGATTCACTTTTTTACCTTTATATTTCTACCACCAACCACTCTTTAGGGGCAATGTTGGCCCATCGAGATGAGCAGCATAAAGAGCAAGTCATCTACTACATAAGTCATACACTTATAGAATATGAGACTTGGTACACCTATAATGATAAAATTTACCTCATATTAATCTTCATTGCCTCTAAACTTTTCCACTACCTTCTCAATCACAAGACATATGTCATAACCAATACCAACACACTCAAGTATATGCACTCTAAACCATACCAAAACTAGTGTATGGCTAAGTGGCTCATACTCTTAGCTGAGTTTGACCATGAGTTCCTCTAGTAAAAATTAATAAAACGGAAATTCATCATCAACTGATTGGATGAATCACCCTTATAAGATAACCAATCATCCTACCTTAAAATTCTCAATGAGTCCATCATCACCCTTTCTCAAGAAGACATAACCTATCAAATGACCATGCTCTTCGATGGATCAAAATGCCAACATGGTGGGGGATCTGGTATCATCCTTATTCCCTTTGATGTTTAACATCTTCCTTTATCAGTCAAACTTGAATTTGATTATACCAATAATATGGTTGAGTACAAAGCCCTAGTGATAGGTCTTCAAACTACTTTAGCCTTAGGAATTAAAACAATAAGCATCTTTCATGACTCCCAACTCATGGTCAATCAAATCAATGGTTCTTACCAATGTAATAATGACATTTTATAGTAGTAAAAATAATTTGATAATGTACTCTTAGCATCATTTTAACATTACCATATCCAAACCATTCTATGATCTACGAATAAGTTTGTTGATACAATGGCTTCTCTCACTTCCTAGATCCCATCTACACCCTCTGAATCTAAGTTTTCTATCATTATCCATCATCTTAGCATGCCTTCTTATATCAATTCAAACTCTTAAACCATATTTAATGTAGAAGAGACCCAACCTGACCTTTGGTATAAGCATATCTTTGACTATCTCAACCTTGCCATCATCCCTTCTAATATTTATAGGAATGGCTAGAGAGCATTCATTTAGGGTACCTCAAATTACACCATATTAAGGGGAATCCTTTACAAGTATGGCTTAAATGGCCTTATTTTTTGTTGCCTACATAGCCACAAAATCTCTCATGATATCAAGGAAACACATGATGGGATCTATGGAGAACTCTTTATTGGCCTAACCATCACTAAATGCATCCTTCACCTTGGATATTATTGGCACACTCTCAACCAATATTATTGTGATTATGTGAAGAAGTGTGTTAAATTTCAACAACATACCAATTTACATCATGCACCTAGCCATTGTCTCTAAGTATCCAAAGATTTTTGGCCCTTCTTGTAATGGGGTCTAGATCTTATTAGTGAAATTAACCCCATTCTTCATAGCAACATCATTATATCATCACTATAATATAATATTTCACCAAATGCATAGAGGTTATTCCTCTCATCTCAACCAAAGTTTAAAATATTGTTTATTTATCAACCATCACATTATTTATCATTTCGGTGATCCTCATAAAATTATCACTGACAATGGTAAATATTTTAAGAAAAAATAAGTCTAAGGTCTTTGTGACGCATTCAATATCAAGTTAAGTTTCACATAACCTTATTGTCCATAAGCTAATGGATAGTTGAAAGCTTCTAACAAGACTCTTAACAACATGCTTACTAAAATGGTTAATGTGTCTGGTTGAGATTGGCATTTACACATCCCCTTTACCTTATGGGATATCATACTAGAATTCAAACCCCCATGGGTGCTACCCTTTTATCTCTTATGTTTAGAGTAGAGGCTATCTTACCTCTCCATATCCAAATTCCTTATCTTCACATATCCTTATATGATCTCATCTCGAAAAATGATTATCATCAAGAATGTTTAGCCCAACTTGAGCTACTTGATGAACATCATTTAGCTGTGCTTACCCATCTTTATATCTATCAAGAGAAAATCAAGTGCATTTATAACAAATACCTCAAAGTGTGAGAATTCAATATTAGAGACCTCATCTTAAAGTAAAATCAACATGTCACCAATATGGAGAAAATCAAGTGGGACAAGTTTACTTTCAATTGGATTGGACCTTATATCATAATGCATAAATATGGATCAGGAGCTTATTAGTTGTCCTCTCTTGAAGGGAAATTGGAACCTAAGCCCATCAATACTTCACATATGCATCCTTTCTTTTGTTAAACATGATCAAACTCACCGTTTTATCTAACTTAAGTTCATCCCTTGTTTTCACCAACATTCATCTCCTTATTCCAAGGATAACTAATTAAATCCAAAATCATGTGATTAAACCATCACAGTTATAGCCCTAATCCTAAATATGGGTACCATGGCTTTACCCATAGCATGATTCTCATAGTGCTTTATATCCCTTTATAGGATGAATTCTCATGGTCATTGTCTCTTAAACCTCTTTTACCCATCATCAACCTTCTTGTGCTCTAGTTCTACCTTCATAAAGGTAACCCTTTTAAACCTATATAAGCAAATCCATGTCAATAGCAAAAGTAAAAAAATCAAAAAATCACAATAAAAGCAAAAAAAATCATATATTTTATGCATCATTCCAAGCATTTGTAGACTGCTCCCGAGAAGGATAGTTTCCAAAATCAATAAAAATTGCTCAATGTAAGGTGGATTGTTCCCTTGAAGGATAGCTACCAAAAGACTTAAACAAATCTCACAAACTTAGACCACTCCCTTGAAAGGTGGCTAAGCAATGCATTTTTCAAAGCACAGTAGTTCTTAGGAAGCTTCTCGCATCGATCAGCTTTGTGATCAAAAGACCCATTATCAAAATCAAACAAAGCACAAATAATTTTGGAATCCACAATCAACTTTCATAAGTAGACTTTTTGCATCGATCAGTTTACACCTTATATGACATGGACTTGTTTATGGTAGCTCTTTGTTAACCTATAGAAGAGGTATGCTAGTCTCATAAGAAGATTCCATTTTCATCCATATCCCCTTTATACCCTCTATAAATAATGGATTTATGAGCTTACTCAACATTATAAGATCATGAAACTTTTTAACCAACTAACGAATGCTAATGCAAAGCATTCGAAAGGCTTATGTTCATAAGTTAATCTTAATTTAGTTTGTTTTAGTCCTTGCCAACGAATAAGCATCATGCCTTCTTCTTATTCCCTCATACCTACTTTTTGATACATTCATTTAGACGCTTGTCTTTTGATTTTCCTCTCTTTTTTATCTTTTTCACATTTAGTTTTGTTATCCAACTTACTCTATGTGTTTTTTTTAACCAATCTCATACATCACACATCATTTCATCCTACTAACCAAATACAATAACTAGTCATCGACCATCTATCATATCTACAACCATTTAATCAGACATCAAAAAATGAATGAGTCATTCACATATGTTATCCACCACATGTCTAATCTAGATAAGGAAGCATATACTCATTAATTTAAAACATGATCCTCATCATCAATACCCATAACCATGATCATATCAACATCATAACACCATAAACATATTTATCATGAACATAAATTAAATAATCACATCCATAAGCAACACCAATGCACCATATCCACATCATGAACATAATCATCAATAACCATAACAATAATCACAAACATCATAGCCATGTCTAATAAAACATAACATCATCACATCATGTACATAACAACATCCATCAAATATCAAACATCATCATAAGCATAAACTAAATAGCCACATCATCACATGCCTAGCAAAATAAGGAAACATAGACTCATTAATTTAAAAGCATCCCCATTTCTAATGAGTCACACATCTAGCCATAAGCATCATAACATCATTATCATGTAAACAACATCTACATAACCAATCACATCAAATAATCATAAACCATATATCATCATCATCATCATTTATCACATCAATATATCAAAAATTCATCCTTATATGTCATCCATTACATGCTTAGCTAGGTGAGTAAACATAAACAATAATAAACTAATCATATGTAGCATCGTGATCATAACAATAATGACATCCATAACCATCAGTGAAATACATAAACCATAATCACATCTATATATTATGAACTCATAATCAAAATAATAATAATAATATAATAATGTACATGTCTCTCATAGGGATATATACATCAACTCCCAAGATAGTATCAAAATCATATAATACATCAAATATAAGGTCTCAAACGAGTCTAAGAACCTAAAGTACCACTACCCCCTAGAGCTTGCCCACCTCTTGAACATGCCTGTCCAAGTGTAGACGTAACCCACTGACTCGATGTCACACTGTTATCCCCTTTGATGATCCTTACTCTATGCTCACCCCATCTAGGCTCATTTAGAAGATGTAAAAACCAAGGCCTCATAATACCATAGCTCCTCAACTATCGCTACATATATCACCATAAAAATAGTCTTTGATGGTCTTGTAGGTGCCAGTACTCACCCTCCTACCTATTTGAGAGAATATCTCTCATAAATAAACCTTAGCTAGCTGAGCTCTAGCCTAATCTCTCTCCCCAATAATAGTGGCCACCTAGCCCTGTGTTGTGTTACTCTCCTAGGTCACCATTACTAAGGCTCCCTATGTTGTGACTAGTGTTGCCCATGCCTAGTCTCTCTCTATAATCAACATCTATTTATTAGGGGCATCTACCTCCATCTAATCCCCACCCCCACCTCTATGTCTACATCCATGTCCGACTGGCCATCATCTCCTCCAAAAACTATTGCATCATAATGTAACTAAAACCATACAGGGTACTCATCAGTGACACCTACATCATCAATCTCTACCCTTGCTGGTAGAAGATCATGGTTAATGAACTCATCAACTAGCTCTAAAACGAGCAATGGGAACTCTACATCCTCCCTTTGGTGCCTCAAAAACACCCCTAAAATATCTTGGATGAGACCAAACTATCTCCTCACCCTATCAAAAAGGATTAGCTCTACCTTATTGTCTCACCTCTAGAAAATCCATCCATAGCTCTGTAATGATAGGGTCTACCTAGCATATCTTGCCCATGTAGGTAACTTGACATATGGATACCAAATGACCTCACCCTTCACAAGTGCCTCTAATCAGTTTATATACCAATCTAGGTCTCAGGTTCCTCCTCCTGGTCATGTAAGCACAGAATTAACTCTCCATCACATATAGCCAACCTTATGTTCCATTTGAGTAAAAATATGCCATAGTAGTTTAGCTAGTCTCAGTACCTTGATATGCTCGTATACCCAGCAATGTAACATGAAGTTGATGTTAATCTCATATCTCCTATGAGTACAGTATCCCCATAAGTCTTGATATATAAAAACTAAGAGGACAGGTGCCCATGCAAATACTATCTGATCCAACCACATATTAACAAGAACCCCCAAGAACATGTATGAAAATCTGCCACTACTAGAATATGGTAGAGCATAACATGTAATGGTTATCATCATCATAAATATCCATCTCACTCACCTATCCTCATGATATAGAGTTGTATACTGAAATCCTCCCGAGTGTCATCTCACAAGAATGAGGTCCACTCTATATAGATGATCTATGTGCTCATCTCACTCATCACTACTAATATGATATATCAGCTCACCTCACAATGGTAGCTACACTATATGGTGGATATCCTTTGGTAGGATGGTGATCTCTCTAATTAGTAGTAAGAAAGTGTTAGTGGTCATGTCTCATCTCTCAATGAGGGACACTAACATAGATATATTATGTGGTATGTGTTGTTAGTACTTCATCCCTCTTAGGCCAACTTCAGTCATGTGATCCCAATCCTCATTATTCATGCCTTAACATACCTCATCAAAGATCTAGTGCACTCTATCCTGCATCTATGACTTCTCCCTTACTTGTAAGGTTATACTAATACCTTAGTTCACCTAGTCTGCCAAACTTTGCTTATAAGTTAACCTATTTTTATCGTCTCTTACCTTAACCTATTCATCTAATCTACCCATCCTTTACCTAATCCTACCTACAACACATCACTCCTTAACCTTATCTACCATATCATACCTTCACATCATTCAAACCTTCATCCCTTCATACTAATTTACATTAACTTTATTTTACCTCATAAAAACCGTTGACGGTCGAATATCGACTGATGATAGTTCTTTTTAGAACCTCCATTTCTTTACCATCACCCACTAATGGTTAGGTGGTTAGCTACTCATGGTCTACTCATTAGCTATTTGATGATTGCCTATTAACTGATGATGGTTGATAATGACCACTGATGATTGATAATAACCATTGATGGTCACTATGTGCTGACTATTGGTGACCTAACCCTAAGTCTACTCACCAAAACCTCTTAACAACCCATAAATTCATTCACTCTTACATAAAACACAAAAATAAACTACCCTACCCTTACTTTAAAACCACAAATTCCCCCCTTCTTTACAAATTGCACCTTAAACACTACACTACCCACTCCCACACCTACCCACATAATATAAATGGTAGCAATCACAACACAACCAAATTTAAGTACACCCCTACCTTATTTCATGATCACCATCATGGAGGCACCCTAGTAACCATCATTTCTTGGCCTTTCCCTCTATCTCATCCTCTCTACATGTTGGTTGGTTCTCCTTTGCTTTGGCCACTAAATTAGCCTTTATCCTCATATGGACTCCACTAATCAACAAACAACTCAATCACCAACACTCAATCTCTCACAACTGTCTCTTATAACCATCATCATTTTTCACCTTGTATAAAATAATAAAAGTCATAGTGGGTCAATTAACAAATAAGGAAATAAAATGTCTCATTTCAATTTTAACCCTCACCATTTTAGCGCTGATGTATGATCACCGACAGTCACTTGGCGACTATCGACGGTTGACCATGACCATCAATAGTTAACCCCTTTAGGGATTTTCCAATCACACCCAAACTTTTTTTAACATAATAACACTACACTTACATACCATTATAATACCCATTCTTTGCCAACCAACCAACTAACCACGTCACCTTGCCATTGGTAATTTTGGCCCAAAATTTAGCATGCCTTTTGATGAGCTCACCTTGGTCATTTTGACCACAATGACTACATTTCCATGCTAAAAAACTTAAAATTGTGTTGTTTTTACACACCAACCATCGAGGTACCTCAAATCACAACACTTTGTGACCTTGACACCTGTGACCCTTTTGTGTCTTCCCAAGATCACATCCTACTTTAAATACCTGAGAACATATTGACCTTGCCTAATAGACTTGAATTTATGATTATAACCATAACTACCATGCTGAATGTAGTTTCTTGGTCCACTTGTCACTTTTCATTTTATTACCATGATTTACAAACTACCTCAACTATGGTAACTTAGTCTATGCACGATCTATGATATCACACTTAGTCACATTTTGTGTGCATACTTGTGCTTAATTTCCAAACCTCTCACCAACTTTATCACTCACTTCACCATTTTTCAAACATGTCATTAACTTTATTTCACCTTATTGATTCCCAATTTGAGGGGGAACACCTCCTCCATACTCAGGGCATCTGACCTTGTACCAACCTTCCATTTTTTGTTTTATAACTTGAAGATACAAATTGCATAACAAAAAAGGGTAAAATATAGACACTATAAAACCATACCCTATGGTTCTAGATTTCGTACTAACCCTTAAACCACCCATAGACCCCCTTGAGACCATTTACCCCACCAGTCATTAGTGGAAATGGCTAACTTTATCCATTTGTGACTATGTCCCTAACCACCAACGATCAACCCTTAACCACCAAAAGTTAACCTCAACCGCCAATGGTTTGCCCTTAACCACCACAAAGGTTAAATACAAATAAAAATCCAACTTGTTTTTCTACTAATAGTTATTTGATCCACCATTTTGCATAATCAATGCATGTTGAGCTTAAATTTAGACACCTTATTAGACACCTTGTTCAACTTATTGTTTTACCACTCCCTTCCCTCTATATTAAGAGAGGAAGAGGAGGTGAAAAAGATGAGATAACTTCTTATCAATTTTTTTTCTATAGGTATTCTTCTAACTAAAAGAGACTAGGACAAAGATCAAAAGTGTAGCAACTTATCAGTTAATAGCCAAGGTATTATTACTCTACCAAAATTACTTCAGAATCTACAAGCTTTCAGCCAACCTCAACATTATTCAAACCAACAACAACAAAGCTAGTATTTATTCCTTATTAGGATTCAATAATTATTTTCTATCATTCCTTGTGTCACTTTCCCTCTACCTCATAACCAGTATCTAATCTAGATTTACCTTTCAAAACCCCTTATAACCTTCCCAACTAAACTTCTTTTCCTAAACCAGATCTCATAATAACCGTCAATGGTTTCCTAACTATTGATGATTTGACCCTAAACACCAATGATCATTAACTAATTATGGTTACCCAACTATCAATGGTTTGACCCCAACCACTGGTGGTCTTTATCTATCATTTTTAATAATAAGCTTATTTCACCTATCAAACCCTGACCACATCCCTTTTTTTGAGTTTTTATCTTATCACAGAGGATCACTCAATCTTCTAAACCATGTTTGATTTATTTAGCTATGATATCTAATCACTTATTGCTATAGTTAATCAAAATCACTTATTTCCTCTCAAGCACTACTTGTGTTTCATTTTAGTATATTTTGTTATTTATGTATGTAATTTTTATTTCATTTTTAGAAGTTACTTGTTTAAAAGTGTGGATTGACAACCTCTAAGTAAGCTTATGATTCTTGGATCAATCTCATGCTAGGTAATTCACCCTACTATCCAACTAATCAACCACTTCTTTAGTGTTTTCTTATCTTTAGGTCATCCCTCCCTAGATAAAGAGGAGTCTCCACAATCATTTGATCAATGTGTGCACAACATAACAGGTTCTACTAACCTCACCCTACTTTCAAGTTTTAAAACTTTATTTCTAAAGAAAATAAAGAAAATTTTTAGAGAAACACTACCATTTCCCAAGATAAGAGATACTCCATTAAACATCTTGTATGTAGCCACAATAGTTACAATAAAACATTTTCTAAATGAGTAAGTTTTTGTGATGAACAAGGGTTTATGAAATGAACATTCAATCTCAACAAAGGTAAAATATATTAAAATACTCCATGATTTGATGGTAATGAGATTTCAAGGCCTCCTCTAACATTATCAAGCTCAGAATCATACTTAAATAGGGTCTATAGGTCAGAACAGGGCAAAAAACCACATAAGATCTCCATAGAGTCATAGGCAAGTGAAGAAGGGTTAGCTTAATAATATTGGTTCATAAAAGAGAAGATGTAATAGGCCAAATACTCTTAGGGGAAGGAGACTACACCTATGCCCTCTATAGACACTGGAAATCCACACACCATGATTCTAAATGTTGAAATTCCCTTGGACCACCTTAGGACCCCCTTGGGATGAAATTGACCTTTTGACCATAAACCAAGCCTACCAATAGTCAGTTTGACCAACTAACTTAGCTTACCCCTTTAGCCACTTTTTGCCTTAGCCCTTGACCATCGATGGTCAGGATGACCTCTGATGATCACCTTGACCATCGATGGTTAGGGTCCACCATCCCAAAATCCAACATATAAACCATCCACCTTGATTTTCTAAAAATATCTCATCTAAATTTGCATGTGAGCCATTACATGTGAAGTTAAAATTAGAAGGCCCAGTTGACATCTTGTTGCACCTCTTCTTATTTGTCTATAAGAAGAGATGATTAGGGAGGTGAAATTCATCTACAATTATTATCAAGAGTTTATGCATCTAAATTTTATTTTTTCTAGGTCAATCATCATCAGTAATCTAGAAATCTAGCCATCACATCAGAGAGCCAACTTGCCATCGTTGCTCTACCAAAGCATCAAGTACCATTACTCTATCAGAATCATGCTAGAATCCACCAACAAGCCAACCACCTCAACCACTCATCTAACTAATCTTTTTCAAGCTAAGTATTTATTATCTGATATTCATTTACTTTATTTATATTTTATAATTAACCCAACACCAACCCATCTCTCAAAATCCAACTTTGGGATCTCACCAACTAGCTATCTACCAACCCAGACCTACACATAGTAGTTACCAATGGTTTGTCCAACTGTTGATGATCACCTTAACTGCCAACAGTCACACCATTCATCGATGGTCACTATGGTATAAACTAATAACAAGTTATTTTTACCCTCTTATCCCTAAATAGATCTAATTTTTTGTGTCCCTACCTATTTATAGAACCCTACCTAATTTTTTGAAGCACACTCAACCCATTTAGCACTAGTGTTGACTTGCTTATTAGTCATTTTAATTTATTTTATTACCAAGCATTTTTTGTATTTAGTTTAAGTACTTTTTTATTATTAATGCAATTACTTTATCCTCTATTTATAAACTTAATTGTTAAAATGTGTGGATTGATAGCCCCTGAGGAAGCTCTTGCTTTCGGGATCTAGCTAGCGCTAGGCAATCCACTCATTTATCTATCTAACCAACCATTTGATTTAGTGTTATCTTAGATGTAGGTCATCCTCCCAAACAAAATAGGAGTTCTTCATAATCATGTAATTCAATGTATACACAATCTAACAAGTTTTTTAACCATACCCATATTTAGTTTCTTATTTTTCCCTTTTCAAAACATAAGTTGAAATTCATTGAAACATTCTAGCATGCCTAGTGGGACCCTTGTGTTTTTAATTGGGTTTATTTTATTTGCATCTATATATTCTTCTCTCTAATTTGTACTCATAAACAAAATCAAAATTTTCTTTTGGGCTTAAAATTAAGTGCATACATCAATTGCTTGTAATCTTAGATCACACAGTTTAGCTTAAATCAAAGTAATTCTATCGTAGCATCACCTTTTATTTCAGACACTAAACTAAACCACCTTCATCAATTAAACATAAAACAAACTTGAGACAAAGCTTGACTAGTATTTCATCACTTAGTAGTCACCTTACCCTTTCCTAGAAATCTTACTTAAAGGTCATTACTAAGGGTAGAACCAACTTAGCTCTCTAGTTGAGTATAAACTTTAAAAATTAGTACATATTGGCTAAACAATTGACACCCTTATCACTACAGTGTGTGAAGTGAGGGGATAGGCCCCAATACCAAACCATGTATTGATTCCTAATATATATTTTTTTATGATCCTAAATAACCTAAAACCAACCATAGACTTCATTTCTAATATCCACTTGACAAGCCAATTTCAATCACATAATTCTTGAAAGCTTAAGGCATAAGCCAAAAGAGAGACTAAAAAGAAATTTAAGACTTAACATACTTTTTAGTGTGTATTTGATTTCCTTGCTCTTTTTTTGTCTTCTCTCTATTTGATTGGTGAGATTGTGTACTCTCTTTCCCTTATCTCGTATGGTTCTAACTCGTCAGTAGTAAAAAAACCTAGCAAAATAGAACCCATCACTAAATTGGTCAACCTCTTCTACTGCCTCATCCATGGACTATGTCTCTAAACCAGTAGACTCTCCTCGCCCTTCAAGAAGTCCTCCTTTCCCTTGAGAGCTTCCCCAAGGAGATGCAGACTTTGCCACCTTCTTAGATTATAATCCAGTAGCCCTTTAGCATTATCTTAACACCATGCCTCACTATACTCCTACTTCAGTTCCACCTATAGATCCACCTTATGGCATGCCTCCCCACCTTATGGGAAACACTTCTATTTCCATAGTCACCACCTAACCATTAGTTACCCATGCCTCTTCATCCACCAATAATCCCTTTGATACTACTGTGGAAAACTAACTTACCCAGCCTAAAAACACCCTTAGACCTTCCACCCCCACCAATGACTTCTCTACCTTAGGAGCAACCTAGCCACTAGCTACTTATACTCCCCTCCCTATGGGAGTGCCTACTACTAACATTACCAACCTCCCTTCAACCAATACTCCACTTCAAAAAAAATTGGTACCTATACCTTTTACATTACCACCCATCACCACAAGGGTCACCACCCTTCCTTTGATCACTAACCTAACCACTACTCCTACCCAAAAGGTGCCCATTACACCAAAACTAGGATACATCCCTAACCCATAAGGGTATGTACCTCTACCTACTACCCAACCACCTGCATCTACATACCCTTACATATCTTCCACCCAACCACCGGTCTCCACATATCAATATGTGGCAGCTTCTCAACCTCTAACCAATTATTAGTATGTTACCCAACCACCACAATAATATGCACCTTACAACCTTCTGAGTACATAACCCCAAACAGACCTCATGAATAAGCTCATGGATAAGATGACTACCTTAGAGTTAGCTATTTTTAGATCTCACAATGTCTTATCATATGATCAAATCTGTAACAAGCCCATCCACCCATTTGTGCCTATAAGACCATATCCTCCTCAATGGGAACTTCCCAAGTTCTCTAAATTTCAAAGTAAGGAGGACCCCTAACAACACCTTATGGCATTTAGGCATGCATGTTATCTAAGTTCCTATGATAATTCCCTCCTTCTTCATACCTTCTCCATGTCCCTATTTGGTCTAGTATTAGATTGATATAATGCCATAACCAAACACTCTTTGTTCTCCTTCACCCATTTGGCCCAAACCTTCTTGTATCACTTTTTGATAAATATCTCTAAGAAGGTTTCCATCATAGACCTTTACTCTATCTAAAAATTTGATGATGAATCTATTACCTATTTTGTAGCTCATTGAAGGAGCCTAATCAATCATCTTTCCTTCTCCTTACCCTAACCCAAATTAATAGAGACTTTTGCTCAGGCATGTGCCAAGAACATCTCTTCCACATTAAAAGTTCAAATCTTCATAACCTTTGTTGAGGCTTTTACCATGGTGCATAAATTAGAGGATAGAGCCATCGATGAAGGAAAGCTAAAACTAAGAAACAAGAACTTTACCTACAAAACCAATGAGGCTTCTTCCTCTAAATTGAGCAACCAAACCAACATCAGGACCAAAAGCAAGGGAAATACAAACATGGTTATTCTTAAAGTCACTTATTTTCCATCTATCAACCAACCAAATTCCTCTAACTCCTCAAAACAAAACATGAGAAACCAAAATTAGAACAACTAGAAGCAATTCACCCCACTTGGAAAATCTTATGATTCAATCTTACAGAATTTATTGAAGGCCATCATCATACAACTTCCTCCTATCAAACCACCTCAAAAATTTGATTCTTCTCATCTTACACCTAGTTGGTATAATTATAATGATCTATGTACCTTCCATCTAGTATTAGGGCATGATGTTAGTAGGTGTAATACCTTCAAGAGTGTTATCCAATCTCTCATTAACAAGGGGGAGCTTGTGTTGGATAACCCTAATGCACCTAAAAACCAATCCCTTGACATTTTTAGGTAACCTTTCCCCAACAATGCACCTACCAAAAATGAGAGTAACATAGTTGAGTATTCTCACGATGCCCATACTGTTAATATCATTCTTGGCATGCTCATTGTTGAAGAACATGTGCCCAATCTATTTATTCTTTGCCCTCTCCACTTATTGAGGTAATAGTTTTACCTTCTCCTCTTTTGGAGATCTAAGCTAAGGAAGCAACCCTTTTTCCTTCTCCACTTATTGAGGTAGTGGAACCATCAACCCCTCTTTCAACTAACATACTAGAACAAGCACCCATTTTACCTTCCCCCTCAACCATCGAGTAATTTACTACCCCTTTAGAGATTATTCCCGAAGAGGGAGCCCCCATGTCTACACCTCCCATAGAGGAGTCACCCATTCAAATATTTCATCCTTTGATTGAGGAAAAGGGTGAGTTTACCATCCTTTGGTCTCAACCTATGGGCTTATCTTTCAATTTCACTATCCAAAGAACATAACCAGTCTACAAACCATTTTCTCAATTAGTGTAGAAATTAGAATTTTTCTCCAACCCTGACATGGATCAAGCCATAATTTGGTAGCAATTAGGGCTCCCTTACATCACCAGATGGGAACCTCCAACCACTTCTTTAGTAAACCAACCCACCACTCCTATTATCCAAACCCTTATCTTACCAACAAAACTGATAAAAGCCTTTACCAACCCAATAATTCCTTAACCATTTAATGCATCTAATCCCAAAAAAACCAAATCACCTTCTCCAACCAAACTGACCAACCAACCAAAAACCTTGACATCTTCCCTACATAGAGCTTTATTCACCCATTTATGAAAGTGGAGCTCACCTCACCAAACCCAACAACCAATTACAAAACCAAATCAACCAAGGAGGCAAAGCCAACAAAAGGCTAGAAGGACAAACTCCTACCTCCATCCAACTTGCCCTCTATCTTGGGGCCTCATCCCTCCACTCTGATTAAGAAGCCAGCCATCCTAACTAAAACACAACCACCATTATTAGTTACACTGACACACTTGCTTTCTGACACACTTATCTTCACTAAACTAGTAATGACTAAGCTACCTACCTTGAAACCTCCTACCTCCAACACATCAACCTTCACCTTGCCAAAACCTAAACCATCAACTACGAGCACCACCTTACCCAAACATTTCATCACCAAACCTATTCCCAAAGGGACTTCTACTTTACCAACCAAGCCCAAAACACCTAAACCCTCTCCACCTTCAGTTAAGTCTTATTCTACCATTTTCCAAAGGTTATTACACACTTCTTGCTTGACCTTGCCTCCTGTCAAACCATTTGACCATCTTGGTTCAAAACCCACCTAGTATAATGATTTTCAAGTGTGATCCTAGCATAGGACACCAGGGCATGACATGGATAATTGTAAGGCTCTCCAAATCATTACCCATAAACTCTATAATGAGGATGATCTACTAATAAAGGAACCTCCCACATGCCCATCACCAATCTATCCAATAACAACCACTACCCAACATCTACCTATTCCCCCATGTTCTCCTCAGAGTAATGAGGAACCAAACCCATCTCCTACCCTAACTCTACCCTCTATTCATACTATCTATGTGGTCACATGATCACAAGCTCAACAAAAGGATAAGGGGAAGGCCAAAGTACCCATTCTATGGACATACCCATCTTCTACCTCCCAACCTAACCAAAATAAAACACCTTCACCTTCAATCAAACCCAAGATATCTATCTTGGGTACCTCCTAATCTAACCCCTCTGAGTCTATCAAGAGAGTGGTGCTCAAACAACTTCACCATGCCTCGACAAAGATGAACTTATATGAGTTGATTACTACTTCACCTCATCATCACCAAGCAATGATTGAGGCATTGTAGTCGGTAGAGGTCCAACATAAAGACCTTTAACCTCTGGTAGCCTTTATTTGCACTCTCCAAATTTCCAACCTTTTCACCTTCAAGGATTTAGAAATACCCTCCATTCATCTTGATGATTTGGATCCCCTTCTATTTATTACTACTTACATCAATGAAACCTATATCAAATGGGTCATGATTGATGGGGGAGCTAGTATTGACATCACATCCTCCCATGCCTACAACTAACTCAACTTATCAGATAATTTCATATTCAAAACCTCAATCATCCTTTGATCCTTTAATGACATCATGGCCACTACCCTAGGAACTATTGTCCTTCATATTCATTTAAGACCCCATATACTCCCTGAACTCTTCTACATAGTGGAAGGTGAATTCTAATATGATGCTTTTTTGGGATGACCTTAGATCCACTCTATGGGTTGCATCCCCTCTACCCTTCATCATTGCATTAAATTTTAGCATGAAGACCAAGTCATCACCATCTAAGCTAACCCAAGTCCCTTCTTGACATGTAACATGACTTATCAACCCAACGATGTCCTCTTACCCCCTTTTAACACACCCTTACTAGCCAAAGACCAACCTTTAACCATAAAATTAGATGTCATATCTTCTTCTACCAATGAAGCATTAACTAGCTCATCCATCCCCTTTGATTAGATCCCCACCTTGAACCATATATAATCCACATTCCAACATCTTTCACTGGGAGAATATCGCCTCCTTGCCCTTGATGCTTTCCCTACTCCCTAAGAGTATGGTAAACTTGACCACCAACTTGGGTATGGCCCTAATGTCAAAACCATTATTCCCTTTGGACTTTCCCATTATTAAACCTATTTTGTCTATGGGGGACTCCGCAAACCCCTTAGTACTTCCACCACCTATCTTTCACCCTGATCATTTGCTATCAATTTCTCTTACATAGATAAACCAAGCTTTGCTAAGGCATACCTTCATATGTGTTCTTGGAAAGGATTTGGTCTTGGATGATATAAGCATGGCCCACATGAGTTGATTTCCATTAGGACCATAAAGCCTCATGAGAAACATGACCTTAGTTTCATTCTACCTATCAAGAATCAGACCAAACCACCTACCACCACCATTATTAAATAAGACACCCCTTCCTTAGCAACCTCTCCTTCACCTACATGTGAGGATGATGACATCATCCAAGCTAACTTTTTTTTCATAAACATGATTAGCCTCAGACCCCTGACTTATCAAAAGGAAGGGGTAACTGTAACTATCCCTTTGACCCATCCTAAGATGATAGGAGATGACACTCCTACCATTAACATTGTTAAGTGCTAAGATGATGATTATATTCTCACCTACCTAGATGCCCTAGATTCTTTCATCCACAAATCCCTTCCTCCTAAGACTTTGACCATGTTGAAAGAATCCACCATGGATATCAACTTGGGTACTCTAGATAATCCTTGCATTGTCAAAATTGGCCAATCGCTTAATGTTGAGGAACTTCAAGATTTCCTCTCCTTCCTCCAAGACCACAGCATAGAATTTACTTGGTTTTATAGTGACATGTCTAGAATTGACCCCACCATTACTACCCATAATATAGTCACCAACCATGATGTCATGCCCATCAAATAAGAACTTTGATGTATGCACCCTTGCATAGCCCTTCTCATCAAAAAAGAGCTTCAAGATCTTCTATCTATCAATTTCATTTAACCCATTAACTATCCCCAATGGGTCTCGAATGTCATGTCTATCACCAAAGCCATAGGGAGACTATGCATTTGTGTGGACTTTCATGACCTCAATCTCACCTACCCCAAAGATGAATTTCCTCTATTGAGCATTGACTACCTAGTTGATCTTATAGACAACCATGAGATTTTATCTCTCATGCATGGATTCTTAGGTTATAATCAGATCCTAATTTCCCTTGAGGATCAGCACAATTCCACCTTTACCACCCTATGGGGAACCTTATACTATAGATTCATGCCTTTTGGATTTAAAAAACTATTGTAAAAACTACCAACATGCCATGACTTAATCATCCATGACCTTATCCATAAGATTGTAGAGGACTATGTGGATAACCTTCTTAGAAATACAAAGTCTAAAAGGATCATTTAGTCATTCTCAAGATAATCCTTGAGTGACTTATCCATTATCATGTCTACCTTAACCCTAAGAAGTGTATTTTTTGGGTCTTATCAGGAAAGCTCCTTGGTTTTATTATCTCCCTCTAGGGAATCAAAGTTGATCTTGCCAAGATCAAAGCAATCTTTGACATGCTTCCTCCAATCAACCTCAAGCAACTCTATAATTTACAAGGGAAACTCCAATCCCTTCATCACTTTATCTCCCAGTTTTTGGACCGATGCCAACCCTTCCACCACATTCTGAAGAAGGATGTATCTTTTAAGTGGAATAGTGACTATAAAAATGCCTTTGATTCACTCAAAAAGTACCTTTTATCTCCACCTATCCTCAACCCTCCCAAGGATGACCAACCTTTCTACCTTTATATCTCTACCACTGACCACTCTATGGGAATTTCTTGCTCATCGGGATGAACAACATAGAGATTAAGTTGTCTACTATATTAACCACACACTTGTAGAGTATGAGACTCAATATACCCACACCAATAAACTTTGCTTAGCTTTAGTCTTCATGGCCACCAAACTTTTCCACTACCTTCTTAACCATAAAACCTATGTCATAACCAATACTAACCTACTCAAGTACATACACTCCAAGCCATACCAAAACCAACATATGGCCAAGTGGATCATGCTTTTAGTAGAGTTTGACCTTGAGTTACTTCAACAAAATTTAATTAAAGGTTAGGTTATTACTGACCAATTGGTCAAGGCACCATTAGTAGGCAATCAACCTCCTCCTCTTGAGTTCTTCAATGAGTCCATCATGACCCTCTCTCAAGCAAAATTCACCTATCAAGTCACCATATTCTTTGATAGATCAAAATGTCAACATGGTGGGGGAATTGGTATCATCCTTATTCCCTTTAAAGGTGAGCCTCTTCCTTTATACTTCAAGATTTATCTTGAATATATGAACAATATGGTTGAGTATGAAGCCCTAGTGATAGACCTTTAGACCACCTTAGCCTTAAGATTCAAAATGATCAACATCTTTGATTATTTCTAACTTGTGGTCAATCAAATCAATAGCTCTTACTTATGTAAAAATGATGTTTTGTAATAGTATAAACAACTAGTTGATGAACTCTTAGCATCATTTAAACACTATCGCATCCAGTCAACCCCATGATCTACCAATAAGTCCATCGACACCATGGTTTCCCTCACCTCTCAGATCCCATATGCACCCTTCAACTCTAACCTATCTGTCATTATCCATAGGTTTACCTAGACTTCCTATGTCAAACCAAATTATCCCACCATCTTCAATGTGGAGGAGACCCAACCTAACCTTTGGTATTAGCAAACCTTTGACTATATCAACCTTGCCATTGTTCTTTCTAGGATCCCCAAGAATGCTCAAAGAGAATTCATCTAGAGCACCTTGCATTATACCATTATGGGGGAATTCTTCACAATCATGGCTCTAATGGCCTCCTCTTATGTTGCCTACACAGTCATGAAGCCTCTCAAACTATCAAGGAAATGCATGATGGTATTTATGGGGGACACTTTAGTGGCCTTATCATAGCTAAATGCATCCTTCACCATAGCTATTACTAGCCTACCCTTAACCAAGACTGTTGTGATTATATGAAAAAGTGTGATAAGTGTCAAAAATATGCCAATTTGCATCATGCACCTAGCCACAGTCTTCATGTTTCCATTAATTTTTGGCCTTTCTCATAATGGGATCTAGACCTTATTGGAAAAATTAACCCCCATTCTTCATAGAGACACCATTCTATCATCATTATGACTGAATATTTTACCAAATGGGTAGAAGATAGTCACCTAGTCTTGACCAAAGTGGAGAAGATTATCAATTTTATAAACCATCACATCATCTATCATTTCAGTGTTCCTTACAAGTTTATCATCAAAAATGGTAAATATATTAAGAACAAGTAAGTCCAAGGTCTGTGATGCATTCAGCATTAAGTTAATATTTTCCTTGCCTTATCACCCTTAAATGAATGGATAGGTTGAGGCCTCTAACAAAACTCTTAACAACATGCTAAGTAAAATGGTCGATGCATCTAGTTGGGATTGGCATTCACACATCCCCTTTACCTTATGGGCATATCGTACTAACATTAGAACCCCTATGGGTGCTACCCCTTTCTCTCTTGTGTTTGGAGTAGAGGTTATCTTTCCTCTTGAAGTCCAAATACCTTCTCTTTACATATCTTTTCAAGATCTCATTATTAAGGATGATTATCATCAGTATCGCTTAGCATAACTTGAGTTACTTGATGAGCATCATTTAGCTACCCTCACCCATCTTCATGTCTATCAATATCATGTCAATCATGCCTATAACAAACACCTTAGAGTGTGAGAATTCAACATTGGAGACCTCATCCTAGATTAAAATCAGCATGTCACTAATATAAATAAAAACAAGTGAGGCAAATTTTATTTCAATTGGATCAACCTTATATCATAACCCATAAGTGTGGATCAAGATCTTATCAGTTATCCTCTTTTGAAGGAAACCCAGAACCTGAGCCCCTCAATCCTTCACATGTGCATCCATTCTTTTGTTAAGAAGGATCAGTTTCACCTTTTTGTTTTAATTTAAGCTCATCCTTTGCTTTGAAAACCATGTTCCATCTCCCTATTTTAGGGGCAACTAATTAAAACTAAATCATGTGATTATCCATCACAGTCATATCCTAATCTTGAACAATGGGTACCACGGCTCTACCCATGGCATGATTCTCATGGTACTTTCCACCCCTCTCTCATGATAGATTCACATGATCATTGTCACCTAAACCTCTTTACACCTACTCAACCTTCTTGTGCTCTTAGTCTTGCCTCTATAAAGGTGAACCCTTAAGCCTATATAAACAAGTCTATGTCAAGCAAAAATCAAACAAGCCAAAATCAAAACCCAAACCAATAGCAATAATGGGTCATTTCTAAGCATTCATAGACTACTCTCTTGAAGGAAGCTATTAAAAACATATTTTAAATTGTTCAACCTAAGGTGGACTTATCCCTTGAAGGACATCTATCAAAAGCATTAACAAAAGCACACAAACTTAGACCACTCCCTCAAAGGGTGGTTGAGTACAGCATTTTTAAAAATGAGCAATTTTTTAAAATCTTCCTGCATCGATCACCTTCCTTAACCCTCCTAAGAAAATAAACAAAAGACCCATTATCAATCAAAAAGCAAAAACATAATAATTTTGAAAGCGAAAATCAGCTCTCACAAGCAAATTAAATATTGAAAGCTGCAAAAAGATCTCATGAGTAGATTTCTTGCATCAATCAGTCTATACTTTGTATGACATAGACTTGTTTCTATTGGCTCTTCAAAAACCTATGGAAGAGGCATGCTAGCCTCACACAAAGGTTCCATTTTTGTCCATCCCCCTTTTATACATTACAAATAATGGATTTTGAGCTTACTCAACATTATGTGATCTAGACACCTTTTTTAACCAACTAATGAATGCTAATTTAAGCATTCGAAGGGCTTATGTTCATTAACCCAATCCAACTTTTGTTTTGTTTTCATCCTTATCAAAGAAGAAGTATCATGCCCTCTCCCTAACTTGTCGTGACTAGTTGTTATTCTCATTATGATGTTTATCTTTTGATTATATTTCTCCCATCTAGTGTTGTTAATTAACTTACCTCATGCATTTTACCTTAAAACAAATTAACAACAAGCATATACACATATGTCATAATCAAACACATAACCACAACAAACATAATAACATCATAGCATCTATGAACAATAAAGCAACCAACCATTTTCATCACATGTCTAAATCTAAATAATGAAGCATATACTCATTAAAATTTTAGCATGTCATAAGCAGGCATGGCATAAAGCATACCCATAAATAAAATCCAATTCATACCTAGCTAGGTGAGTCTACATCAGTGTCTAGCACCAATTACATAAGCATAATCCATAAGCAATATAAACATTAACATCAAAATAAATCATAAACCATGAGCATGAGAAATAAATGAAGACCATATATATAACTCGTGAGTCAGATAACATCATAAAGTATAAAATAAATACATGTCTTTTCCTCTCAAAATTTACATCTCATCACATCAGCTTATAGGTCAAAATTAAAATCATATAAAACATAATATAGTGTGACATAAACTATGTCCCATCTATACCCTAGGGACACCACTATCTCTTAGAGCACCACTAGATCCTAGTGCCTACCCCTGTAGTACATGCCTATCCCCTAGATGATCCTTTCTATCCACCTCTATACATTTCCCACTAACCTAAAATTACCACACTAGCACCATCTACCAAACTTTCTCTATACTCACCCCATAAAAGCTCTACTGAGTAGTGAGTGAAGACTATAGCCTCATAGTATCATAACTCGTAAATGGTGGCTATGTACCTTTGTATGTCAATTTTCCCTGATGGACCTATTGGTGATTTTGGTGATCCTCTGGCCTATCTTAGAGCATCTCACTCTTAGGTGACCTAGGCTAGTTTAGTTCTAGCTTGGTCCCTCTCACCTATCACAATGGCTAGCTGACCCTATAATGTATCAACTTGGCCCTATAATGTATCTACCTTCCCTTGTAAATTTTTGACCTATGCCTGTGTAATATCTAGCACCACTCCTACCTATCCATCAAGGCCAGCCCCCTATACATGTGCTCTTTAACCCCCTCTACCAATTGGGTCCATAGCCATCAGCCTCTTACCACCGTCACTATCACCAAAATCTATAGCTACATATAAAGCTTGGTATCATGTCATGTACCTATCTACAAAGTTGGCATCATCTATCTATGGCTTGGTTAGTAGATGCTTATGATAAAGAAAATTCGCTACTAGATATGGCTCAAGAAGTAGAATTTTTGAGTCCTCACACCTATATCTAGGGAATGCACCTAAAATACCCTGAAATAGGCCAAACTATCTATGCACCCTATCAAAGGGAATAAGCTCTACCTCCCCATATTGCCTACTAAAAATCCATCTATAACTCTATTGAGATAGGGTCTACCTCTTATAACCATGCCATAATAGAAACTATACATAAGGTCTCCAAGTTATGTCTCCAATCATTAGTACACCCAGTACACCCCTGAACCAATCTACATCATCTACACCTCCCCCTACACTTGAAGCAATGAAGTCACCTCTCTACCTCATGAATCTAAAATAGAACTTGATCTATGCATACCCCATTCATGGCAACCCCACTGGCCTCAATACCCAGATGTGCTCATAGGCCCAATAGTGTAGATGTAGACTGACACTGATGCCATACCTCTTATGGGCCTTGAATCCCCATATCTCCTTGTATATCTGTACCAAGAGAATAGCTACCTAATCAAATATACTGCACCCCAATATCAACTCAACCAACACCCTTAGTATCAAGTATGTAAATCTCCCACTACTCGAGTTAATAAGGGTAAAGTATGAAATGGAAATCATAAGCATAATCATCAGTCTCTACTTGCCTGGTACCATCTCATACAATGTACTATAGCTAAAGCCCCTAGCATGCCATTTGACCCTATCATGATCCTCACTATACAATAGCTCAAGGTGATCCTCATGCTCTTCCTACTCTATATGGTAGATCTAATCACCTCATAAGGGTAATCAAGTAATCCTATGCACGTCCTCTGGTAGAATCATGATCATCAGTAAGAAGGTGTTCATAGCTGGATCCCATCTCTTGATGAATGTTATGATTATGGATGTATCACATGGCACATGTTGGTAATGCCTCATTGCTCCTAACCTAACTTCCTCTATATGGGCCTAATTAATTGGGGTCATCCCCTAGTGGATCTCTATGAAGATACGTAGCACTTGATCATGTATATAAATCCACTCTCAAGCCTATATAGCAATCAATGGCATGCACCCTTAGTCTCCTATACTATTTTTCCTATAGACTTAGCTCCTTCACCAACCTTACCTACCCTTGTCCATTCTTCACCATCACCTTGCTAGTATTCTTTTCTCAAAAATATAAAGTCTTTTACCTTGCACTAACTATTCATCATCCCCTCTCACAAATATTTCCCCCAGCCTACCCATTACCTAACCACTAGGTAAATGAGCACCGGATGATTAGGTACCTCTTTTATCAGTGATTGTCAACCATTGACTATTAGGGTGATCATAGGTGGTCACTATGTGTGACTGCTGGTAGAAAACCCCTGACACCTATCCTACCCTTAAAACCCACCCAAACACCCCAAATCTATAGAATCATTTCATTTTTACCCCACCCCCATCCTACCTGCCCTCCTAATTTCATTTTTACCTATCAACTTCATCACAAACCTAGCAAACCAAAACCCTAGGGCATAACCAAAAGCATATAATTTTACACCCACATAATCAAACAACCACCCAAACATTTTCAAATATAAATGTCATTAAAAATTCAAGTTAAGCTACCAATTTCAGAATACCCCCTACCTCATTCCATAATTATCATCAAGGAGTAAGCCATAGACCCACCCATTCTCATCCATGACCACCCTAAATCCTAACTCGATCACTATCAGTCCTCCTCACCCATCTTAGCACTCTCACTAAAAATCACTCACTATTAACAAACATTACCATAAATGCCAAATGTTAAAGTTCTATAGTCAAAAGTGAAAATAAGCAAAATGACATTCAAAATCACTTTTGACTATTAAGCTTTTTAGGGTTTTAACCTTGACCATTGACTATTAGGGTGATAGTCGATGGTCACCCTTGAGGACCCTGACCACCAATAGTTAAGTTACTCCCACTTTCACTCTTGCCTCAAAGAAAACTCATCCATGCAAAATCAAATCAAACCAACTCACCCTTGGAAACTACCTTCTCCATCTAACCCAACAACCTCATCATTTCATCATTGGTCCATTTTGGCCCAACTAATGTGTGTTTTATGGTGGCTTTTGCCTGGTCCTTTGATTGTAGTGATAATATTGCCATGTTGACTACCTTTTGCACCTATGCCAACTAACGCATACTAAACCCACCTGTGTCTTCTCGAGAGCACTTCTTAGCTCAGATACCCATGATACTCGACAAATTTGTGTTTCCACTAGGATTTCTTCTTACCTTGGATACACATCAAATCACAAACATGGCTTAAGAGACTTGCATTTATGAGTGTACCCAATTTCCACACTTAAATATGATCGTGTGGTCCACTTGTCACTTATCTTTCTAGCATTAATTTTTATTTTTACCACTTATGGTAACCTAGTCAATGTGTAATCTTGACTATTTCCCTTTTTGTCACACTTTATGTCCTTATTTTTGCTTCAATGTCCAACCTATCACCCACCTTCATGACATCCACCTTTATCATCACCTTTATCCACCTTATCAAACCTGAACCTAATTTTATTTTACCTCATCGACTCTTAGTTTGAGGGGGAACACCTCCTCTCATAATTGGGACAACCAAACCTATGACTAATAATCCATTTTTATTTTACAGCTTGTTGATTTAAAGATACATAAAAAAAAGGGGTAAAATGTAAACACCAAAAATCTACACACCATTATTTTTAATTCCCTTAGACCACCTTAGGACCAATTTGACCTTTAGATCACAAACCAAGCATAATCATAATCAGTTTGACCAACTAACTTAACCTAACCCTTTAGCCACTCTTTGCCTCAGCCCTCTATCATCAATGATCAGGGTCCACCATCCCAAAATCTAACACACAAACCATCTACCTTGCTTTTCTAAAAATAGGCTCATCTAAATCCATGTGTGAGCCATTACATGCATGAGTTAAAATTAGAAGGCCCTATTGACATCTTCTTACACCTCTCCTTCCTTACCTATAAGAAGAGAGGAGTAAGGAGGTGAAATCTATCTACAATTATTATCAAGATCTTATGCATATAGAGTTTCTTTTTTTGTAGGTCAATCATCATCAGCAATCCAATGATCTAGCCATCACGTTAGAGAGCCAACTTGCCACTACTACTCTTCCAAAGGGTTGAGTATTATTACTTTATCATATTCATGCTAGAATCCACCAACAGGCCAACCACCTCAACCACTCATTTGACCAACCTTCTACAAGCTAAGTATTTATTCCTTTATATTCATTTATTTTATTTGTATTTCATAATTAACCTAACACCAACCCATCTCTCAAAATCTAACTTTAGGATCTCATCAACTAGCTATTTACCAATCTAGACCTACACATAGTAATTACTGATGGTTATCTCAACCACCAATGGTTTGTCTAACCATTAACAATCACCTTGACCACCAATGATCACCTTAACTATCAATGGTCACACCAACTACCTATGATCACTATGGAAGAAAATAATAGCAAGTTATTTTTATCCTCTTACCCCTAATCAAATCTAATTTTTTGTGTCCCTACCTGTTCATAAACCCTAGCCTAATTTTTTGAAGCACACTTGACCCATTTAGCACTAGTGTTGACTTTCTTATTAGTCATTTTAGTCTATTTTCTTATCAAGCATTTCTTGTATTCAGTTTCAATACCTTTTGATTATTGATGCAAGTACTTTATCCTCTATTTATAAACTTAATTGTTAAAACATGTGGATTGATAGCCCTTAAATAAGCTCTTACTTATAGGATCTAGCTAGTGCTAGGCAATCCACTCAGCTATCTATCTAACCAACCATTTACTTTAGTGTTATCTTATATGTAGGTCATCCTCCCAAGCTAAAGAGGAGCTCTTCACAATCATTTGATTCAATGCATGCATAATCTAAAAGGGTTTTCAACCATACCAATATTTAGTTTATTCTTTTCCTTTTTTGAAACACAAGCTAAAATTCACTAAAACACCCTCCCAATCCATGGTAAAATTTTTAGGATTAGGGGGCAGAGTTTTATGAATCGCTGCTAAAAAGTTTGTTGCTTTTAAACTACCTACAAAACCCATCACCTTAATTTTCTTCTCATAACAGCATGATTGAGCTTGGTGAATGCATTATGATGAATGAAAAACATCTTGTAGGGTTTTAAGAGCCCCTACAACATCAAACTCAACACATGTAACCATGAACCAGACCTACAGTGGCAAGAAACCTCATATTTAACTATATTTTGACATGACATGCATATTTCAGAAGTTGTGAGGTGTTTTCAAACATGAATAATTATATAAAACTAGTTTAAAACATGGTTTTCAACATTTCCAAGATCCTCAAGCTTCTAAACAGTCAATTACAAGACCCAAATTATAAAGCAATAACCTGAGCATGCATACTAATTAGATTATGTCAAGATTGCATGTATAGAATGAAGTTTCTTGGCAAGTTTGTGTTGTTCTCATTTAAAAGTAAGCCCTTAATAAATACAAATATAATATAATTTAATTAAAAGATAATTTATACACATTTGGAGGCATAATAACCACTCCAAGAATAGGGTTTCAATGAAGTTTGAGCTTGGAAGAGACCCTACATGCTTACACACCAGAATATGGAAAAAGATGCAAGTTTTATCTTGAAAATGAGGTTTGAAAGGTCATGAAGGGTTTGACAGATATTTTTTAATATTAAATGAGTGTTTATATGCCTTGTCATGAGAATAAATCATCAATAAAGAGCCATTAGGGCTAAAATAATCAAAATACTTATAAACCCCAACCATGGCTAAATCAAGTCTTAAGGCAATTAAGAGAGTCAAGTGATTTTTAAAAACACTTAAAGACCTCATAGAGCATGGTTAAAACCTAGGGTAGATGTTTTTAACCAAAAACAAGCATGAAAATATTTTTTTTGCACAAAACACCTATCTCAACCTTCAGCCACATGCCTACAAGTTCAAGGTCATTTTTCTCACGTGACATTTTAGTTGAGCAAGTGCATGGGAAAAATGCCATTAGGGGATTTTGATAAGGTATATGCACTCCAAGTTCATGGCATTTCTCAATCAATTAAGGGCATGCACTTTATGAATAATCATTAATAAGGTGAATACATCAAGACTCCCTTTATTGCCCTCAAAGAGCTCAATGATTGTAAGTGCTTGTTTAAATGATTATAATGCACATGATTTATTTTATAAACACCTAAATGACATGTAATCACCTCATGAATTCCTATTGGAGTAATAATATTAGCACGTGTAGACTAAAAGTATAAAAAAAGTGGTCTAAAAATGCCTTTTCAAGCCTAATTTCATGGTTTTGGTTGTGTAGAAGCCTATCAACCAATTAAAGAGACATTATAGGCCTAGACAAAGGTTCCATAACCTTTCACAATCCATTCAATATACTTTTATGGTGATAATATAGGTCATCTAATGAGAACCAGGTGTAAATGAAGACTGTTCTCATACTTGCATAAAGTGTTGAGGTTGTAGACCTTCTTAAGGTCACCAAGGGTATAGAAACCTTTAGAGAATCTTTGTAAACATGTAATATCACCCTTAGAGGACTCTACATGTCATATACAAGCCTATACCAATGATTGTGGGTAGTGTTGAATGGTTGATGTATAGACAATCTACTAGTTTCATGGTGATGAGAGCTCTTCAACATGAAACACAACCCTCTATCAACTTTCTCAAGCTTATCTCAAGGTATTTTCACTCTATATCATGAATGCATAGGTAGTGAGGAGTAAATAGCTTGATAAACCTCAGTTTTGCCTCTAAGAAGCCTAGAGAGAAGTCTTAAAAGTTATTTCCAATTAAATACCATCATAGAAACCTTGTAGTAGTTGAACATGCTCTTTAAGACTCCTAAAAGACCTAATATACCTTTCAAAAGTAAACTTGAATATGCCTAGGCATGAACTAGATGTCACAAAGATTAATGGGAGTTAGGTGTAATAGAGAATAGGAGTGCTACATAGAAAAGAGGTGGGAGGTCATGATGAGACATGGAGATGGAAATTATGCAATGAAAATCAAGGAGTCAATACTTCAACTTATAACTACCCTTAAATAAGTGGACTTGTAACCCCAAGAGAGAAGCTCAGTTCTAATAAAAATCAAATCAGCTATAATGACCTTCTACACCATCCCTCATAGATAACTCCATCAACAATTGGCCTAGTGCATTGAGAAACAAGATGACAAAACCTTCTTTACATGCTTGGTTGAAGGATACTTTTGTTTTATAATCGAAAAGAGGATTGTGGTAGCATTCATGAGATTCCTAGTCTTTTCCCCTCCTTTCTCATCCATTCTTATACATATTTGGTCTTGAATGGCTTTTAAAAGTATCCTCCACATGAGTATGGTGAAGCCATGTTCCCTTTATAATCCATTAGATCAATAAAGACTAATTTTTGCCTTCTTCTACTACTGTGTATAGTGTAAACTCATGAATGATTGATCTAGTCATGTGGTGAAATGATTCTCATTCAATTGTTGTGTCATTATTCTTACTTATATGTAGTTTATATCTCTCTTATAGGTTTTAGTTAGTGTTATACTAGTTTTTTGTGTTGATTAGAAGTGGAAGACAATTATCCCTCCTAATCTTGCTTGAAATCTTTAACCTCTCTACAAATTACTTATGTAATAGGACCAAATTAGGAGTTGTGTATATATAGTTCAATCCCATGGTTCATTTTGCACTTTCAAATGAGTGGATAAGATTAAAACATCTAATGCATCACCTTAATTTGTTTCCTTTGCATTTTCTAGTTTTTTCGCTCCCTTTTCCTTATAATTTGAGTAGATGTAGTTATAGTATACGTGTAGCATCAAGGAAACCAACCCTCTCTAGAGTTTCTCTTTAATCATAGGCCACCCATATCGTTAAAGAGTTCTCATTATGTCAATTTGGTGAGGAGACATGAAACACCTCCTTAAAAGGTGAAACTCAAAGTGACAATAGGTCATTTTTATACTTTCTTATCACACATTACATGATTCACACACAAGACAACATGTAGGGGATAACTACTTAAGTCTAAGGCCCTCTTTGGAGTATTTTCTATATAAAAAATGATCATTAATAGAGGGGTATTAGTGGAAAGTTGATAGCATGTGCTCATTAACCCCTTATCCCCACAATAATTATGAATATTAAGAATTAGGGATTTGTTATTTGACAAGGAGCGATAGTCCATAACCCAGATCTAAATACACTAAAGTGAAGGTGACACAAAACCCATAAACATCAAGGTGGTCACATCCAATTTTAGTAGGTATTTTTTATTGGACACCTATATTAGAGTTAAATATTAGCATTGATGCAACTGTCCCCAATCAACATAAGTGTTTGTGATTACAGAGGTATAATTTCTAGAATCAGGGGACTAATCCAGAATCTAGATCCAATATACTTTTTGCCTACCCCAAATCTAGATTTATTTTAACATTATAATCAAGTAAGTATCTTGTTTTCATTATCATTGTAATATCTAACATAATTTTACTTTTTATCTTTAGCATATCTCATCATAAAAAATTCAATATATGTTTATCTAAGTTTTATAATTAATTGGCTTGCTTTAGAGATAGTCTACCATCCTTATGCCCTAGTCTATCTCTACTCCTTTAACCCTATATTCCCCATATCTATATTTTAGGGTTAAACATCAACCAATGATTTATATATTCCCTTTGTGAATTGGTGACCCATATTAGACTGTACCAATATATGTAGAAACCCAATTTTGCCCACATGATTATAAATCTAAAAGTATTCACTCTAATTAATGATGATCAAATTTATATGATGAGCCTTTATGACATGGGCATCTTTATTCTCTTTATCAATAAATGACCCATGTTTATATATACACAATCAATGAATCTTATAAAATCATGAATGCCTACACCTTTCTTTACATTGAATCCCATTGTAATCACTTAAAAGTGGTAATTGGATGCTAAGAGTGTCCCTTGAGTTAACCTATCCCTAGGCTATACATAGACCTATTATATATCCTTAGACTTATATTTCTAGTCATTTAATAGACCACAGTCACTATTTTATTATTTTTTAGAATAATGGAGTTTTATTCCTATTTAAATAAACAAGTCTGAGTAAAGTAAATTAGTAATTAATATGCAAGAATTAAGATAATAATTTGTGTAAACATATTTTTATTTTTACCTTTTTTAAATATAGTAATAAATAAGAGAAATCTAACTTAGCTTATTCTGAATGATTTGGACTGAGACAAGGTCTAATACTAGAGGAGCAAGACAAGAAAACTATCAAAAACTAGATCCTGGGGTTCATTTCTAGATTGGATAGGAGTGTTGAAAGTGGGACACCCTATTGTCTAATGTTGTAGTCCTTTTTTGGCACAATTATCTAGGTGGTCTAAGCTTTTTGAGTTTTATTTGGTAGGTATGTATTACCCTATCAGTGAAATATCAAAACTCAGAAGCCTACAGAGCTCATTATGTCATTGTTTTAAATCTTCAAAGCCCTAGGATCTTTTTGTACTTGAGCTTGAATGGAAACTTGGAAACGATATATAAGGGGTTACTGTTTAAAAGATATGTTGGATGCACTTCACACCTTGTGTGTGGGCACATTTCCTATATACCAATACCTCGAGGAGGGATCAAGATAATGTAGTTATCCCATTGAAGTGCTTGGTGCAATTGTGTATGATAAATATAACTAGATGCAAAATTGCATGTGCTTTGGATGGCTAGGGATTGGTGCAAAGGTTTGAATAAGATTGAAATGATCTTGGAAGGTTGTATGTAGAGAATAGAGAAGAGTGCTTGAGTATACTTGCTTGTATTCTTGCTTCTCTCTTATAAATGAGTGGCAAATCTTCTAAATGGACTTTTAATGATCTTTTATATGGGATAAAATGATCATGGGTTAAATGAATTCACATTAGGCTGACAAGGAAAAGGATAAGGATCCAAAATAATCTGACTATTAGGACCAAAAATGAACTTGGAAAACAACACCAAAAATAAGACACCCTAGGTTCTAGCACTCATTCTAAGTTGGGCACTATTATCTTAAGGGAATGAAACCTAGGGGGATGGATCTAGGCTTGAAAGAGCTACCTAGGTTTATAAGGGTTAAGTTCAAAAGGTTGTGGATGACTAGGAATTAGTGAAGGAATAGCCTAGAAGGGTTGTGTAATCAAGTAGGAAGGCCTATGGATTGGGTATCATTAGCCATGCTTAAGTCATCTAATTTCACATTTTATATGACTATATTTGCCCCCCCCCTTTATTCTAGTGATGTAGCAAAGCGAAATACTAGGATAAAGGAAAGCAAAAATCATACCTGAACTTACCAATAAGGGAGAATCTCATGAAGCTATGTGATGTTAGATGTGCATAGAGAGATCATGTTATGAAGTGTGAATCTATAATGAAACCATAAAAATAGATCAATTCTTACTAGATATGTTATATCTAAAATAAAAATGTATAAAAGTTGAGTAAGAGGAAGAGAAAAGAATGAATACACCTCACCAAGTATGTGAATTAAAATAAAACTTGTTGTGATGCTAGATTGATGTTGGCTATGTGTTAAATGAAGAGTAATATCACAAATAGAGCTAAGTGCTCAATTCCCTAGAAGGTGGATCAAGAATGCAAAGGTTGGCCCTTTAGCTCCATCATCACCTACTAAGTAAAGTTAATGAATCATGTGTGTGTCAATCGATGTCTAGACTATGTGTTCAATCCCTCTAAATAGGTGGCCAAAAATACAAAGGTTGGCCCTTTGGATCCATCATTTCCCCATAAGTTGAAGCTATGAAGTGATATCAGTAGAGAATAGATGTCATATGAGATGGCTCATGCAGCCCATGTATGTTCTAGAAATCTAAAATATGGCATGGATAGCCTAAATGTATGCTGGAAACTAGCCAAATCTTGGCCATTTCAAAAGATGGAGGTTAGGCTTGTATGAAATCCACTCTGAAATTGATGTATTAGGCTTATATGAAATCCAACTCAGGAACTTGAGTACTCAAAAAGTTAAACTTGTATGAAATTTTAACTTGAAAGTGATGCCAACCACCTAGAGATGAAGTAAGGTATGCAACTACTAAGAATGCTTGGATAATAAACTGAACTCAAAAATAAAAGAAGACCCATGTGTTGAGCACATTCCCCCGATCACTAGTGTCTGAAACATGGATTTTGATCTGGAAGTTATGTCAAATGCCTAATCTAAACTAAAATTGAGAACCATCATGTTGTCTATGATAACCTCCTATATTTGGATTCTCTAAGAATATTATACTAAACTTTTGATTATGACTGATCTAGATGTGCAAAAATTAAATTTAAACTACACTTTTTGCCTATTTCTAGAAAACCTAAGTGTTTTTCTTCCTGGACAATAGTGCAAAAATGAATACACCCCTATGTTAGGTGCTACTATCCATTTTTAACATTATTTTCCATGTTAAAACTGGTTGTTGATCTAGAACTGTCACTATTTTTTTGCTTTATTCTAATTGTTTTGACCTCTAGATTCTAAACTAGGTGGTCTAAATGTTGTTATTTTAACTGTTAGGAGATTTAATCTCTAAGATAAAACCCTTATTTTTTTCCCTTCTTTTGAGGGTAGGAATGATGAACCTATAATGACTACCCTCAAAAGAAAGAGTCCCATAAGTGTGTTAAGTTGTATAGATATATGATATAGTAGTGATATTTGACAAGATATTTGTAGATATAGCAATGTTTTATTGATAGATTATTAGATCAACATGGATATACCTAGATAGATATAATAATTTAAAATCATGTGAAAAGTAATGAACTAGAACTAGAAATTTTAGATGTTAGTTAGAGGAATGGAGCATGATTTCCATAATGGCATCCAAGAAAGCAATGGAAATGCATGATGTGGATCATGTCATTGCAAACATGAACAAGCAACCAACCAACCAACAAGAAGCAAGAAGTAAGAAGCATACAAGGATGGCCAAGGGGCCATACAAATAAGGGACATGGGCATATGTCACTCAAAATAGAAAGGAAGCATAAAAGGCATGTTCAAATGCCACATACAAAGAAAAGTAAAACAAGCAAAGTTGGCATAGGGGCCACAGGCACATGGAATAGTACAAGAAAAGGACATTGGTAAATTTCCTAAGGCACACACATGAATAGAAGTAAAGGACATTAGCAAATGTCTTAAGGCAGAAACATGAGACAAATAGAAACTAGAAATGGAATCACACAAGCTGCACTAAGCAAGAGGAGAAACCATGTAATAACTAGAAAGGTAGAATCACATCTTACTAATCAAAGCAAATGTGAAAGTATGCAAAACATGTGTAGTACAAGACTAGGTATATGCTAAGAAGTACACAAGTGTTAGATACTAGTGAAATCTTGATATAGTAATCTACGTAATCTAGAAAGGAATGTACATCAGCATGATAACTCAAAGTGTGTAGTGTAGGAATGGCATAACCTGGATGGTGTAGTTATGTATAATATGCCCATAGTGGTTAGGTATATCGATGTGTGTCTTGAATGTAGAAGTAGGAATGCCCCCTCAATGGGTAGAGTGAAGCAATCAAGTAGTTGGATGTCACTACACACACTCAAAGAAGATCAAGTGAAGCATGGTAAAGTAGATAAATTACAAACAATAGCATAGAACAGATAATGTAAGTCTAACATAGTAGTAAAAATGTAAACATGGATGATGCATATAATCTAAATGTTTTTGGTATTTTGATATATTTGAATGTTTTTATATATTTTGAATTTTTTATATTATTTTTATACTTTGAGTTTTTTTGTATTGTTTTTGTATTTTGATATAAGCTATATACAGGTAAAACTTGGAAGAAATGATACTAACCGATGAGTCTTGGATGAGACTCCCTATCATGGTGCCCTATATTGAACAACTGAATCATGTGTGATCATGAGGCATGATTGAATGTTTGAGATTATGAAGCTAAAATCTATGTACATTATAATTGCTCTAAAATCTCTAAAGTGGAAACTGAATGTGGGGTCCCCCTGTAACTCTGAGAAGTGGATACAATTGTAGGGGTATTAGGGACCCATCTAGAAGTTGAATAATCTCTCTGAATAGGTGTTCTCTATGTAGTTGTATGAGACCTTAATGTTACTACTCTAAGTGTGAACATTGTAGCTAGAAGTTATCTAGAATCTTGAAATAGTGGAGGTGTGTGAACCCTCTGTACTGGTGATGGATGTCACAACTATGGTTGGATCTAAATTGGAAGAAAAACTAAAATTGGAAGAGAAATTGAAATAGGTGGAAGAATTAGAGCTAGTGTTTATAAGCTAGTAGATGTCTCTGAAGTGGGGAGTGGTGACTCATAAGGAACTCCACCAACTGTAATAACCCAATTAGTGTGACTGAATTTCATGTATCTATGAACTGTAGAGGGTACTGCCCTGAGTTTTTGAATCCATGGTCAACCGAGTAATATGTCAAAAACTCTTGCACTATGAACTATAGTGAAAGGTGTTGCTAAATATGTAGGACCAACCTGTAGTAAAAGAACTATCTCACCTAATGAAATCTGTATATGCCCACTTAAACCACTAATAATTGTGTCTATCAAAGTGATATCTTGCTCTGAATAACCCAAATGTTGTAGTAGTGTCAAGGTACACATGTTAAGGCTAGAACCATTGTCAATAAACACACTAAAAATAGGTTGATTATGAATATGTGCTCTGATGAAAAGTGCATTATAACCTATATTATCCTCCACAATATCCTAATCTAAAAAAGATATTGAAGGTCTGGCTAGAAATTTAGACTCATACACACCTATCATACCTCTCAAAAGATGTGCCTCAATTGAAGGTGCCTGGTATGTAGCTAATGGAGGATGTGCATGGTATGTATAGTGAACACCTGAGGTGTCCTCTTTATCCTATTTAGAATGATGTGTAAATGGATCTGATAAGATCTTTATCTTGTGTTGGCTTTTACTTTGGAGGCTCAACTAGACTACCCAAATCAAGTAGATTGTCATCTATCAAGTTTTGTATTTTATGTCTCAAATTGATGCATCTATTTATTGTGTGGTCTAATGCCCTATGAAAGTTTCAAAATGCATGTTGATCATATCCCCATGGAATAGGATTCACTAGGTTAGCTTCTTGGATAGGAGGGAGAGTGATGATGTTACATTATAATAACTATTGTAAAACCATGGCTGTAAAAACTGGCAGATTGGTAAATACACAATGAGGAAATGTTGATAAAACCACACACTGAGGGGGCTCTAAAGCTGAATTGACTATTGGCTGATTATTATTCTTATTGTCATTGATTTTGACCTTGTATGGGACTTTACTATTACTCTTGTTTGTTATGTCTAAGATACTTGAGTACTTAATTTTGCCATTAAAATTAGCTTGACTTCTCTTTCCTTTAGTGTATGACACAATTCAATGAAGGAAGAAAATCACTTGGACATGATTAATTCATGAAGTATTGGTAGAAGACTTTATTTGAGGAGGTCTTGTAACTCTTGATATACCATGGGACTAGTCATCTTAGCCAATATGGTCTTATACCAAAGAATATAGTTCGTGAGATGCTCATTTGGTCATTGTTTTTGTTGAATAATTTGAGCATATGAAACCTTATCACCAATTTTCATGTTGAAGTGTGATAATAACATGTTAGCTAAAAGATTGAATGCATGAACTAACTGATTTGGTTGACTAAAGAACCATTGTAATGCATATTCCTTTAGACTCCTTGGAAATAGCTTGGTAAGTAGAAAAGCATTGGGTAAATAGTCCAAGCATTCTATGTCAAATGCTCTCAAGTGTGTCTCTAGATCATCCTTTCCATCATAAAGAGTAAGATTGGTTTGAATAAAACCTTGTGGTAAGGGTGTAGAAGCAATATGACATGTTAATGGTGTATGTAGAAGAGCAAAAGAATCCAAATCCTACGTAGGTTTAGTGGTACCTTGCTCAAAATGTTGTACCTTGTATTGAAGAGATCTTATCTCTTACACAAGGGCTATCACATCAAGAAAAAGCGATGTACTAGTTATAACTGGTGGCATAGAGGTAGGTTAGGCTGCTATAGGGGGTTGTTGAGACATAGTTTCCCATGTAGTGTCATTCTCAACTAGTTGTTTTGTGGTTTGAGAAGATTGATAATTATTCACTTTTTGTTGTTCCTCTTATAGAATTCTAAGCATGTCATCTTGCATATCTAGATGTTTTATTAAGATTTCTTGAAGTTATCCTTTATTAATTTCATCAAAACTGATATATTGGGCCATTGTGAAAGTAGGAAAATAATTTATAATGTGTTTGAATTTGTTGCAATAAGTTTTAATAGTAATGTGCTAGAAAAGAAAAATATTGAATATAAGAAACGCAAAGTCCTAAAAATAGCTAATTGGAATTTATGCAAAAAGAATATGGAGTTCCCAAACATGTAAGGTGATACCTAAAGAAGCAAATAGGTGTTAGTATATGCAAATAAATATTTTTCAAATATATTTATGCAAAATACTATGAATTTTGAATTTGAAATTGATTTTTTGAGTTTGATATGCAACTAAAAATTTAGAAAATGATTTGACAAGTACTAGAAAGTAACTATGAGTTTAGTTGATACAATCTAGGGATTTTGAATAAATTTTTAAAATTAATGTAATAATTTTTAAAATTTAGAGACAATTTGTAGAATTATGCTTGAATTTTTTTTGAAAAATCAGAAAATATTTTTAAAATTAGCAATATATTTTTCCTAGTGTTAGAATGTGTTTGTATGCAAAAAGGACCTAGTATGTGTAAACTAGGGTTTTAATGAAATATGTGATATTTTGCAATTAATTTGTAGATTTTTAATTTTTAAATTCAAAAAAAATCAAGAAATTATGGCAAAAAATCAAAAATAATTTACCCTAGGGTTTTTAGGGTTTTTGTGCGAAATTCAAAGTAAGTCAAGTTCACTAAATATTTTATTATTTTTTAGAATAATGGAGTTTTATTCCTAATTAAATAAACAAGTCAGAGTAAAGTAAATTAGTAAATAATATGCTAGAATTAAGTTAATGATTTATGTAAATAGATTTGTATTTTTAACTTTTCTAAATATAGTAATAAATAAGAGAAATCTAACTTAGCTTATTCTAAATGATCCATACTGAGACAAGGTCTGATACTAGAGGAGCAGGACTAGGAAATTGTTGGAAACTAGATCTCGAGGTTCATTTCTAGATTGGAAAGGAGCATCAAAAGTGGGATACCCTACTATCCAATGCTATAGTCTTTTTTCAGTGATGTTTTTCAAGTGGTATGAACATTCTAGGTTCTATTCGACAGGCCTATGTTACCCTATCAATGAAATATCAAAGCATGGAAGCCTATAGATCTCATTGTACATTTGTTTTAACTCTTCAAAGCCATAGAAGCTCTTTGTGATTGAACTTGAATGGAAACTTGGAAAAGATAGATAAGGGGTTAATGTGTAAAGGATATGCTGGATGTACTTCACACCTCATGTGTGGGTACGTTACCTACATACCAATACTCTGAGGAGGGGTCAAGCTAATGTAGTTCTCCCATTGAAGTGCTTAGTACAATTATGTATGATAAATACAAATAAATGAGAAACTAGATGTACTTTAGATCGCTAGGGACTAGTGCAAAGGTTTTAATAAGATTGAAATGATCTTAGAAGGTTGTATACAGAGAATAGGGAAGAGTGCTTGAGTTTACTTGCTTGTATTCTTGTTTCTCTCTTGTAAATGAGTACCAACCCTTCTAAATGGACTTTGAATGCCCTTTTATATGGGATTAAATGATAATGGGTTAAATGAATTCACATTATGCTAACAAGGAAAAGGATAAGGATCCAAAAGAATATGACCATTAAGACTAAAAATGAACTTGGACAACAGTGCCAAAAATAGGACACCCTAGATTCCAGCACTCCTATCCAAGTTGGGTGAAATCATCCTAATATAATGAGACCTAGGGGTGGATCTAGGCATAAAATAGATACCTAGCTCTGTAATAGTTAAGTTTGGAAGGCTATGGATGACTGGGAATCAATGAAGGAACAGCCTAGAAGGGTTATGTAAGCAAGTAGGAAGACCTATGGATTGGGTGTCATTAATCATGCTTAAGTCATCCAATTTCACATTTTATATGACTACAATCACCTATAACTAGTCAAGACACCATACTAGAACTATCATCTCTTACCCCAATCCAAATTTCTTAGCAATCTACCAAAAATATATTAATGCCACATTTGGGAAACTACAACCACATGGTGTCAGTGTCCCCAACTGGGCACTATTGTCCTTAGCCCCAGCGCTTCCCAATAAATATTTTTTCAATTGTGTTCCCCTCCTAAGATTAGCCTAAGCTCATTTTCTTATTTGTACAAGCAATTGAACCCTATAAACATAAGTCTAATCCACCTTTATTGACTAGATGGAAAATAGATGCAAAAGTTATTCAAACCAAAGACAAATTTATGCAAAATCAAGTTAATTTATCCTTATTCTTCCCTACTTTATGCATACTACCATCTAAAATATCCCTAAGTCTATTTTTAAAGCATTCCAAAGCTCAAACACATTCAAAACATTTAAGGTCACTCTCGTTATAGCATTCATTTGTACATACATTAAGCATTAGGTGGGAGAACTACATCAGACTTCATCCCTCTTTAGAGTATTGGTATGTAGGCAACTCTCTACATAGTGGGGTGTTGAGGATGTCTAGTCCATCCTACTAACACACACTCAATTCTTGCTCATATCATACTTACAAAGAGAACTAGGGTTTTCACATCAAATCAAGCTTTTAGGTACAATGCATACCTACAAGTTTTGGTCACATAAGGATAGAACATATAGACACAAGTGTAGGTGCTTCTTGAAAATGGGAAAAGTCCCACAAAGGGGACATTAGCACCACATTTGGGACACTACACACATATGACACTACTATCCAAATTGAGAACTATTGTCTAGTGAACATACGAATATCAGAATCCTATTGATAACACAGACTACTACTCAGATCTCAAAATTCAAAACCTAGATCATCTGTGATAGCTAGTTTTCAACTAAGTCTCTATTTATCCATATTTATTTCTATTTATATAAATTCAAATAAGGTCAAAATCATAATAAATTAGTAGTTTAATTATTATAATTTATTTAACTAATTTAGACATCTTTTCCCTTTAACTAAACATAGGAATTGCTTGTGTAAAACTGTAAAAGGTTAAATCATTTGGTGAACCCGTCTTACTTTGAACATTGCATAAAACCCTAGCTTGCATAAATTCTATTTTTGTGAAATAAATTTAGGGATGCATAATTTTAATTTTTTGATTTTATTTAGACAACTTAGCTAATTAAAATCAATTTTTCATTAGGGTTTCAATCTATTTTACATATAATTTAAATTATTGCAAAGAAAACCTAGCTTCCAAAACCCTAATCCTAAATGCTCTTAAGGTTTCTATCCTTTATTAGAACTCCTATTTTAATTAGTTTCCATTAATTATTCAAAATTCATATATTTTATTGTAGTATCTCTATTTTAATTTATTTGATATATGCCATCTAAAAAAACTCTCTCTCTTCCCTTAAGAAGAAGTGCTAGACTAGGGGGTAATCCTATATAGCATATTCATATTCATAACATATTACAACTCCATATACGAATCCTTCACATCTTGATAATGTGGATTTCAATGACAATGTATTTGAGGATGAACAATATAACCAAGAACAACATTACGGCCATATTGAGGATCAAGATATACTACCTCCACTTAATGATAATGATATAGTTGTGAACAAAGCTAAGGTATTATAGGGCTTCAAAGATAGAATTAGGGAACAACCCCATGATCATGCACAAATTTTACAAGACACATTAGAAATCAAGAATAAAAACTATGGTCAATCTTTAACCCCCCTAGTTAACGATGTCGTTACACCTTCAGTGGGGCCCACTCAACCAATTCAGATAGCATAACCCAAGCTTGTTATTTGACCATCTATGACAACTACTCCACTTGTGGCTAGTTATACTCCTCCTGATGTATAATCCCTTACGCAATAGGTTATTTTTTTACAATCTAAGGTGTTACATCTTGAATAGGGAGCAGTTAAGCCTTCCCATGCCTTCAATTCCAACATTCTCTTGCATACACCTTTGGCACATCACATTGTGATAACTCCTTTGCCATCTAGTTTCATAGCACCCAAGTTCAAATTATATGATGGCAAGGGTGACCTAGAGCATCACCTAAGAGCCTTTCATATAGCATGTTTAGACTATGTGTCCAATGATTGGCTTCTTACAAAACTCTTTCCATGCAGTCGCAAGGGTTACGTTGTTGGGCCCCTAACATGTTAAGTAAATTATTCCCCACAACACAACATTCACCTAAGCATAAAGGGATCATTTTGTGTACTGGTTAGCTTTTGGGCATTTTATATCCAATTGGAAGTTGTAATGCATACCTTATACTAATTGGCTAGTGACTAACTATCTCCCAAGTTTTTAGGGAATCTTTGAGTATTTGAAGAGATGTGGTAGCTATAACACAAACTTTGTAGATTCATAGATCTGACGATTATGATGACCAAGTTCTAGCTCGGCAATCATCATGCAAATTCCACCCTGGCAAAGATGCTCCTAAATTCTATTTAAGGAGCTCAAACTAGATGAGGTAGGGATATGGAAAATAGTAGTGGAGCTCTAGTGAAATGAATTCTCTATAAACATTACTTTGACACCCATTAAGGTTGAGGAATAGTGTGGAATCCATTAAGGCTCCACTTGTAAGTACCCAAGCTCATTTGTGAGCCTTTGGGTCATTAAGTATAATGAATAGAAACTTTATAATGGGCTCTAATTAATGCAAAAGATTTTTGCATTAAAAAGTAATCTATCTAGTTTATATGTCTTTTTGTGTTGATAATGGAAAGCATATATTTTTAATGTCATACTTTCTATGGAATTATGTTAAGTAATATTCATGCATGTTACTGGTTCACATATTTAATGGAGTCCCTATAAACTTCTATGACATCACCATAATTTTGTATAGATAATGAGTATAGGTTCTATGCCAAGTATTCCTATCCTTGTCAAGATCGCGTGTCTAGTATGAGTAGTTTGAGTGAAATTAGCCTTTTGACCCTTTAAGCACCTATATGACACTAGGCTAAGTCCATGAAAAGCTTGCACCTATGTATCTATTTATAATTTTTGTTGAATTGATTAAGTCTTCTAATTAAAGACTCATGCCATGGCATAACTAGCCTAATATGAGCCCCAATTCCTTCTCATCTACAATTTAGGTGAGTTTATAAGGCATGTGCCTTATGTGGATTGATACTGGCACAGTCGAGTGTTCTAATGTTGAGCACAAAGGGAGTATCCCATGCTTATGCCTAGTCAAAGTGAATCAATCACTAACTATATAACTCTTAACTACAACATTTTGGTTCCATTGTTGGGACTTGTGTTGAATTTTATTATTATAATGGTGTGAAGGAATAATATGCCAACTTTCTCCTTAAAACATTGAGCACTAGCTGCAACAGGTGGAAGATAATTTTGTGCTAAAGCATCCAACCTGTAAACAATAAAATCTAAGAAAATGGGTTCAAATCAACCTATTTGATACTTTGTATGAGGTATTTTTCTATGATTTACTTGAGCATGTATACTGGTGGTTGGCTGCATATTCAACCCATAGAAGAAGAAGCTATGGATGATGTTATGAGTGGACAAAGGAGCACCTAGAAAAGCTTGAGACCCTAGATGTAACTTGGATTAGAGCAGTGGATAAATGGTGGCAAAGAGCCCTAAATAGCTACATACTTGAGTTTATAGTCTCAACATACTCATGGACTAAGGAGGTGGAGTACTATTTTTTATGCGACCCTAGAGGCATGTTTATGGAGTTCAGCACATAGTTCAAAAGGTTACTAGTGGATTATAGTTTTGAAACTTTGGGGTTGGAAGGCTAAAGTCATTTTGTGTATGAATTATGAAAAGGGGGAGAAGGGGATGAGTAAGTGAGGTGTAATATAAGGGAACAATCAAATTAACACTTAAGAGCTCAGAAGACAAACCTATAATAAGAGATGGCACTAACTTATGGAAGATATATAACTTATAACTGATGAGAGAACCCATAGTGAGTAAGAAGGGCATGAAGAATTATTTCTTGAAATATAGTAGCACAAAGATGAGAGATATAGTGAAGTGATGAATCAATCTTAACACTTGATAGGTGTGGAATTTGCTAGTTTCCTATAGAATTTGATGACTATAGATATGCTTGACATGCCTACCCTGTTTGAAACTATGGTGCATGTTCATACACCAAATCCCCCACTTGAAGAAAGTACAAAAGTAATAATTTACTCTAATGATGACTTAGATTTTAGATGTTTTACAGATTTAGATTGTAACTTTATGATTGAATAGATTATTCCATACAAAGAGGTGAACATAACTACCTTTAAACTATTGGGTGCTAGATCACCATAATAGAACTTGAGTGCAAGCATAACAACTCATCTAATGTTAGCAATGCAAGGTGGGAAATAGCCAATAGGAAGTGGTCTAACACCACAAACAAGTAGCACAATGCTAATGATGTCAAGTACACCAATAGTAATGATAGGGCTAACACCTAAAACCATGACTATAGGCATTGGGGGACCACTGTAAGGATAGGCATCAAGGGGACAAGCACCTCAAGTACCAACTTCCCCTCATAGAAAATTTACTATGAAATGGCTATACACTTGCTAGAGTATCATGACATAGAGAATGTCACAGAACATGTACTGAAGTGTGAATTATAGTGGCATGTGTAAGGCATAACCTAATTAGAGTGTAAGGATACTCAGTTTGCAACCACTCTACTTAATCACACCCACACTTGGTATAAAAAAATTGATCATAACTAGGCTATGGTTGATTATGATACCCTTAAAGACACATTCCTAAAGGAATTTGATAGTCTAGAGTTTGAACAATAGAGCATCATTGTACTAAAAGGAATTACCCAATGACTCTTAGAGAGTGTGTACCTACATGATGTAAGGTTTTAAACTCTCCTATCAAAGATCCCATATGATATTCACCTTTCTCAGCATATGTATTGGTTCATTGGGGGGTTACTCATACCATTTCAGAGAGCACTTTCCATGAAGACTTTTACCGACCCTCAAGAAGTGCTTAAATTTGTGCTCAAATTTAAGGTAGTTGGAAGTGTAGACATAGGGATAAGCCCATTTATGGAAGCACAGATTGCATCTATGGCCTCCCAACTCCAAAATCTTATCGCTAGCTCTTCACATGATGCTCTAAGTGGACTATGGTGCATCGACTATGAAGTAGAAGGCCATAATAAAACTAAGTGCACACAGAAGAATGTGCACACTCTACTTCTAAGTTATGAAGTCTATCAATATGTACATGACATCCATAGCTACCCTTTGTTATAACATGCCAACTAAATCAACACAACCATTTATTATCAATTGTGTTATGCCTATACCCATACCACTATTAATTGCTAAGTGATTGACAAAATGTGTAAAAATATGGAAAGAGGTGTAGGACAGGCCACCATAGTAGTTAGAGGGTAGGCTAATTAAGTTAATAAGGGATATGACTAACAAAACACAAGCTTTGGGATGCAATGAAGAGCCAGAGGGTAAGGTAGAAGATGCAGTGGTAGAAAGTTCCCACTGTGCTCATGTTATAAGTGTGGCTCAATAGAGCATTATCAATGTGATTGCTCTACACATCCCATGTGTGGTTATTTTCAAGGGTCCCATAAGGTCAAAGAAAGACCTGACCTATACAAAAATTTGACCCAAAGTAGGCCTGACACAAATAAGGGTGCAAAAATAATCAAGCATGAGCAAAAGATAGAAAAATGGATGCCAGAGACATAACCTACAAGCACAAAGGAAGTCAAGGTATAGGTAACTACATGTAGTGGATTCACCACTCAATTATCAGTTGTGTTAGTACCTTAATTATGCCTAGAGTATGGGGATAAGGGTCATAATGAGTACATAACATGGCATGAACCCAAAGTTTTGTCATACCCAAACTTAACACACCAAAAAGACATGTTACAATAGGCTATGAGTGTCATCTAAAACCTATAAGGGGAGTTCTAATTATCATGAGACCTAGAAGCACAGGCTACTACCTCCATAAGAAGCAAGATAGCGAGGAAGCTGAAGTACAAAAATTAATTGAGATCCTATACCTCCTATAGACAGAAGGAATGTTGCCCCTATTGAAGAACTTTTTCCTAGATCGTGTAGGTCAAAATTAAGTTAGGGTCATTACACCATGTATAGAGAGGGCACAAGAAGTTTAACATACATAAAATGATAAATAATACCAAGAACTCTTGGTGGATACCACTATTGATGAATGGTCTATCTGTGAGGTTCTTATAGACACATGCACCGAGGTTAACATCTTGACCAAGAATGATTTGGATAAAATAAAATGGGTAGACCAACCCTGAGACCCTCCCCTCATGTACTCTTCATGCCCCATAAGACTTGAGCACAACCATTCCAAATTTTATAGAGTGTAATTGTAGATATAATAGGTGGCAAATTTCATGTTGAATTTAAACTAATAGAGTTAGTAGAGCAAGAAAACTACCTTATACTTATAGGAAGGCCATAGTGCTATGCAAATAATGTAGACATGCACTTCTAAAGGTGATACATGATATTTAAGGATGAAAATGAGAGGGTATTTATACCCCCTCTCAAATGACCAAAGACCCCATATGTTGAGAGCATGGACATTGAGGATGAAATCAACCATATCTTTAACATCATGGCATAAGGCACTGAGGCTCTAAACCCAAATGATCAAGGAATCCTCTCTTGAAAAGATGGAAAATTATCCTTAGACACCACTAATGTTACTTGTGATTAGTGGGTTGAGGAGTCATATGATACCATTGGTCAATGATGTTACTTGGTGTGCATAAAGGCACCAAAACTAGTAAAGACAAACTGGGTACAGATTGAGTCTACTTCCAAAATATGGATCCCTTGCACCAATAAAAGGGGAAAAAGAGTGTTTTACCTTAGTAAGGGCAAACTTACAGTGCTTCCAAGATCTGAAGGGAGTAATCTCCTAGAAGACTATGTTTGTGACCTTGAGTCGTGCAACCCAAAAGAAGTGGATAGAATGGGTGCACTAGTATACACATTGAAGAGAGCTTATACTCATTGATGGGAAATGTAAAAGCCTAGATTGCCAACTTGTCAAGATGTGAAGGTGGTCATTTGTATTAGATTCAGAAAGAATAATAAGGACCTAGACATTTCAACTTATTCTGGTGATTCTGACCCTGTTGCACACATACATTTTTGTGAATTAATGTGGACTGTTTGTAGAGAAAACACCCCAAGAAATCTATGGGTGCATGCCTTCTCTAGGACCTTGAATAATTGGGCATGGTCATGGTATGTAGTCAATGAGATGTGTCATGAAATAGGCAACTGGGATGACCTTAAGGAGTGGTTTATCCATACCTTCTCCTTTTCTTCATAAAACATTGAATTGATTAAGCCATATAGGTAGTTCAAAGGTCAGTATTTGAGGACACTAAATTATTGGAGGAGCACCTAAAAGACATATTCAACAAAAAAGGGTTAGCGCTCTCAACCTTCTTCAAAGAGAAAACTCTCATCAGTGACTCTAGTGATGAAGATGATGACACATAAAAAGCACACAACTGGAAAAATTTGATAGGGAAAAGGAAGTTAGTGTGTCAAGTTAAGGATAGCACCCCAGAAGAAGAAGACCCTACACATATTTGGGTAGAAATAATTTAGGGAAGTATACAAGTCAAATATTCACACCAAGAGAAGAATGAACCCTATTGATCACCATTAGAAACTACCAAGGTAGATATTAGTTTATAAAGGAAACCAAAGATTGCCATTTGGGTGCCTATTGGTCTAACACAGAGCTAACGCATATTACTGATCTCTTGAAGGAATTATAAGACTTGTTCCCATGGATTTATAAGGATATTAAAGGTGCACACCCATCCCTCAATAAGATGAGCATCAAACTAGTCAATGGCATAAGACCCATCAAGAAATGACCTTACAAGATGAACCCAAATCTTAGTGCCAAAGCCAAGATAGAGATTGATGGCATGCTAGCTACAAGTATCATCTACCTCATGTAGGAATCTAAATGGGTTATCCCCATGGGCATCAACATCAAAAAATATGATCTCATCTAAATTTATGTTGACTATATATTATTGAATGATGCATATGTAACTGACCCCTTCTAACTCCATTCACTAATGAAGTATTGGATGGCATCATAGGTTGAAATATATACACCTTTACTGATGGGTTCTTAGGATACCATCAAGTATAAATTAAGGAGGAAGACAAGTCCAAAACTACCTTTGTGACTGAATGGGATTGTTTCACTTATAATGTGATGCCTTTTGGGTTAAATAATGTGTTAGTAGTGTTTTCCTAAGTGGTGATTACCACTTTCAAAGACTTCATTCACAAGTTCCTCTAAGTATATTTAGATGACTAGATAGTGTATGGGTTAGTGAATGATCATTATGATAATTTATGCCTAATGTTTGAAAGGTGTAGGTAGTTTCAAATTTTTTTGAACCTCAAGAAGTGAATTTTTGCAATACCATTTGGCACTTTACTCAGGAACATCATCTCCAAGGATGGTCTACTTATAGATCCAACCAAGATTGCGATTATCCTTCAACTTTATACCCCATCAACTCAAAAATACATTCATGCTTTTCTTGGGCATTACAAGAATTTCATAATAAAGTATGCCAAGATTATGGTGCCTCTAGATGAACTCTTATAAAAGGATGGCCCATTCTATTGGGTTGCAATACAGGAAGATGGTTTTGAGACCCTGAAGATCAAACTTAAAAGTGTATTGATACTATAATTTCTTGACTAGGTAGCTCCCTTCCATGTCCATGGCGATGCCTCTCATACTATAATCAATGCCATTCTCATGCAACCAAGCAAAGGGAAATTAAATCATCCCATTTCTTTTAAAAATAGGAAGCTAACCAAGGCAAAATAAAATTACACCATAAATAAGCATGAGGTACTTGTCATGGTCTACACCCTACATAAGTTTCAATAATATTTGTTGGTGACCCCCTTCATCTTCTTCATTAATGATGAAGCACTTAAGTACTTGGTGAACAAGCCCCTTTACATGGGTACATTTATCAATGGATTGTTTTACTCTAAGAATTCTAATTTTTTGTGGTAGTGAAGCCTAGAAAATAGAACTCAGGCCTAGACCATCTATCCCATATCAACTCTGGTGATGTGGTAGCACTAATCGAAGATGATATGCCTGATGCATAACTTTATAGGGTTTAATGCATCCCATAAGAATTAGTAAAAATTGCCACATTTCTAACCTCTGGATCTGCACCTTAGACCATGAAGGAGAAGAAGCAACTTATGGTTTGTGCTATCCCTTTTCAACTCATTAGTGGGGAATTATACAAATTGAGTCATGACAAATTCATGGACTGATGTGTCTTAGAACACAAACAGGGTTTAGTATTATTAGAGGTGCATGCAGGGATTGCTAGAGGATATTGTGTTGGAGATGCTTTGGCATGCAAGGTACTATAATCAAGCTTATGGTGGCCAACTTTATTTTATGACACAAAAGAATATACCAAAACATGTGATGTCTACCAATCTATAGGGAAACCAAACCACTGGGATGAGATGCCTCTCATTCTCATCCTTACCCAGGCATCATTTGAAAAATGGGCCATTGACTTTGTTGGGCCTATTACTCTCATAATAAGGTGAATAGGTGCTAGGTACATTATGGATACTATATATTACTTCACAAAATGGTCTGAATCAATGTTGACCAAAGATTATACAGTCACCATAACAGCAAGATTCATTTAAGAGAATATCATTAGTCATTATAAATGACAACTTAGCTTGACTAGTGACTGTGATACGCACTTTATCAACAAAACCATTTAGATCCTACTAATTGAATATATGGTGGTGCACCATAAAATGACACCCTACCATCCTTAGGTGAATGACATCATAGAGGCATTCAATAAAATATTGGGGACATGCCTCACCAAAATATGTGACGTTGTGTATACAAATAATATTTTCAAACTTTTATTGATTACTAACACTTCATATCTTGTAGGAACCTGTCGAGTCTCAATCTCTCTGAGTGCATGCCTTAAGGGGTGCATCAAGAAAGGGGTGGGTAGAAAATCAGTGCTTTGTAATATTTTTATTCCTTTTTCCACTTGTTATCTACACACTAGCTCCCTAAAACCATGAACCCTAGGCTTGTTCTTCTCTTTCCTATCCATTCAAATCATTATCATGCTTTATTCCTTCATTTATTACCTTATTTACCTTCTTACCTATTTAATACACTAGGTCGACCTAGTCAACCTAGTGTATTATGGGGACATCTTTGTTATTTTGACGTGTTTACATCCCAATCAACCTAGCGCAAACTTTAGGCATTAGCTAGAGAATATACTAGGTCAACCCGATCGACCTAATACAACCAACATGTCCAAATGGTTTTTAAGCAAGTTACTACTATATATACAAGGTCATTTACCACCATTTCATAAGATCCAAAAGAAAACAAATAATTAAGTGAATAAGTGCTAATAAACATATGTTTATTGACCATTTTACTTGAGGAGTAAAGCTTTAGGGTTTAATACTTTCTTTTAGAGCTTCAATCTTATCTTGTGGAGAAGCCCTTTGGATGCTTAGGTAGGTCATGTAGACTAGAGCTGATTTATCTTGGTTATCCTTACAAGCCACAATAATCTCTTGTGAAGCACCTTGGCCAAGTGAGAGCTTGAAACTCGACAGGTTCATCTTCAAAGGTAAGTATTCCTAACTTTATTTCTTCTTTGTAAGATTATATAGATGATACAGTATGTATTCTTCTCTTCCATGTATTAAGATTTTATATACATTGACATGAGTATATGTCTATCATGCATGTTTAATTTATTTTTTGTTTATTTATTTTGTTCTAACCCCCACTTTGTGCCACAAGCTTTGGTGTACACTAGATTAGTTTACTTTTATTGTTATTGGAATAGTTTACTTTCATGTTTATTACATAAGTGAACATCAAATAATAGGGCTATTTTAGGGTTGTTTTGTGATTCTTTTAAACTATAGGCTTTGGAATCCTTCCTAGCATGATGTGTTGTGACAAATGATACAAGTGATCCCCTAATTAGGGCTAGCAGATCCCCGTATTGGTCATGCTCTCGTGTAACAAGTGTATGCCCAATCAGAAGTGTAGATGTGCTCTATCTTATTTGATCTAGGATTAATTCATTGTGCATCATGTAATTTTGATTACATACATTCTAGTGAACCCAACATGAATCAAATCCTTGTTGGATTTTTTCACTTTTATTTCATTTATTTTGTTACTTTGTCATCATTTCTATCATATATTTTAACATATTGGTTTGATTCTATCAACCCAATTTTCTTTTTCTTTATGCACAAGAATAAATAATTGGATCAACCAACTTGACCCAGTATAGGTTTTCAACACTTTTCAAAATACTAGTTCAACCTATTAGGTTGACCTGATTGACTTAGTGTATTTATAGTCACTTTGTAGTAGTCTCTGTACAACCTGATCGATCAGCTCGACCTAGTATAGATTATAGTTTCTAAACTCTCAAACCATCCTAATAGGTCAACCAACTTGACCTAGTACATTTCTAGACTTCCAATCCAACTAACTAGGTCGACCAATCTGACCTAGTGCATTTTCAACACTTTTTCAACAAATTTTTGTATTGCTTCATCAACCAACTCAATCCAATTTTTGGGTTTTGGATCAATAAATTCTATCTCTAAACCATCAAGGTGAGTTTATATTCTTTTGTATCTCACTATTTATGTATTTTCCATTCAAGTTTGTAGCCTTCAAAACTACCTCTACACATCCAACTAAATTGACCTAGTCCTGTGTCCTATTTTTTATCTGAAATAACTAAGTCGACCTGGTCGACCTGGTAGGTTTACCAGACCCTATTTTCAATAGTGCTAGATTGATACTCTTGACCTAGTTCTGTTTGTTGTGCATATAATATTTTCACTATACCTTGTTTCAAAGTTGGAATTCACCTTATATGCTAATCACATCTTTCATTTCAGTTATTTGCATGCTTAGAATAGTTCACATAGTCTAATTAAGAGGTTTTTAATTAACTGTTTAGTTGTACTATTTCTATTTTATACACACATGACCAAATCACTTAAACATCAAAAAGCATTTTAACATTTGACTACCCAAGCCAACCTACTTAGATTTCATCACCAAGGGGGAAGTTGACCTGATACTCTAGTTAAGTATAAGGCATGGTTAATGGTATATTTTGGCTAAGCACCTGACACTCTTATCATTATGATGTGTGAAGTGAGGGGGTAGGCCCTAATACCAAGCCTATATCATTACCACTACAATCCCTTTCATCCTAAACTCACCTAAAACCACCCCTAGATTGTTATATAATACCTTATTTTCAGCCAACTTTCTATCATTTAAAATCATTCTTAATAATCTAAAATTCTAGGTTGACCAATTAGCTAGCTTTACTTTCCAAGTTATTTGCTTGCTCTTTGCTTAATTGTGTGCATAAGAACTTGCACTAGCTCATATTTGTGCAATATTTTTCCTTTGGGTGCATCAATTGGATTAACTAACATCAATTCAATTGATTGTTTTCTTACTTTCAACATTTAATTTCTTATATTAACTGTAAATTATCTCACTTTATTTTCATAAATTAATTATTAGTTCTTTCTTTTTCCTATTTACTATACTAGGTTGACCAGGTCAAGCTAGCATATTTTCTAGCCCCTGTACACTATACTAGGTTGACCTAATATTATTTTTAGGCTTTTCCCCCTTTTATGCCAATCCTTGTTCTATGTACTAGGTCAATCTTGTGGACCTAGTTCAGTTTTACAGACCTAGTTTTTGTACTAGGTTGACCAAGTCGACCTAGTTCAGTTACAGTCACTTTCTGATTTCTTTTTTAACTCATCTTGTCTTTCCTCCTTTCATCATGGACTATCTATTTGGTGATAACACTAAAAATCAATCAACAGATATGATGGAATTCACCAATCCTAATAGGGTCTCCCATAGACAAAGTAGGGTTCCTTTTGAGAATGCTAAAATATCCATATTGCAACCTATACAATGAATTATGGGAATCCTCATAATACCTCTTTTTTGCATAATTCTCTCTTCTTATAATATCAATCTTAGTTAGAATATACTCCTGAAATGCTTTTCTTTATCACAGAATTCCCTCAACATAGAGGGAAAGACCCTTCTACCATCTATAATCTCATGATTAGCCGTCAAGTTGAAGAACCTCATTCTCCTATTTCCACTTTCTCAACTAGATTTGGATGTACTATTTCTTTTATTCTCAACCTCTTTCTTCAATCTTGATTCCTTATGATGCTATGACATCTTCTTCTCTAACTTCTTCTACCTCCATGCCAAGTATCTCAACTAACATGGCTGGTTCTACATCTAATGGGCCTCTTATAAGATCCACTATCCTTAATCCATCCACTAGCTCATTGTTTACTAACCAAGGTAATCATGCTTCTAGTGATTCTTCATTTCAATCATTTGTTATTCCATCTTTTCCTTCATAAGAAAATTTTTCCACTAGTGCTTCAAACTCTCATAGCTCTTCTCAAACTCATATTAACACTAATAATGGTACCCAAGCCACTAATACTAACTAAAACACCAACACTAGTTCTAATAACACTAATCAAACTCATCAACTATTATTACAAACTCTTGATCAAATGAACACGTTTTAAGCTCATAACATGAATTAAATGATGAGAATGCAAAACCACCTTCTCAATCTTCAAACATAACTGCAACTAATGGCTTGGGGCATGCATAACCAAAGTTTTCCTCCTCCCCCTCTTTGATATTCTCAAGGTAATATCATTCTTCAACCTTCATTATTCAACAAAGTTATCAAGAATTTATAAGATGAACCTCTTACTACTCAAATTGATAACATTAATATCAGAGGTATAATACATATCATCTCTTATAATGAATCAATTGATCCTACCCTTCATCTTAAAACATTTGGAAATCTTTATAACGATTGGGTCAAATTAAACACCTTTGTTGCTACCAAACTCCATGCCAAAACCCTCACAGGCGATGCCTTGATTGGTATAATTAACTTAGATCTCATTCCATTACTAGTTTGGAAGATTTAGTAAATGTTTTAGTACAAGAATTCCAAACTAGTGATCTATTTGAAAACACTTTGGCCCACTTCATCAATTGAAAACAAAATGAAAATGAAACTACTCAAGCCTTTATTAAACGATGGAAAACTTTGTCAATCAAATGTGAACATATCATGGTAGATGACAATCTCTTTCATCTCTTTACAAATGTTTTATTTCCTAAATTATAATATCGAGACCATACCCTTTCTCCACATACCTTGGAGGAGGCCATTGACCAAGCCAAAATACAATATTTCCTTATGCATCAATTCAAGCCACCCAAACCTTCTACAAGTCCTCATCAATTACTTAAAAACAAAAACCAAAATATTACCAATGATGGTGTTACCGATTCATATGATACCATTCACAATGTTCAATTTGTCATTCCTACCCCTTCTTCAGAACTAGTTCCTTCTCAATAATATATTAATCCTCATTTCTCATCACCAAACATCATTAATGTCCATAAACCTCTTTTCTTAGCTAAATTTTTTAAGTGTCTACATAGGCCTCTCCCTCAAGAGATTAACCCTACTCATCTTATGAAAACTTGGTATGATCCTAGCAAATTTTGTTGGTTTCATGCTTCCTGGGGTCACTCTCATGAGACCTATAAATAATTTCATAATTTAGCCATGGACTTTCTTCTTGGTCCTAATTTTGATCATGATTTTATCACTCGCAAGTGTCAACAAGCTTATGAAGTTGCTTTCAAGGATTACAAAACTCGTGATAAAACCAAAGCCTTGAATCAAGCAAATGTTCATTTAGCTATCTATAAAGAACCTTTACCTAATCATCAACCTATTCAAGAAAGCCAAGACAAGCCCACCTCCTCCTCAAATAATGTAGAAAGTCTTATGGAACCCACTTTTGATGAAAATGTGGTTAGCATGACTAATATGTGAAGGGTGGCAGCTTTCATCGATTCCCAACCTATTTACACCCCACCTCCTTTTAAGACATTCCATGTTATCCAAGATTCTTCTACAACTCATTTGAATGAGTTAGGGCAAGAAGATCTTATAACCTTTGATGATGATCCAATTTATGATTCTCCCTTGGATAACATATCTCATTCCATTTCTACTTTTCTTTCATCATCTTCTAACAACAATGATAATCAACCTTCTAATGATAATCAACCTTCTATTAACACTTCTACTTCTCAAGATCAATCTAAACTAACTACTTCTTCATCACCAAATGATCTACAACCTTATTATAAACCTTCTCATTCTTATCAACACAAATTTCAATGCTCTTTGGTTCCTCCTTCCAAAGACCTCCTTAACCATTACACACCTATATCTAACAATCTTCTCATGGTTATGATGAGTGGGATCCCACTACAGAACTCACTAATCTCCCATCTCAAATTCCATTTATAGAGCTTATGAGGACATCTTCCCATCATCAGAACCATCTTATGCAACTATTATTTGAGATGAATGTCCCTCACCCTCCCTTAGTAGGATGGGAGGTAGCCTTATCTAGTTTTGAGGATAATATCTTTCAACAATGTGAAGAGATGTCCATCAATGTTGATGAAACTATTGATACTTCTCCTTTGAAATTTCCCATCATATCTATGATTCTCGATGAGATTGTATTTTGTGTAAATGATCCTCCCTTATTTATTAGTATCCAAATAGGTGATATCCAAGCCAAACAAGCATTGATTGATGAAGGTTATGGCACTTGTGTTGCTTCTCTTGATGATGATATTTGATTTTCCCACCTATTACTATTCGTGTAAAGGTGATGATCTTTAATTTCCCACCTATTACTATTCATGTAAAGGTGATGATCTTTAATTTTCCTCTTTCTTATAACATCTTGCTTGGCAGGCTATGGGCTCATTGTATGCGAGTTCTCACTTCTTCTACCTACCAATGTGGGAAATTCCCTTATAATGGAGTAATTTACAGGATTCAAGGAGCTACTAACCCTTAGAATTTTGAATAATTCCAAGATTGTGGTGTTTTTGAGATTCCTACTCTTGAGCCTTTACCTAGTATTCCATTTTGTGAATCATAGCTTTTTAACTTTCTTATCAACTCAACCAGAAGTTATAATGGGCATCCCAAGCTCATTAGTAACATTCCTCCTAACCTTTTAGACTCTGATGATGATGAGACTAATGAGATTAACTTAAAAATCAAAACTTCTGATCTCACACCTCATCTCATCTCACAAATTTCAACCTCATTGCAACCTCATTCTCATAAACCACCTTGTGATGACATTCCCATAGTCTTATCCAAGAGTAGGCATTTTATTCACCATGCTTCTTCCAATGACAAAGTTATCCCAACTTGTGGCATTGATCTTCATAAGCTAGATTATGATGATGGTTATACTTTAAATGATCCTTTATTAGGTGGCCTTGTCTAAGCCCATGATTCTGAGATTATGTATTATCATTCTTCTTTATTTGAGTCTTTTTGTGAATTTTCTCATTTTCTAACATTTATAGCTCCTGATTCTTGCATTTTTCCTCTTTATCATAGACTAGAGATGGTGCCAAAACTTTCAATTTCTAAATATCGCCATAGAACTATGCTCATAGATCATGCTATGACGGGACCTTACCATCTTTCTAGGTTCCCTGACTCCCATCATTGGTTCAGTCCTAAGGTTAGTGCAGCCCTCCTTAGACCTTTTTTTGATCTTGCTCCTCCCATAGTGGAATCGATGTTAGAAATAGTTACTATTTCTTCTTTCACTATTGATGAGCCTACTTTTACTTCTTTCATTAGTACTTGTATTCAACCTACTTCATTTCCTTCTCCCTCACCACCTTCTCTTGGTGATAACTTGATTCCTTTGCCCAAGATGGATCCTTTGCCTGCCAAATGGGCTGATGTTCCATTTCCTTATTCATCCACACCTATCACACCTTCTCCCATGAGTGTTTCTCCTAAGAATACTCACAAGCGTATATGTTGCTTTTATGGGAAAAATAATCACTCTTATACCCATTACCATAAGTTATTGATACCTTGCATCCTTCTTCCCCATCAATAGACACTACCATAACTCCTCTAAAGATTCTTCCTAAACATATACCTAAGTATGGTGAGAGGTATTATCTATGGCACTAATACGACACACATCACACTGATCATTGTCATATCCTTTAGCATCACCTCAAGGATCATCTTATAACTATTCATAGACCTTCTACCATTCCTCCCATAAGTTATTCTTGTAAGAAGGCTCCTCCTTCTTCTCCCATAGCTACACCTCCTATGGCCCATTCACCACCTTCTGTGCCTCCATTTGTGGTTCCCTCTCCACCCATGAACCCTCCTTCACCCATGGATTCTTCTCCAGCAGTAATTCCTACATCTCCCTAGATCCTATTCCCACACATTCTCTTGACTATCCTTCAACTAATTCCCCCCCTCAGCATAATCCAATAAGTATTCTTACTTTTTCAATTGAGGAGATTAGAAAATAAGTATTTACCTAATATTAAGCAAAGATTGATGAGAAATTAGCAATAGTTCGTATCCATCTTCATAAAGATTTATCTGATGTCTTGGATAATGTGTGTGGATAGATTTACCAATATATATGAGCACATGCATGGTGCTTTCTCATTTACATTTGGATTGGACATGTGCTTCAATCTTATTTTTATCCATTTTTTATTATATCAGTTGACATTGTGTCAAATTATTTCTTATCTTATATCTTATTGTCCCTTCTTATTGTAGTATAGTTAAGTTTTGATTATTTATCTTTTGCATTACCTTGTCTTTTCCTTCTCATTGATATTTTTCACGTATTTTCTTTCCCCTTTAGATTTTTTCTCAAAACTCTTCCCTATATCTTCATGATTTTTTGTTTTCTTATCTTTATTTTTCATAGATAGTTGTCATGGTGACTTGGTTATATCTACCCTATTCCCTTTGTTTATTATCTCCTTTTACCATGTGATCAGTTAGTAAACAACCTTTCTCATTACTATTTCCTTTCACCAGTCCTCCTTTGGATCTACTTTTTCCATTTTCCTTTTTTGCAAACTAAGCATATGCATAGTTGAGACTTGAGATCACATACTTGTTCATTGTCAAGCTTAAGTGTCCTAGTCAGTCTTTTGTCTTGGGTTACTTAACTTCCTTTATCCTTAACCTACAGATCATTCATGTGTATCACTATCTCTCTCATGATTGGTCATTCCAAATTTGTATGGAGGAGGAATCTTAAAAAGCCTTCAAAAGAACATTAAAATCCAAATCATTTAAACAAAAGGCAATGATATCAAAAAGGCGAAAATATTCTCAAAAGTTTAATCACACTAAAAGACATGATTCAAAGCACATCTCCTTCTTCTAGTTAAAGCTCAGACTCCACAATCGGCCTCATAGTAGATATACTTCCCATTATGAGGTTACACATCATTTGACATACTTCCCATATTGATATTTAGTATGTTTTATGCTTACTTCATTTTTTCTTTTACCTTTTATTTTCTTATTTTCTAAGTGCATGTAAGATTACAACCATTTTTTGAATTTCTCATACTTCCCAGCTTGAATTAGTATGATTAATTTAAGACCAAATTTTTTTAAATTTTGTTTTTCTTTTATACTTCCCATCGTGAAATAGTATAATTGATTGACTTAATTTTGATTTGCTTTTATTACCATTCGTACCCTTTTCATCCCTTCCATTTTATTACTTTGTTTCTCATACTTACCAATGTATATTTAGTATGATTTTAGTTGTTTTAATTTGGTGCCAAAATATTTCACATTGGTTTAAAAACAAATCCCCATTTTACCATCTTGTTTGTCATTTTCTTGGTTCTTTATACTTAGTCATTTTCCATGTTATTACATATTTCCCAACTTGAATTAGTGTGTAGTACATTTTTTATTGATTATATTTTCAAGTCTTTTCACCTGTTTCTTTTTAACCATGCATGTGTTATCTATAATTCTAGAAAATAAACCACATCACATATATGTCCTATAGAATATACAATAAAACTAAATACATGTGCTAGAAAGAAATATATCCAAAGCATCCACAACCTTAACCATAATGAAAAAATACAACCATCATAAAGACAACATACACAACCAACACCAATATGACAAAATGATACATTATATATATCTCTCAAGAGTTATATACAACATATACAATCATATATAATGCCTCAACACTAGGGCTAAGCTCCATCATGTCTATCTCATGGCCTAGCCATGCTACTTGTTGAGGCCTTAGTCTAACTCCTCTAAATATTATGTTAGAATGAGGTAGTCTTAGATATCAATCCCTCTAACTATCCCTATAGACATGTTATTTACACCTGTGCCTGTACCATCTCAGTCTAAGTCACTGCATGTGCCTACATTAGCTAGGTTTGCATCATCATATATGCTTGTATCATCTATGTCATTATATCTCGATGCGTAAATATCTCATCATCTTGGGCCTACTAGGCTTGCCTCTCACCTGCACCCATATTTTTTGGTAGTTATGCCCTCTCTTTGCATCTGTATCTACCTCGTGGCCTCTCCTATTAGACTAAACTAGCACACTTGAGCTGGGGTAGATGGTGCACTCAGATCCTCTAGTGTCATGGGGTCGTACAGTTATAGATTCTTATTTAGGATGCCATAGAGTACTTCCCTAACTAGGGACCCCCATCTCTCCTCTTCATCTTCAATTACACCTACAATATCACACCAAGTGGATATTAGATCACTATCATATCTCATAATATCTATCTATCTACCAAATAACAACTTAATCAATATATTAATCATACTTTTTCTTACTTATTTATGTCTCAACTCCTATGGTCTCACCATCTATGTGATCACCTAGCATAGTCTCCTTATCTGTGTGGCCTCATAGTACCTCCTCTATAGGTATCCTCCTCATCTTGAACCTAGTTGTCATGGGTCACATCCATCTCAACCTCTATTTGAGTGGTCTCTTTATCCTCTCCTTTGTCTTCTCAGCTAAATCACTAAGGATGATGATGGTCTCTACTCTCTCCTCCTACCTCCATCACTATCATGTCCTCAATAGCCATAACTCATCTCTTTATGCAGCTAGTGGTGGTACATCTGGTATATTTACCCCCACCTCTACCTCCTCTTGATCTACCCCTCATTATACCCAACAAGTCCATGGTCTCTCTTGATGTGGCCTCAATATCGATCTAACTATCAGTGGTCTGAGTCCCCTCTTCCCTCATGGCTCTCTCACATGCCAAGTCCACTGCTCAGGCATGTGTGTCAATGTTGTTGGATGAGGTAGACCCATCTACCCAAGTACCCATGCCACTAGATGTGTCTCTCTCCACCATGTATAGTTGCCTATCACCTCTCTCTTCTTTAACACTAGTCCAACTATGTGCTAGCTCCTCTAGGTAGTTACTAGCTACTCATATGGTTACCACACTACATTAGTGCATCTCACTATCTATAGCACTGGCACGTGGGGCATGACCTATGCTACCTAGTCCTCCCTCCATCTCCTCACCTGGGGTGACCTATAATCGACCACATGGGGTAACCCAATTAACTGGTATATAGGAAATCTCTCATATGTCCATGTTGTCAGTAGTATAATTGGTCCTATGGTCTTGTGTCCTCTAACCTACATCTTAAATAGATCATGAATAAGTTGGACCTAGATGATAGAGCCTAGATCATATATCACTCCTTCCTCTAGCATCATCTTACTCAAGGCTATCACGTATAGTGGTACCTTGCCATCTGACTTGTGACAGAGCACTCGCTATGTCACAAAGCCTATCATTGCCTTTTAGAGATATAGAATCTATAATATATACACATTATCCATACTCACTCTCCACCCCAATAATATAATATTTGAGCCTATAGCCTACATGGCTAAGGCTCCTCTCTCCTCTATGTTGTTTGCTATCCCTATAGTCACTTATGCTCCTCTTATGGGCAGTCTAAGGATGGTATGGACATCCTCTAGTGTGATACCTCTATCACATCCCCATCCACCTCCCATCTAAAGGTGTTGGTCAGTCATTCCCAATAACTAAGGAACATGACCAACACATCTGCACTTAAGGGGATCTTGCACATAGTTGTTATACCTCCTAGACCTATGGCTACTAGTCTAGCTCTATCTCCATCTATCAACCTCTCTAACAAATCTAACAACCATGACACGTCTAGTAACCTCTAAAATCATGACTATCTCTGTAATCAAGAAACAACAAAGGATGTATTAGTTCCTCCATGTCATTTATAATCATAATACATTCTTTATACATTCTATCTTTAATAAAAAATAAGCATACTCTATTCATTTTTATCCTATTATAGTCCATCTTGCCCTTCTTTGGTCATTTTGGGCCATTCTAGACCTCTTTTGGCTTTCCACATGCTTTTTTGTGCTAATTTTGACTCCTTGGTCAACATAATTTGACCCAAATTTCCTTATTTTTGTCTTATTTTATCCTAAATTTCTTAATTTTACTCTTATCTTCTTCTCCCTAGTGTTTAAGTTTCATTTTAGCCCGTACAAACTAATTGAACACTTTTTCACTTAGTTTCAGCTGCCAAAATACACTAGGTCAACCTACACCTATTAGGTCAACCATATGAATTTTCACCCTGATTCAACCTACTAGCTCGACCTGGTCAACCTAGTAGGTTTAGTGTGCCGATCTAGTGTATTTTGCTCAAAATTTGTCTTTTTCTTGATTTTTCCCTATTTCCTTCTAACCCATTTTCTATCTTCCTATCTAATACCCTTAAAACCTGACTTTTTTCATTTTTGATATGTATAAATGCTCAAAACCAAAATTTACTCAAAATTCACTTAAATCAATGCAAATTTCAAAAACTGGTTTGAGATTCTCGGTTGCATACCTGTAGTGCACCTACTCTCGCACTTGGGGTTCTCTCTTGCCTAGCATGTCATTCCCTCACCATCATAGCTTATTTTATCTCCATATCTCTTTTTTTCCTTTCTTACAAATCAAAATAACAAAATAATTTATCTTTTTTCTATTTAAAACCACTTTTTCAAAAATCAAAATTCTCAATTCTTTTCCTTTAGATTCCTTATTTTGCTCATATCTTTATTTATGCTCATCCATTTAACAAACCATAAAATGTGTTAGATTCATGGTTACATAGAGATTATTTTCCACTATCATATGCCTATCTTCCAAACTTTTTGATTTTGAGCTATTTTTTGCACTAACTTCTATAGGTTCACCTAGTGTGCTTTACATTGGATGCCTTCACTTCCTTGTAATCTTCTTCTTTATCTATGGCACTAAGGTAAGTTAAAGGTATGTATTTTTCAATTCTATAATTTCATTTATCTTATTTTCTTCCTATTGCATCATACTTAGCATCAAATTGTGTGTTATTGTGTTCTATCCCCTAAACACCATCCCATATTGCACTTATGTGACACATGATGAGCTTCAACTGGGGCATATGTATATACATAATATTTTTAATTTGTTATTGATTATTGACACTTCCTATCTTGTAGGAACCTATTGAGTCTCAACCAATCTAAGTGCATACTTTAAGGGGTGCATCATAAAAGGGGTGGGTAAACCATTGGTGCTTCATAAGATTGTTGTTCCTTTTGCCACTTGTTATCTACACACTAACTCCCTAAAACCATGGACCGTAGGCTTGTTATTATCTTTCCTATCCATCCCAATAATTATCATGATTTATTCCTTCATTTATTGCCTTAGTTACCTTCTTACTTATTTAGTATACTAGGTCGACCTTGTCGACCTAGTGTATTCAGGGGACATCTTTGTTATTTTGACTCATTTACATCATGGCTGACCTAGCACAAACTTTAGGTATTAGCTTGAGAATGTACTAGGTCGACCCGTTTGACCTAGTACACCCAACATGTTTAAATGGTTTTTAGGCAAGTTACTACTATATATACAAGGTCATTTATCACCATTTCATAAGATTCAAAAGAGAGTGAAGAAGTGTTAACAAACATTTGTGTATTGACCATTCTACTTGAGGAATAAAGCTTTAGGGTTCAATACTTTCTTTTGGAGCTTTGATATTGTCTTTTGGAGAAGTACTTTAGATGCTTAGGTAGGTTATGTAGCCTAGAGCTGATTTATCTTGGTTATCCTTACAAGCCACAACAATCTTTTGTGAAGTACCTTGGCCAAGGGAGAGGTTGAGACTCAATAGGTTCATCTTCAAAGGTAAGTATTCCTAAATTTATTTCTCCTTTGTAAGAGTAGATAGATAATGTAATATGTATTTTTCTCTTTCATGTATCAGTATTTCATATACATTGTCATGAGTATATGTCTCCTATGCATGTTTAATTTAGTTGTTATTTATTTGTTTTGTTCTAACCCCCACTTTTTGCCATAAGATTTGGTGCCAATTAGACTAGTTTACTTTTATTATTATTAGAATAGTTTACTTTCTTGTTTATTACATAATTGAACATCAAATCATAGGACTCTTTTAGGGTTATTGTGTGATTATGTTAGACTGTAGGCTTGAGAAACCTTCCTATCATGATGTGTTGTGACAAATGATACAAGTGATCCCCTAATCGAGTCTAGCAGATCCCTATATTGGTCATGCTCCCGCTTAACAAGTGTATACCCAATTAGAAGTGTAGGTGTGCTTTGTCTTATCTAATCTAAGATTAATTCATTGTGCATCATGCAATTCTAACTACATATACATTCGTCGCAAGAATTGGGATGACCATGTATCAGTAGTATTATGGGCCTATCACACTACATACAAGCCCTTGATTAAGGATACACCATTTAAAATGGTATTTGGTACAAAGGTCATTTTACCTATGGAATTCTTATTACCCTCATTAAGCATCATGTATTGGTTGATTAAATGATCATAAATCTTTAAGTGTACTCCAAAAAGACTTGGAGTGCCTAAATGAAACATGTACCCAAGCACAGTGGAGCCATCATATAGAAAAGGTGTGCCAAAATGTATGACATGATAAGCACATCAAGTGCAAGGTATTTATACAAGGTGCATTATTCTTATTATATGACTCTAAGTCCCTTAGGTACCCAGGCAAGTTGTAGATTAGGTGGATGGGACCTTCTGTCATCCATAGTATATTGGAGACTGACACGTGCAAGGTACACACATTAGCTAGTGAAATGTTCCCTGGGTATTTCAATGGCAACATATTGAAGCTATATAGTCATTAGGATGGCATTTTTACCATCTATCACTGACTTCTCAGTCACAAGTTAGTTGTTTGCCTTAACCATAATAAAATTAGCACAAGCTAAATCTTTTATTATATTTGTTTCTTTTATGTTAGGTAAATAAGCATGGTACTTATAGGCCCATAGGAGAACTCTTTTAGTGCTGAACACACATAAATCCAATCAGGTGAGTTAAGAATAGTTGCTTTTAAGTGCCTAAGGCCAAACACCTAAGTTTTTTGGCATGTGGGAAGTTTACCATGTTCAAAAAATTGTAAGGAGAAGTTGACAAAGGAAATCACAAAAGATTTTTGTGCGTAAGAAATCAAGAGGATACAATGAGGCGATAGAGGAATAATGGCAAGATTTGTATGGGATAGGGAAGGTTGAAGCAAGAGACATGAAAGCAAAGATAAATTGACCAAGAAAGAGAGGCACATTTGGAAGGAAGCACAACATTGAGAAGAGATGGAATTGAGGAGGTTAAATCATGCACATGTGAAATATTGCACCTAAGTTACCATACGAATGGTGAAGGTCGTACCAAGTTAAATAAAGTGCAAGAGAATGACCATTATGATAGTTGGCACCCACCAAAAAGATGTTGGAAGTGACTATTTGAATTACCATCACCTTAGCAAATAAATTTTTATTCAAGTTAATACTACAATGTCGAAAGAACAAAGACATAATAAATGAGTAGTTGGTGGTGGATTTTAGTGGATTTCATGGGTTTAATAGATTTCGAGAAATCCACACACCGTTAACCATCAATGCAGTAGCTGAAAACATCATATAAAAGAATAGATGGTCAATTGAGTAGGGTAACTATAATTTTCAAGAGTTTTGATTAGAGCAAAGAGATGAAGCCATTAACCATGAAAGATGCTACCAAAGAGAGAACTAGTCATCCACAAACCCCCAAAGTGATAATGAAATACCACAAATAAGATTATGTTCTACCTTGAGTTGGAAAGGAGGCAAGTGGAGAGAAATTGGTAGAGAAATGAGGATCAAAAATTTAGTAGAATGATCAAGCCACCATTAATGGGGTAAGAAGCTCAAGAGTCAAATGAATAGTTGCATTTCTTGTGATTGTGAAGAAGTGCCAAGCACATTTTTGGGCTTTAGTAGAATCAACAAGATATGTTTTAACAACAACAAGTTTAAGACAAGTAAGAAAAGGCTAAGCATAGGCTCACCATAGGCACAAAAGGACATGAATAAAGTGTGGGTTGTGAGAGAGGAAACCACCACAAAATTGGAGGTGTAGTTGGTGGAAGGCATGAGCATTGTAAAATTAGATCTAGAAGCAAACATGAAACTCACCTATAGATAAATGAAACACCCCCCTAAGGTCATGATGGGGGAAAAGTGGGTGTCTTTTGCATATATGTGCAAACTGAAGGACTACAACCATAGGATAGGAAGTAATGCACAAGAGTTAAACTAGGATTAAATGGTAGACATGGGGAAGAAGACAAAGGTAGGTACCACACTCTTTGATGTCTTCATCAAAGATAAATTGGCAACCATGGGTGCCATGTAATGATTTGAGCTACCAAGCTTCAACAAGTCAGAAGACTTGGTACATTTCCTCCTTTTGAGAGTACATGGTGATCAATCATACTTTACAGGGTTATACATAAGGATCTTGATGAGCCTCATTAGCAGAATCATGGGGCCACCTAGCATAGGGGTAGATATTTGAGAAATGATGGAGGATGAGGTGGAGGTTGAAAGGGTCACAAATCTCCTACGCTACTATAACTCAAGGTTTAAATTCCCCATTAAGGACATCCAAGACCCTAGAATAAGGGTAAAAATACACCTTATTAGAACCAAACTATTCCCTAATGGTTAATGGTCTGATATCAGTAATACCTTCTTGTGCATTTCCCACCACATGGTGCAAGGTGTAAAATTTAACATCTCCAAGTTCATTGCTAAAGAGATAGTTAAGAACACGTAAGAGTGCCATCAAGGATGTGAAACCTTATAATGGGTGTATATGTTGATTATGATAGTAATGGAGGAGATAGGTGTGTAGGATGGCGATGATAATCACCTATGGGTATTTCCACCCAACCATGAATCCCTTATGATGAAGTATTAGGACTTTATTTGCCCACCTAGCTTCTCACAAAAGTATAAGACTAGGGTTTGAGGGTGGTTTGAGAGGTACATAAAAGCCTTTGGGAAGGAGTGGTCAATCCCTTAGGAGCTTCCCCAAATAACTGGTGGGAATAAAAACCTTTACCATGATGTAACACTTATGTGTGGTGTACCTAGTGGTCACAAATGGAAACCTATCAGGGTGGCTCTAGTTGCCTTACGCATTCTCAACCAAGTACTTCATGTCAGCACTAAGGAGAATCCCTAATACATAACAACTTGGGATCCCAATCAAGATTGTGGATCATGATAAAAGTAGGATGAGGTGCTAGTTTATGCATCCTAGATCCAAGGCCATCAAATATGAGGAAGATGACACTGATAAGATAGACATCCATCCCATCTATATGGTTATAATAAATGGGAGGATATTTAACCTCTATTATGAAATGAAGCCACATAAGAAGGGTGGCGATCCTAGAAAGGATGATGATTAGCCCCTTCTAGTTGGTGATGAAGGGATGGTTATGTTGAAGCTAAAAGAGAAGACACTCCAAAAAAAATGAGGTGAGAAGCTATAAGAGATCACAAAGCACATTTGGTTAAAGATTACCTCTAAAAAACCAATTGTACCCCCCACCCCAAAGAAGTGCATGACCTTCATACAAGAGAGTACTTCTTCCAATAAGAAGCCAAAGAAAAAGACTAAGGGATGGAGAGCATTCCCTACTATAACTCTTGTAGATATGGAGAAAGAGGTGAGCCGCATGCCCATAATAGAGGAAAATTTTGAAGAAGACCGAGTAGGGACTTATATCCTATAGATAGGAAAAGGAGAAGAGGAGCTCAACACCAAGAATGTGTAGGAAGCCCTGTAAAGAAACATGACTACCATGCTTTAGGCAATATAGGAAATGGTGAGCCTCACATCTAGCACCACCCCATTATTGAGCCCTCCAAAGAAACCATCATTGACATCTAGCAAGAAGGGCTTCCCACCACCTCCTCAAATAGTCAAGGAGAAAAGAGTGGCTTCGAAGAATATGGGATTGAGCAGAAGGAGATCGACATGGCTTTGGCACTTGAAGAGAAGTGGAGGCTTGAATGAGAAAAGAAAAGGGCCAAGTTAGAGAAAAGGGCCCCAAAGGTTCCCATAAGCATAGGACCAATAGTTTAAGTGGTCAGGTAATCACCAAGTGACCCTACTAGGAAGGTGAAAGAAGATGTATAAGAGGCATACCCAAGTAGTGAAGGGGTGCCTACATAAAATTAGGCAATATTAGCACCTTAGAATAATGAATAGAGATGGTGGAGGAGTCCTAACAATTATAATGTGACATTGGTACCGAAGGAATTAACCTAGAGGTAAGTATTAAAAAACCCTAGGATGAGAAAATAGACAAGGGGAGAAGTTCAAGGAAGCAACCCCCAAGGATCAAATAAGTGAGTCCTTAAATAAAAGCACCAAAGAGAGTGGTGGCACCAGTGAAGAGGAGGAAGTATAGGTAGAAAAGGCCATCATTGAGAAGGACAACAAAGAGCTAAATATAAGGGAGACAATGCAAAATAAATGGGTGGATAAAGACCTATACATGTATGACACTATGCCCCCCAAGTTGCCACAATCAGGATGCACAACCAACTCTCATTTTCACTAGACCATTATATGGATGAGCCCTAATTTGAGGTGCTTAGAGCAACTAATTCAAGCCTAGATCTTAAAGAGGGGTAAGATTCCCTCCTTATTAACCCTCATGCCATGAACCTAATCAAATATGGGAATGCATTGATAATAATGGCCATAGAAGTTGCATCCCAGAACATCATTAATGATGACAAGGTAAGGAAATGGAAAAAGGTTCCTCAAAAAAGCCAAGGATGAGGCATAGGGTAACAAATTCAAGTTACAACAACTCTATGAGCATGTGGAGGTGTCCAAACCATCTCTTCTTATCAGTCTTGATACTTCAAACCTTTCATAGGTCAAAATGATTTGTGTGTTGGTGGAGAAAATACTCCCAAGGTTAAAACCTGAGCTAACATAGGAAGAAGAAGAAGACCCTAGCATTGTGCCATAGATAGAACTAGCTAACAAGTTCCAAGAGTTAGAATACCTCTTCATAAAATTACAATAGGGTGTGGAGGTAGCAGACACCATTTTATTAAGCTTCTCCAACCAAGCCTCAATTATAAGTGCATGCCTAAAGTAGGTGAAGGAAGAGAAGGAGAAGCTGATGGTATAAGTGTATTCGACAAGTAGGCTAGAGTGGACACAAATTATAGGAAGCATGAACATTCTTAGTAACTAGATTAAGGATTATGAGCAAAACTTGGAAGCACTCTTCTATGCTCTACATACTAAGGCCTATGAGCAAGGAGAGATCTTAGTTGAAAGTGTGGAAAAGGCGAAAGCCAATGTTGACGCCTTTCACAAGGAGCTGGAGAAGATGGATGTGCTCACACTTACTTCTGCATCAATTAAGATAGAGAATACCATGGAAGAAATCAATCTAGCCATTAAGGACTTTGAAGACTTTAACATTGAACTTAAGGATAATGCACCCAAGTTCTTCACTCTCAAGATCTTGATAGCCTAGTCCAAGGATGGACTGAAGTTTTTTTATGGGGTAATGTTGGGCCCCTAACTCATTAAGTAAATGATTTGTTCCAACACAACATCCACCTAGGCATGAATGGATCATTTTGTGTATTGGTTAGCCTTTAGGCATTTTATAGCCAGCTGGAGGTTATAGTGCATACCCTGTGCTAGTTGGCTGGTGGCTAACTATCTCCTAGGTTTTTAGGGCATATTTGAAGATTTGAAGAGATATGGTAGTTGCAATGTGAACTTCATGGATTCATGGAGCTGATGGTTATGATGACTAAGTTCCAACTCGATAATAAATATGCAACTTCCACTTTAGCGAAGATGCTTCTGAAGGCTATTTAAGGAGCTCAAACTAGATGAGGCAAGGAGATAGAGAACTATAGCAGAGCTCTGGCAAAATGAATTCTCTGTAGACATTACTTCAATAGCCATTAAGGCTTAGGAATAGTATGGAATCCATTAAGGCTCTACTTTTAAGTGCCTAAGCTCATATGTGAGCCTCTGGGTCATTAAGTATAATGAATAAAAAATTTATAATGCACTCTGATTAATGGAGAAGATTGTTGCATTAAAATGTAATATGTCTAGTTTATATGTCTTTTTATGTTGATAATGGAACACATATATTTGTAATGTCATACTTTTTATGGAATTATGTTAAGTAATGTTAATGCATGTTACTAGTTCACATCTTTAATGAAGTCCATGTAAACTTCTATGATGTCACCATCATTTTGTATAGAGAATAAGTATAGGTTTTGTGTTAAGTATTCTTATCCTTGTCAAGATTGTGTGTCTAGTATGAGTAGTTTGAGTGAAAGCAACCTTTTGACCCTTCAAGAACCTATATGAAACTAGGCTAAGTCTGAAAAAGCCTTACGCCTATGGATCTATTTACAACTTTCATTAAATTCATTAAGTCCTCTAATTGAAGCCTCACACCATGGCACGACTAGCCCAATGCAGGCCCTGATTCTTTCTCAGCTACACTTCAGGTGATTGCATAAGGCATATGCCTTATGTGTATTGATGTTGATACAATTGAGTGTTCAAATGTTGAGCACAAAGGGAGTATCCCATACTTGCACCTAATCAAAGTAAATTGAGAACTAACTAGACAACTCTTAACTATAACATAAGCCCTACAATGGTTCTATGATTTTCCTAACCATTTTATTATGGCATTCAATCCTTTAGAAAATATTTTCCTATAAAACTTTTCTATCATCATCAATGACAAGATATTATATGTACAAGTGGCATAATTAAGGCAAAAGTCAAATGAGCCCATAGCCAATTATGTCTTACAATACAAGACAATCTTATCAAAATTGACTAGCCCCATGGCAGACAAAGAGCTTCAAGATATATTCAAATAGAGTCTATTACTATCACTTTATGAAGTAATCTTATTCAAGAAGTTTCCCACAGTTACATATATGTGACACATAGTTAAGGAAATAGAGGTTAAGCTCTTAGCAATGGGCAAACTCAAGTACACTAATGGAATAAATTCAACTATCAAGAGCATAAAAAAACCTCCATATAAGGTCAGGGATATAGATTAAAAAAATTGATCAAATGGCCATAGTCAATGTAGCTTTAGAGCCTTCACCTAGATTGGTTTTATCATCTCCTCAACGTAGAGTCTTCACTAATTTACCAATGTCACCATCCTGAGTTCTACAATAACTATTAGAATGCAATGACATATATCTCCCTCCCATTAAAGAGGTTGATATGACATAACCTCTTCCAAAGAGTTATGATTACAATGCATTCTATGAGTATCATAGGGCACCAAGCCACATGACAAATAGATGCATCAACCTAAAGCACAAGATACAAGATCTCATTAAGGCAAACATTATTGATGTGGGCACACCCATAAAGACACCAAAATAATAAATAGAGGCAAAGGCACTTGAGATATTTTTATATCCTTTCCCTAAGAATATAGATAATGAGGCAGGGGGCACATCAACTGTTCATTATACATACCAGGCTCATCCACCACTAGCTTCCTATCAAATAGCTACAAAGGAGACACATCCACTACATAACATTATTGGCATGTATCACACTATAGTGCCACCTAGACCAATTATCACATTTTCAAAGTAGGAGATTATGGACGATGACATAGATTTACATACATTATTCATATGAGCATATATAGACAACCATCTTATTTATAGTGTCATGGTTGACAATAGGTCAAGCATAAGCATGTGCACCATGACACTCTTACAATACTTAGGATACACAAAGTAAGATATATTCCATATAAATATAGTCATTATAAGTTTTAATGGCCATATTCAAAGCTCCATCGAGGATATTGGGCTTCCATTATAGGTTAGACTAGCACACATAGCCATTGGTTTTTAATAGTACCCAATGTGGGTATATTCGACATATTATTGGGCAAGCCATAGTTACATCAGATCTAAGCCATCCCATCTATAGTACATCAATGTCTTAAGTATATACATGATAACCATGTGGTTAATATTGAGGATGTCCCATATGAGTACCCTCTTCCCATCCCATAGGCAATTCCAACATAATTTCTAGCTACAGTTCCTGCACCGACACCAATTCCAGTTATAGTTCCACTGCTAGACATTGCATAACTATCCATTACAGTAGGAAGTGTAACTCCTATGCATATATCATAGTGTTTAATATAGTCCTTAGGGTAGGTCAGGTCTACTTATATAGTGCTTGCATGCATGCATGCTCTCCCTTAGAGACAATTATTAGAGAGACCATTGCATTAGAGATATGTCATGGATTCTATAAGACCTTCCTCTACAAAGTTTACACTAAAAATAATTATATTGGGGTCTAGGGTTTCTCTACATAGGTAACATACATCACCTATAGATTTTACATTTACCAGATGGGTCCCTAAGACCCCTACATTTCACAGGGCATCACAGTTAGTGCCACCGCATCATAGCATCACTACTCAGGGAGCTTTAGGTTCAAATTATACAACACCCTAGATAAAAAGCTCATAATTACCCTTTCACACCACATGCATGATCATAATTCCACTCTTCAACATAGGTCATGGTGATGGCGAGTCTCCCATGAGATTTATTGGTTAGTATGGTTCCTGCCCTTGTACATACTTCCTTTTCACTCTCACTCATTGTATATAATTTATTTTCACATGCTTGTATATAGCTTATACTTAGGAAACACAAAAACAATATAATATCTAAAAAATAAAACATTTTATAGATTGTATGCATTTTTATGTTTACATTTCTATTACTTGTTAGATATTACATATTGCTAATTATCCTAGTATAGTCAGTTTTATCATACATATATGCTTCACTTGTTCTTGTTGAGTGCTTACAGATTTCAGATAGGACTCTAATCCACTATATTGATCCAAATTCTCTATCATCTACCCATTACAAGTTTATACATTGATATATTTTCCCACTCGAGGGTATCTCATACATAATTATTATAGCCATGTTTTGTCTTACATACTATACATTCCAGTTACACATTGATTTATATTGATATTGATCATTACTCCTTATTACTCAAATTTTTTTGACTATCACTATTTAGACTTAGTATATATGCACCATGGCATCTACATATGTTTATATTACACAATTATACATGCTTTCATTTGTATTTTCTAGATTAGACATGATTGTGTTCCTATGATTCTTACATCTTCAAGGCCATTTAAATATGCCATTGTTCCTTAGTTTCTCTACCACTTCTCTATTTGTATGCCTTGGAAATGTGCCCATGTCCTTTTTGTGTTCTTTTTCATGCTTCTATATGTAGACATTTGAACATGTCCTTCTCTATGGCTTTATGCCATATTGTTTGTTGTTTGCATATGTGGACATTTAAACATGTCCTTGTATGTCTTCATTCTTAGATTTAGTGACATGTTCCCATGTCCCTTGTATTGTGGCCCCTTGGTCTACTTATTGTATGTCTCATGTGCTTGTATGTTTGCTTCTTTGTATGCTTCTACACCATGACACTTGTATTTTCTTAACACACACACACACACACACACACACCCATTTTCAATGTCATGAGGGACCTTATGCATCTGCCCTATTCTACTTGGGAGCCCAGATGGACATTATACTTGATCCCCCAAGGTAGTTACTCATATTTACTACTATATATAGTGCTAACATCTATCTTGACACCTTTGTGTAATGCTAGATTACAACATACATCTTATAATTCCCACTTATGCTCAGATATATTTACATTATGATGTTATGTTTTACATTATATTAGAATATCATGCACATGCTCTAGCTAACACATTTTGTAGAGATATTTCTTTAGAGGTTAGTTCTTACACATATTTCACAACTACCCTCAAAAGAGAGGGCATTTATAGGGGTTGTCACAGAGATCAGGCTCTTATCTTGCTTTTCATAGATATATTTTAGCGCATAGGCTCAATTTTAGATATCAGACTCAGGGCAGACATAAAACATAATAGAGACTCAATAGTTAATTCAGACCATATAAAGATCAAACTAGGTAGTCATTAGCACCCAGATTAGGACACTAGAGCCATAGGATACTACTATCTAGTAACCCCAACTTCAAGATAATCTAGATCATTTAGACTAGTATACCAGGTATAATATAGATTTGCACAAATATAGTCATAGGTTTGGTAGTTATGTTCAAATTTATCTCAGATTTAGTCAATTCAAATTCATATGAGTTACTCAGATTTGGGGATATCATGTGCAACATGATCACTCATACATTTAGATTAGTTACATATGTTTAACTATTACATACTTGATTCAGATTTAGTATACTCATATACCATATTGAGGGCATGTGCATGACACATAGTTCCCATATACTCAACTTCAAATAGGTTGATCAAATGGAATGGAAAATTCCATATCATTATCATATTGTATACACTTGCTATCACATTCTAAGTTGTCACCATATTCATGCCTTACTCCATCTATAGTGGTTAGCATTCCTGAGTGGCCTAGAGTAGCCTAATATACTCGAGTGGTTATAGATCTGAATATACAGTTATATACTTTCAACACTTTGTGCAGTATAGTTACAAATGTATCTACTTCACACAAGGGGAAAATATGGATTCATGGCCTTTTTGAATTGTTGAGTCATCTACATGAGAGGGTTAAACACACTTACAATCTTATCTAAGTTATTCACAGATATCATGATCCACCCAGTAGGGGTAGGTAATGATGGAGTCAAAACTGGATTGAGTTCTTGAGCCACCCATATGAGGATTGAACAAGCCATCAACTCAAATCAAGTTATTCAATGATATGATCACTATGCACATTCACACACACAAGTTATCACTAGGTTTATGGATTAGTTTGCGTACCTAATGAGGTGTATTTGTTCCTTTCCTCTTTATTTACTCAATTATTTCATTTCAACATAGTTTTTTGATTTTGATTATCTCTTAAGTAAGGAATATTTTTTACATGTTTCATTGTAGGACATTGTTTTGGATCATGTTTCACATACGCAGACCCAAATTTGCATATTTAAACTTAACTACATAGGCTTCACTTTCAAGGTAATCCCAGTTACACTTCTTTTTCATTTATACTAGTCATTTCACTTTCCACATTACTATCATAGATGGGGGGCAAATGTAATCACCTAAAAGTGGTAATTGGATGCTAAGAGTGTCACTTAAGTTAACCTATCCCTAGGATAACCATAGACCTATTTTAGAGCCTTGGACTTATATTTCCAATCATTCAATAGACCAAAGTCACCTGCAACTAGTTAAAACATAGTCCCAAAACTATCATCTCCAACCCCAATCTAAATTACTTAGCAGTCTGCCAAAAGGACATTAGCACCACATTTGGGACATTATAACCACATGGTGCTAGTTCCCCCAATTGGGTGCTACTATCCTTAACCCCAACTCTTCCCTACAGATAGTTTTTCAAATGTGTGCCCCTCTTAAGGTTGGCCTAAGCTCATTTTATTATCCACACAAGCAACAAAACTGTATAAATACAAGTCTAATCCACCTCTATTGACTAAATGGCAAATAGATGCTATAGAGAGGATTACAAAGCAAGTTAGTCAAACATTAGTCCATAAATCATGAATAATGCATAAAGAACTAACTAACTAAGCCTATCTATTCCTATGGGAATTACAAAGGATAGCAAGAAACAAATGAAAGAAAGAAAACATCATGTTACCTTCTCAAATGGATTCACCATACCCATGTGGCTCAAAAGCATGTTCTCCCTTGATCAAGCATCCTTGCCTTTGTCAACAAAGGTGGCAAACTCCTCCAATGTCTCAAGAACAATCCATAAAATCTAGGCTCATGATTCCAAATTACTAAACTAGCCTATCAATGAAGCTTGCAAACAAAATAAATGGTCTATTGCAAAGGATTGTGGAGACAATTCTGCATAATAACTTTGCATAAATCAAGCTGAAAATTCATGTCCATGGCCTCTCTATTTATAGATTTTTGAGATTGGTTAGGATCAACCATGACCGTCCATCTCAAGATTGAGATGTGTGGCCATGGATAATCCTACTAGTTGGAATTAAACTCATAAATATCCTCAAGATAAATAAGCATTAAAGAGGCATGTAAGGCATTAACTAGGCATGAGTGACCCATAATCTTGATATTTTATGCACTTATGGCTTGATGGATGCCACCCCATAGATGATGTCATTAGGTGCTGCAGATATTCAAAATCAATTTTCAATAATGAGATATTTAAAAAGATCTATGGAATTATTACTTAAGCTCTTAAATTGGAATAATTAGCTTAAGTACGTTTAATCAAGTTTAGTGCAATTCTTTGGAAATTGGTGCACAATTAATCAAAATGGTCAAAAAGTCATATTATTGGGTTGTAATTTGATTGGAGAGGAACTAGATGGTGATGTTAGATGTGTTGGAGCTGTATTCCCATTTAGGACGTTACCAACATAAAATAACAAAGGTACGTGGTGTGTACCAACAAATTTAAGTGAAAAGAGTGATCCAAAGCACAAAAGGCAAAATCACCATTTTGACTCGAAATGAATTGATCAAAGTTAGCTATCCCATAAATTGCATTACCCTATTCAGGGATACTTTGACCTAAATTGGCACTTTTAAATGACAAGTTTGAACTATTTAGCATGTTTTATGGATTTTGACCTAAAATGTGCATTTGAGTAAGATTGACAATTTCAACACAAATGGTGCTAGGAATTGGATGTTTACATTTTGCCCCTATTTGAGAAGGTGTAGCAAGACATTCAAGTGAAGTAACGTCTTTTCAAAGAAAAGAGTTGTCAAGAAGAAATTAGAACAAATCCATGATGCCCCATCAATAGGACATACTAGGATGGAAGAAAAAGATGGACTCTCAAAAAGAGAGAGAAAGTGAGAGATTAATCCATGGCTTACCTTCTGATTTGGTAAGCGTAAAACTTCCTAGACTCCTAACTTTGCATAAATCAAGCTTAAAATTCATGTCTATGGCCTCTCTATTTAGACATTTTTGAGATTAGTCATGATCAACCATGACCGTCCATCTCAAGATTGAGATGTGTGGCTATAGATAATCCTAATATTTGGAATTAAACTCATAAATATCCTCAAGATAAATAAATATTAAAGAGGCATGCGAGGTATTAACTAGGCATGGGTGACCCATAATCCTGATATTTTATGCACTTATGACTTGATGGATGCTACCCCATAGATGATGTCATTAGGTGATGCAGATATTCAAAATCAATTTTTAATAATGAGATATTCAAAAATATATATGGAATTCTTACCTAAACTCTTAAATTGTATTAATTAGCTTAAGTAAGTTTAATCAAATTTAGTGCAATTCTTTGGAAATTGGTGCATAATTAATCAAAATGGTCAAAAAGTCATATTACTGGGTTGTAATTTGATTGGAGAGGAACTGGAAGGAGATATTAGATGTGTTGGAGATGTATTTCCATTTAGGATGTTGCCAACACAAAATAACAAAGGTATGTGGTGTGTACCAATGAATTTAGGTGAAAAGAGTGATCTAGAGCACAAAAGGTGAAATCATCATTTTGACTCGAAATAAATTGATCAAAGTTAGTTTTCCCATAAATTACATTTCCCCATTTAGGGATACTTTAACCTAAATTGGCACTTTTAAATGACAATTTCGAATCATTTAGCATGTTTTATGGATTTTGACCTAAAATGTGCATTTGAGTGCAATTCAAGTGAGATTGACAATTTTAACACAAATGGTGTTAGGAATTGGATGTCTACATTTTGCCCCTATTTGAGAAGGCATAGTGAGACATTCAAGTCAAGAAACATCTTTTCAAAGAAAAGAGTTGTCAAGAATAAATTAGAATAGACCCATGATGCCCCCTCAAGAGGACATACTAGGATGGACTCTCAAAAAGAGAGAGAAAGTGAGAGATTAACCCATGGAATAGATCACATCCAGACAAGCTAATGATTTCATATGTGATTACCATCAATGATAAAAATATAATTAGAGGTATAATAGGCCCCAAAGACAGGGGGAATGGGAAATATACAATCCATAAATGTAAGGGACGCACTTTAAATGTACCTAATTTGAAAGTATTAGCTACACGCTTATGACATGGTTCAATATTGAGACAAGTTGCACACTAGAATATTTCCATAATGGGATTTAATGTGGAGAGCTTAGAATTAGAGGAAAAGAGAGAACATTTTGCTTCAGGAAGGGAAGCACCACTAGAATGGAGTCTCTAAAGAGAATATAATAAGAAGTACTCCAATAGAGCAGATTTGATCATGATAAGATAGTTTTGCCCTAGTAGGGCAAATATTGATCATTGATAAAGAATAAATAATGATTTTTACCCTATAGATCTGATTTTATTTAGATGTGGTTTAGATGTTGTGCCCCAACATGGGCAATTGGCAAGCAAAATAGCTCAAAGATATAATTGAAAAGATAGGTTAAAGTGAGTGGGCGTAAATGTACATGCGATGGTGTAATGGCTTAGAAAGCTATATAAATCCAAGCATATGAGAATGCACAAAGTAGAGAGATGAAAATAAGAATGGAGATAGTCGAGTTGACCTCAAGAGAAATTGAGTGTTGCCTACATAGTTTCATGGACTCATGTTCCAATATGAACTTTAGGCCAATGTAGTTCACCAAAGTTTGGGAGAGAATGGAATGAGGAATGATGAAAAATGACCAAATTTTGATTAGACTCACAATGTATGCAAAGAGATGCACATCTAAGCATAGACAAAGAAGCTTGAAGTACATGTTATCTAGAAGCCTAATTCCATGTCATGAGCCTAGGTTTTGTAAAGTATTCTTGAGAATTGTTCATCAGAACTAATGTTGATGTTAAGACTTTGAGATCTGAGTATAAAGTGCCTGATATATCAAAAGAAATTAAGCATCATAAGTATGAATAACTTAGAATGACATGAGATTCTAATTGCGTTGAGGCAGTTCAAATGTGAATACCTATAACTAAGGATAATGGTAAAACAATTACCAAAACCAGAGTTACAACTATTTACATTTAAACAAAAAAGATAAACATAAATGAACCTAACTTGAAATCAAGATATTATCTTAAGTAGGAACAAAATGTTTAAAAACAAAAGTCAAGAATGTCTTAACGACATGAGACCAAGATATGAATAATCAAGATCCATGTGGACCATCAAGAGATTCTTGAACACAAAAGAGAAAAGCAAATTCAAATAGAAAAACAAGAAACCAACAACAATAAAATACAAAAAATGGTCCAAGAACAATGTAATAACATAGGATCAAGATATAAACAATCAAGATCCATGTGAATCATCAAGGTGTTCTGAAACACAAAAGAGATAAGCAAAAATAATTAAGGAAACATAAGACCAAGATGAGATAAGAAGTAATAAAAGGAGAGGTGTGAAAGCACAATAAAACACCAAGAAAACACCAAGAAAACTCAAATAAACACACACAAATAAAAACCAAGTTAGTTTTGTTTAAAGACAAATGTTCATGCATGTACTGTAGAGGTGTTACTTTCTACCACATCATAACAAAGAACAATGATACAACAATTATTCCCTAATTAAAGAGGAATAATGATAGAAGAAATGGGGGAAGAGAAGAAAAGGAAGGGGTTGGTCGAGCTGACTCTAGATATATAAGACAAGTGGACGTTGCCTACATAGTTCCATGGATGCATGTTCCAACATGAACTTCAGGCCAAATGCAATTCTCCTAGGAAATGGGATAGAAGAAAAATGATGATCAGACCAGCATGATTAATGTTATAAAAGAAATGGAAGATATGACAAATAAACAAGAATGGTCTAGCAAATAAGAAGATGATGATACGAGAAAGAATGATCTTGAAAAATGGCAAGTGTGTGGGACAAGATTAAATGAACTGGTGTTTTTATGCTTGCAAAATGATAAGAGTGTAACATGGTAGAATAAGAATATATAAATGTATATAAGTTTAAGATAATGTTTTTGTTATTTTGTGGATCATGTTTTGATGTTTTTGGTATTTTCAAATTATTTCTAATGTTCTTGGCATTTTTGGGATAAAACATGCACTAGGTGGGACCATCTAGTCGAGGAGATGCACATCCTGAGAGCAGAGGTTTGAATAAGATAGCTAAGTCAACTGCAATGGCCCATGCTCAAAAATCAGTGAGAGCAAGGATTTTGATAAAATAATAAAGAGTAGAAAATGTGATATAGAATAATGTGCAACTTGAAGTAAAAAATAAGTATCTGCATTCACCTATCTGTAAGAGTGTAGCAACAGTCTAGAACTAAGAAGGTGTTTTTTGTTCACTTGTTTGAAGCTGCACAATACTATATTGGTTGAACTGCTCTATAGAACTATTGTTGAGGATGTTCATAATGTTCATGAGACATAATCAAGATCATAATTGGTCAAGGGATAAAAAGTGTTCAAGTTTATAACATGCCTTAGACATAACAAAGAATATGCTTCTCAAAGAGAGCAATCCAGAATGGGATGAAGAATGTGTTTAGAGTGCCAAAGATTCAAAGCCTTTACTGTTTGGAATCATGAAAAGTGGACTAGGGTAGTATAAAATACATTCAAGGTAAGATAAAAGGGTAGGATAAAATTACATTAGCACAAGTTTCCCCCAAGTCAAGGGTCTTGTAAAAAATGGTTTAAATATTTTTATGTGTAGAACCTCTTAAGGTGTATGATGTTCATGGGCTCTGAAAGTTCTTCACCATTAGGTTTAGCTAGTCGATATGCTCCTGATCCATAGTTTGTTGTGACAATATATGGTCCTAACCAATTAGGCTAAAACTTGCCTTTATTTTTAGGTTCAACATTCGTATTCTTCTAGTTCTTTTTCAAAACTAAGTCACCAATCTCAAATTCTCTAGGGAGAATGAATTTGTTGTAGCTTCTCTGTAATCTATTCTGATAGGCCTACAAGTTTTCTAGGGAAGCTAAATGCTTACCATCAAGAAGCTCTAGTTCATGTAATCATGAGGCTCTATAGTCTTCATTAACTTTAATGTGCTCCAGTGATATTCTTAATGATGGGATCTTAATCTCGATCGAGATGATAGCTTCAATGCCAAAAATAAGGGAGTATGGAGTAGCACCAGTTGGGGTATGATGATTGGTTATATAATCTCAAAGGGTAGGAAAGAGTTGTAAGTGCCAATTATGGCCAGCATCATTAACAATCTTCTTTAAGATGGCTAAAATGGTTTTATTTGATGACTCAGCTTGTCCATTACCTTGTGGGTTATATAGAGTGGATTTTTTGTGCTTGATCTTGAGTTTTGCACAAAGAGATTTCACATCTTGGTTCACAAAGGATCCACCATTATCAAATCTAATACGAGTTGGCATGCCATATCGATAGATGATATGGTAATGACTGAATTTGTCTATTTGTTTCCTAGTAACATAAATGAGAGGAATGGCTTCATTCCACTTGGTAAAGTACTCGGTTACAGTCAAAATATGCTTATGGCCATCTAAAGATGTTAGGTTAATTTTCCCAATGAGATCAAGACCCCATGTTGAGAATGGCCATGGTGTTATGATCAGCTATAATGGTAAGGAAGGTGCATGTATCAAGTTGCCATGATGTTGACAAGGAACACACTTATTTATATAACTATAAACATCTATCTCTATTTTCGGCTAATAATAGCCTGTTCTGAGGAGTTTCTTTGTTAGGACTACACCATTGGTATGGGCCCCACACATTCCTTCATGAACCTCCTTTAGTGCCAGCTTGGATTCTCCCAAAGATAAATAACAAAGAAGCATTCCATCATAGCCTTTACGATAAAGCATGTTTCTAAGGAGGATATAACATGTTAAGCAATGAAGGAATAGTTTTTTTTGGTTATTGGAAAGGTTAGTGGGAAATACATGACTATGGAAATAGTTATAAAAATCTTGGTACCATGGTAGCTCAAGTGAGGGATTAGGATCAGCAATGGTGCATATCCTCTCTAAATCTAATAGAATATGTGTTGGCTGAAGAAGATTTTCAATCAAGAACTGATACTCTTTAGCACTATCATGCATTTGAATCATAGAACTAATTATTGCCATGGCATCAGTAGATCTGTAATTGACTCATGGAATTTGCTCAAACTACAGAGATTTAAAATGTGTTTTGAGGTTATCAATAATTTTCTTATAAGGAACAAGCTTATCATCCATTGTGTGATACTAGTCAGTTGTCTAATTTATGATTAGCTGTGAATCTCCATAGACCTTTAAGCTTTGAATATCCCACTGTATAGTAAGATGAAGCCCTGCAACCAATGCCTCATATTCATCTATATTATTTGTATAATGAAATTGTATATAGAATGCTTTGGGGATCAGATCCCCTTATGGCATGATCAATAATATGCTAGCTCTAGACCCTCAGGATGTGAAGGATCCATCAAAATAGAGCATCCACTATTCAGGTTCTTATGATGCTTGTTATATCATCATGATAGAATCATCTGGAAGGTCAAAGTTGAGGGGTTGAGTGGCCTTAATAGGAGCTTCTACAAGTTGGTCAGCAATAACTTGTCCTTTTGCCTTTTGATTTTGGTACTCAATATCAAACTCACTAAGGATCATAATCCATTTAGCCATGTGTCCTTGAAGAGCTACTTTAGATAAGAGGAACTTGAGAGGATCTACCTTGGTGATAACAATAATTTTGTTATTTAGCATATAATGTCACAATTTATGAGTGGTGAACACCATAGCTAAATATGCCTTCTCAATAGGCATATAATTATGTTCATAGGTTACCAATATGTAGCTTAAATAATAAACCCCCAGTGCATGTTTTGTGGCTGATATATAAAGAAGCAATGGCTTTCCTTGTGTTGGAGGTCATAAGACTGGTGGATTGGCCAAGTATGTTTTAAGTTTTACAAATGTTATTTGATAATCTTCATCCCACTTAAATGTTACCCCTTTCTTTAAGAGATGGGTAAATGGGTAGCACTTATTTGCCAATTGAGAAATGAACCTACATATAGACTGGATCTTTCCTTATAGACCTTGTAGCTATTTAAGATTGTTTGGTGGAGGTATTTCCATAATAGCGTTGACCTTTGCAGGGTCAAATTTGATCCCTCATTGTGATACAATAAACCCTATCAATTTTCCTGATGTGACTCCAAAGACATATTTCTTAGGATTCAAGCAAACTTTATATTCATGAAGCCTCTCAAATATTCTTCATAGAATGTCAGGATGTCCAGCTCTTGTTCTTGATTTTGCTAGTATATCATCAACATATTCCTCGATAATTTCATGCATCATGTCATGAAAAATGATAGTCATTACATGTTGATATGTGGCTCCAACATTCTTCAAACCAAATGGCATGACTTGGTAACATAATGACCCCCACAAAATGGTGAATGCGGTCTTATGCTAATATTTAGGGGCTATCTTGATCTGATTATAACCATAAAATCCATCCATTAAGGATAAAATCTCATGCCTAGCAGTTGAGTCGATGATCATGTCGATCTTGGGTAGAGGAAAATCATCTTTGGGGCATGCTTTGTTGATATCATAGAAATTAGTATAAATATGTATGCATGGGGTTTTTTTTCTCATTGGTACTATGTTGGAAACCCATTTAGAGTAGTCCAATGGTCTAATAAAATTGGTTCCTAAAAAAATTTCCAACTCGGCCTTAACCAAAAGGGTGATGCATGGATACATCTTTCTTAATTTTTGCTTGACTAGTTTAATACCAGGGTGAACAACAAGATGATGCACAACTAAATTTGGGTCCAAGCCTGGCATGTTAGAGTATGCCCATGCAAATATGTCTATATAATTTGTAAGAATGGATATAATATGTTCACATTCTACTTCATTAAGGGAAGCTCCAAGATAAACAATTTGGGATCCTCATAGTTTCCCAAATCCACTTCTATTGTGTTCTCCATAAGGAGTGGATCCATCTTCTAGAATTATAGGCAATATATGGTCATGATCATTTTCCTCTACTATATCTTCTTGTTGTTCCTCCCAAATATTAGGATAATATGAAGAATTAAAATCAACTTTCTCAGGTAAAGGCCAATTGGTAAAAACCTCTAGAAACTCAAGAGCAAGATGCTCAAATATTTGATGTTATTCTGAAGAGATACTTGTACTAGCTATGGAACTTGGGATAGATGGACTTTTTATATCTTGAAGGGATGAGCAAACTTTCTCACCTATGAGTGCCTGAAATAGGTTTTTATTCAAAGGCTTGTCTTTTTCTTTACTTTTTCCCTGATCGATAAGTGCCTCAAAAAGGTTTTCACTTGAAGATCTCGATGTTTTTTCTTTATTATGACCAAAAATTTTTGCCTGCTCTCCAAAGTAGGTATAAGAATCTAATGAAAAATTAAAACCCTGCTTATGATCACCAATGGGGAATGCATCTCGTTGGCCCATATATTCTGCAATCGATTCTTCATTTTGAAACTCATCGAGGCATATGACCAAATTTTGTTGATCCCAATCTATGAGTTTAGGATGGTAAATGTATAGGTTATAATGAGGGTTTGCTTCAGGATGATAAGTTCCAATGGTAATATATAATGTCCTTCCTCAAGAAGGGAAGCACCACTAAGATGGGTTTTTGCTTCAAGATGGGAAGCTCCAATAGGCATTATGGTCAATATAGAATTTGAATCAAATAAATCTAAGTCAACAAGCTCATTAAAAAGGCTATAATGGGATGTTGTGTCACTGCTAGGAGTCTTTTTACTAGTCACTTCAAAAGAATCACTATCAAATGTCATGAGGTCATCCTTTGGTGGTTTAAATTTAAGACCATGATTCCAATTGACAACTCTAGCTGATAAGGGTTCTAAAATTCCTTACGCCTATGGGCCAAGGCCTTTCCTTGTATAGTCAAGATGATCCATTATCCTGTTAGGGATATGATACTTTGGATTTTGAAAACAATCAGCAAGGCCTTCAGAACATAACCAATCTTCTTTGGTAAAAGCCTCTCGATCTTTCTTTAATGTGATTGCAGGTATAAAAACCACATGAGGTTTTGGTTGTTTCTTCTTTGGTTGTCGAATTTGATTAGGTTTGTTAGGAGTCTGCGAAGTTTTAGGCTTACAAAATGTTTTAGGGGATTTTGGTAATTTTTTAATATGGAGGACATCCTTCAGATGGTACATGGAAATGCCTACGTCTTTAATAATAACCTGCTTGCCCAGAGCTGTAGGAAATGGATCCGTCAAAGTGGAGGCTAGATCACTAGGGTTGATATAATTAGATGGAGATGGATGAGAAATGATGGTTTTGTTCTTCTTTGAAATGAATTCAAAACCTGGGCAATAGTTATAATTACGAAACTCTGCTTTAAGATGTTTACAATATTGATATGGTTGTTGATCAGTGGGAATAGTAACCTCGATCCCATCATGGGGAAACTTAAGGCATTGGTGAAGAGTAGATGGAACTTCCTGTACTTCATGGATATAATGATGACCAATAAGTATGTTATAAATAAGCTCAATATCCATAATATGGAATATTGTGCAATGAGAAATAGACCCAACCATGTCTGGCAACCAAATTGTACTAGATGACTCCCTCTTGACATTGTCATAAGCCTTGATTGTAATAGTTTTTGGTTGAATGTCTTTATCCATGTAGCCCAATAATCATACCAATTTAAGAGATATGATGTTCAACCCTAAACCATTATCTATAAGAACCCACTTGATCTTGTGATCCGCAATTATTATATCAATGTATAGTGGGTTATTATGGTTTGGGCTGAGAGTGGACATGTCTTTTTTATCAAATGTAATTTGTCAAAATGAAGACAAGTGTCTAACTAGGTTCTAGAATTGATCAAGGTTTATATCATTAGGCACAATATACTCTTACAAAAGTTTATTGAAGATGGTTTTATGGACATCAGATGTCTACAAGAGTTCTAATATGAAAATTTATGTAGGGGTTTTATCTAATTGATTTGTTAGACTATAAGGCCTTTGAACTATGGATTAAACTATTTTAGTCTTTTTTGGGATAGTATTTAGCTTTGGAACCATTGGCACAATGTTCTCATTAGGTTTTATGGAAGAAGTGGGCAAAGGGCCCTGGATGGTAACTCGTGGGCATCTAGTTGTGACTGCACATCTTAGAGGTGGTAAGGAGTTATTATAATTAGAAGAGGAAGACAAAAGGCCTTGGATGGTGACTCACGGGTGACTAACTATATTGCTACAATTTTGGGTCAATGAGGAGCCTTTATAATTAGAATAAAGGTGTTGTTATTCAAGATTAGTAACCCATGTAAATAGAGTCACAACATGATGATGCAAACTCGACACGATATTACTAGGGGGAGAGGGTGTTGACCCTATAATGATGGGTCTCGTGTTGTGAGGAACATAAGATTACCCACGTGGTTTTACAGTAATAGTGGCAATATGGGTTGCAAAAATATGTCCCACAGTATTATTATAGTCATAAAGTACATTATTATAAGCCACATTGTTAGTATGGGCATTATGATCTTGATTATGCTCATTATGATTATGACCTTGTTGTTGGTTCTGATTCTACCTATGTCCTTGATTGTGATTATTTTGATTGTTTCTTAGTGGTGGTAGATCATGTTGAGGAAAGGGGTCTTTGTAGATTCCCATATCCTGATTTGTGCCTTGATTAGGGGCCAACTTAATTTCTAGTTCACCACTTTCAATAAAGTCCTCAATAATATGTCATAATTGAACACAACAATATGCACCATGACCAAAAACACGATGAAAGTTACACCATTCATTCTCTTTGTACCAATCTAGTTTTGGTTGATATTAAGGAAATGGCCTTGATACTGGCCATACAATTAAATTAGCTACAACAAGTCTTTGTAACACTATTTCACCTGATTCTCCTAACTTGCTAAAGACTCTAAAATTATTATGAAATGTCCTTCATGGAGGTTGTCTTTGCAAAGTAGGTAGTGGATTTGGGGGAGTTAATTGTACATTTGGAGGAGGCATAGCCTATACCATTTACACATGTCTTATTTTAGTCACCACATTTCCAACCATGTTCTTATTTTTGCTAAAGCCTTTAGGCATATCCTGTATAACTATTTAAACTAGTGATTTAGTTTGATTAGATGCTTGACCTTTTGTAAAAAACTTAACAAGGCCCTTATAAATAAGAGCCTTCTCAATTTGCACTCCTTTGTCAATAATTTCTTCAATTGAGTTAGCACAAGCTAACCATGGATCATGCACAAATTTAGGATGCAAATTTTATGCAAAGATATTAGCCAACTATTTTTCTGGCAAGTTATGCTGAAAGCGGCCTACCAATGCTCTCCACCTTTGCAAATATGTGACAAAACTTTCACCATCATGTTGCTTGGCTTTGCATAAGTCAAAAATGGTTAATTCATGTTCTATGTTATATGAGAAATGGTTAACGAACTTTTTTTTATAAGTCATTCTAATCCGTAACTGATCCCTTGGGTAGTTTAAGTAGCTAATCAAGAGCTTGTCTCACTAAACTTCATGGAAATAGTCATAGTAAGTACTTGCTACTATAAGAAACCTCTTAACATAAGATAAAGAATGCTTGTATGTGCTCACGTGGATCTCCTTTTCCTTTATACTTGTTAAATTTAGGTCCCTCAAAATGAGGTGGAAAGGGGTTTTAGAGGATAGATAAATCAAATGGATATGGGCATATCTCATCGAATTTGTACTTTTTGACTATATTATTCATCTCCAATCTTTCAACAATTTCCTTCATAGAATTCCATTCTTGTATGTTTGGTGAATTTTTGGATTGAATAAGATGTTGTTGGGGTGGAATGTGCCCCTGGTTTTGTTGTTGTTGGGGTAAAATGTGCCCCTAGTTCTGTTACTATTGGGGTGGAATGTGCCCCTGGTTTTGTGTGGATCTATAGGGAGTGTATACCTTTCAATCCATGACTTGGTTCTGATTTCCTCCTTGAGTTGAGAACATAGGCCATTGATTCTTAGATTTTAAAACATTCCCTAAATTTGGTTATTTCGTACTTTGTTAATTTAGGAAATTTCTATGTTAATTTACTAATTTTTGTGTTGGTTAAAAAGAACTAGCCAAATTGTCTTGAGGGATTTCCTCAATTCGAATTGAACATTTTTTTGAGTTTGTAAAGTAAAAAGAGGTTATTGATGATTGAAGAATGTATGTTTCATGTCAAATGGAACACTTTGTAAGCTCTCTTGTGACTTTAACTGTTCATTTAGATTACCTTGATCCACTATGTTAATGTCCTCATCTAATATTTGTTGCACACTTTCAACCACATTTCCTTGTTCTTTCAAAGCATCATTGTGAATTGAAGTGGCAACTAGGGATTCAGTTAAGTATGTGACAAGTTGATCTACATATCATTGACTTATTATCTTGATCTTAGCTAGAAGATTTGAATTTATGGGTTTTGACTCTGTTTGTATTTCTTTTCCTTTGTTAGAGGAATAAGGTATGCCTATTCGTGCAAAATCTTACTTTTACCATCATTGCTCTCCTTCTCTAACTAAGGTATGCAATTGTTCTGTAGGAAAGTTAGAAGGTAGTCTAGCACCTGATTCTATCAATCTAAGAAGGGCTTCATCTTGATCTTCTTGGGGTTGATATTCATTGTAATCATCTTCAAATCCTATTGTTGTGGGGATATCATCAAAAACAATGGGGTTATCTTGACCACCATAAAATTTCTCATATTTATAACTAAGGCCATAAGAGGCCCCACTATGAGTGAACATTTGAGTCATGTCTAAAAGAGTTATTCTGTGTGTTGACTAACTTTGGACCAATGCTTGGCAACCAAACAAAGTATGCTTTGGCTCTCTTTTAAACAAATAACCAAGGTACCAATGAGACTATAAGGGAGGGTGGTTTGAAACCACACACAATTTAGAAGATTTGGTTCATGAGTTTACTCAACCTTTGGTAAAGTTGAAATCGTATAGATCGAAAGAGGGTAAGGTGACTCAAAGACCCAAGGTGAAAACTAGTACACCAAAGCCTAAATCTTGGTGATACACCTGTACTATAAAATCTAGTTTCAACTTCAACAAGTTGACCCTAGAAGTTTACAAGGAAAGCTTTCCAAATTATGAAGAAGACAAAATGGACTAAGAAACTCAAGATGCAAAAACATACATGAATCACTAAGTATAAAGCTAGGATCAAATAGGCAGCACAACATTGCCACATGGTCTCAGTAGGATAAAATATGTTTTAGGACTCAAAGCGTGAGCGATACACAAGATGACTTGAGTCGAACAAGATGATAATGTGATTTTGAGTCTTAATAAATGACCTTCAATCCAAATGGAAAATTGAACCCAAGTTAAAACAAGTTAGTGTGCAAATGGTGAACCCACTTTGACACACCAACCCTTAAAAATCAGAAAGGTTCAATTTCAAATGTGGATTATAAATGAAGGATTTAAACAAATTGAGTAAAAGATCTAGACTCAATTAGGCAACATGACTGCACCAAAGTGGATGACATGACACAAATCTTTTGATAATAATTAGAATAAGGAAAAGATGAATTTTCCAATTGAATAGCGTAACACCTCCCTTGCTCAATAAAATTAAGGACAATGTGTTTTGGTTAAGTTCAATGAGTTAACAAGCAGTTTTAGACACAAATCAAGACCAAATAAGCTAATGACAAAAAACAAATGTCTTAATTCTAAATTGACAAGGTATGGCAAAGTAGGGTCTACTAAACTAGCAAGTTTTTTTATCATTATAGGGGAATCAATTGCACAATGACTTTCACGTCAAACAATGCAAAAGATAATCATAGAAATTGGGTGACCACGGCATTGGCTAGTTGTAAAAAGGTCTAGTCTTTTTTACAATCACTACATCTTTTTGTTCGCTCAATGTAGTGCGATGTCCAAATGCAGATACATCCCATGTGCAACTCCAATTAGGAGCCAAATGAAGTCAATGGTAGGAGGTGAAACCTTGGGTCAAAGCTTCCCTAAAGAACTCATGGGAGGTAATGATGTCCTCCTTGCAAGCCAAGTTTATATAAAAATAAAGAAAACATGAAATAGAAAGACTTTAGGGTCATTTTCAAGATCACCCAAACTTTAATGAGTTTTTGGGGAGCGCTTTAGATGCCATTCTTTCTAAGCCTTGGACTAGGCTTTTTGCAATAAGAATGGTGCTTTTGATTCCAAGGGTTTCCTAAAGGGGACAAATAGAAGATCATACATGTGGCATCCCTCTTTTTGCCAAACAAAATCTAACTTAAACAACTAAGTAAATACAAAAAACTTGGAAAGGTGAGTTCATTTTAATTCCCAAATGGAAAATGAGGTGGTGTTCATTTGACCCCTTGGTCTTAGTTGTAACTTTGAAAACTAATGCAAAAAAACACTTATTTAAGCACCTTAAATGTTACTTTAAGCACCAAAATAATGTTCTTAATTCATTTTAAAATATGCAAAATATGTTCTAAAACATATTTATCAACCTTGAAATCTGTTGGTTACCTGTCTACCCTTAAGGCATCACCCCAAAAGCAAATATGTTAGATTAGAAAAATTTTAAATAGCATTTTAAAATTTTGTAAAAAAATATATGAAAATTGAAGCTAAACAAATTTCAAATTTTGAATATTTAGGAGAAAACATGTGGTTTTAAAAAAAAATCATCCAAAATGGAGTCCATATGACCCCAAACCAAGCTTTTTAAAATGGCCTATTTAGCTCTCGGGTTTGTGTTTTTTAAGAAAAACACAGTGACCGACATTGGTTATATGACTGACGTTAGTTAAACTTACTAACCGATGATGGTTATCTAACCGATATTGGTTATACCAACTGACGTTGGTTACTGTGTAAACCCGTGACAAAGAAAAATGACAAAATAAAGTTAGAAAATCAAATTGCAAAAGTTTTAATGATCTAAATGAAGATTTTAAAGGTGCAAAATGATCTTCTTCATGTGTGGGATGCATCTTGTCCCACTAGGCATGCCAAGATATAGAGAGGATTACAAAGCAAGTTAGTCAAACATTAGTCCATAAATCATGAAAAATACATAAAGAAGTGGGAATTACAAAGGATATCAAGAAACAAATGAAAGAAATAAAAAATTATGTTACTTTCCCAAATGGATTCACCATACCCATGTGGCTCAAAATCATGTTCTCCCTTTATCAAATATCTTTGTCTTGTCAACAAAGGTGGCAAACTCCTCCAATGTCTCAAGAACACTCCATAAAACCTAGGCTCATGATTCCAAATCACTAAACTAGCCTATCAATGAAGCTTGCAAACAAAATAAATGGTCTATTGCAAAGGATTGTGGAGACTATTCTGCATAATAACTTTATATAAATCAAGCTTAAAATTGATGTCCATGGCCTCTTTATTTATAGAATTTTGAGATTGGTCAGGATCAACCATGACCGTTCATCTCAAGATTGAGATGTGTGGCCATGGATAATCTTAATATTTAGAATTAAACTCATAAATATCCTCAAGATAAATAAGCATTAAAGATGCATGGAGGGCATTAACTAGGCATGGGTGACCCATAATCTTGATATTTTATGCACTTATGGCTTAATAGATGCCACCTCATAGATGATGTCATTAGGTGATGCAAATATTCAAAATCAATTTCCAATAATGAGATATTCAAAAATATCTATGGAATTCTTACTTAATCTCTTAAATTGGATTAATTAGCTTAAGTAATTTTAATCAAGTTTAGTGCAATTATTTGGAAATTGATGCATAATTAATCAAAATGGTTAGAAAGTCATATTAGTGGGTCATAATTTGACTGGAGAGGAACTAGAAGGCGATGTTAGATGCATTAGAGCTTTACTCCCATTTATGATGTTGTCAACACAAAATAATAAAGGTATGTGGTGTGTACCAATGAATTTAGGTGAAAAGAGTGATCTAGAGTACAAAAAGCAAAATCATCATTTTAACTCGAAGTGAATTGATCAAAGTTAGCTGGTCCATAAATTGAATTACCCCATTTAGGGATACTTTGACCTAAATTGGCACTTGTAAATGACAATTTTGAACCATTTAGCGTGTTTTATGGATTTTGACCTAAAATGTGCATTTGAGTGCAATTCAAGTAAGATTGACAACTTCAACACAAATGGTGTTAGGAATTGGATGTCTACAGATGTAAAAGCTATTCAAACCAAAGTCAAAGTTGTGCAAATTAAATTACTTTATCCCTATTCTACCCTATTTTTTGTATACTACCATCTATAACATCCCTAAGTCTAGTTTTCAAGCATTCCAAAGCTTAAGCACATTCAAGGCATCCAAGTCCACTCTCATTCTAGCATTCACTTGCACATACATCAAGCACTAGGTGGGAAAACTACATTGAACTTGATCCCTCTTCGGAGCAATGGTATGTAGGTAACTCTCTACAAAATAGAGTGTTGAGGATATCTAGTCTATCCTACTAACACACTCAATTCTTGCTCATCTCATACTTGCAAAGAGAATTAGGGTTTGCATATCAAATCAAGCTTTCTAAGTATAATACATAGCTACAGGTTTTGGTCATGTACGAACATAACATATAGATACAGGTGCAGGTGCTCTTTGAAAATAGGAACAATATCACAAAGGGGATATTAGCGCCATAGTTGGGATGCTACACACAAATGGCACTACTATCTAAACTGGGCACTACTGTCCAGTAAACAAATAAATATCAGAATCTTATTAACGACACAGACTACTACTTAGTTCTTAAAATTTAGAATCCAGATCATCTGCGAAGTTAGTTTTTAGCTAAATCTCTATTTATCCCTTTTTGTTTCTATATATATAAAGTCAAATAAGGTCAAAATCATTACAAAATAGTATCTTAATTATTGTAATTTATTTAACTGATTTAGACATCTCAACCCTTTAACCAAACATAAGAATTACTTGTGTAAAACCCTAAAAGGTTAAATCACCCACATTGATAACATATGACTCTAATGAAGTCATATTTACATTAATGTGTTGATGTATGATATTCATTGTATTCCATCAATAAAGGATAAATAGGAACCAAAACTATCTATACTTATATGAATTATATTGCATAACCCTAATTTAACAATTTTCTTCGGACCCTATAATAAATAAACATATTTCTTCACAATAGCAATACTAGTTTCCATCACCTTATATCAATAATAGATGCCTAAATATAATAGGGTATTTATGTATTTAAAAATGGCTTAAATTCAAATCAAGACCCTATTGGCACGTAAATTGACATCAAATGGTTGAAATGAGAAAAAATGAGTTAAGGGTCATAAGGGATGGGGGGAAGGGCCTAAATGAACCCTACTAGGACCATATAATTATGCTTTAGACTTGTCTAATGTGTAACTACATGCTCCAATCAAGTATGGCCAAATAGGATCAAAACTAAAAGGGCATAAGATGACAATTGGAGGGTCTCAAGAGAAGGTGCAAGGACCACTCGAAATTACCAAACATGCCAATAATATGTAATTTAAATAAAGAATTAAAAAGTACACCAATGTCATAGAAACATGTAATTTAAAGACTGATAAATGTATATGGGCCATTTTTAGGTGTTGTGGTATAGATAAATGGATATAGGTCAAATCACATCAAAACATAATACATTTATGTATAAACCATTGTAAACTAGACCTAATCATATTTAATCTAATAAAATAATAAATTATACATAATTTGTAAATAAGAATATCTTAGAATCAACACTAAATGTTAAGAGGGTTTCTAGAAGAAAATATGTTTTATCTTGAATTTGAGGATAATTGACAAAAACAAACAATAAAAAAAGGTCCAAAAAGTAAGGTAAACAAAATCTAAAAAACTTGAGATGAACATAGACAATATTTTTAGAATACACTCTATTGCCAAAGTGAAGATGTTTTAGGGAACATCGAGACACTTATGTCCAATTGTAAGTTTCTAAAAACATATTTTACAATCTTGTTCGTCTATTCCAGGGTTTCAAAAACCTCACTCACTTTTCTTGAATTTTGTGCAATTTTATGGGAAATTGATCTCCTTCTTCACAACCCTAATAACTCGTCACAAACTAATAAAAAACATGGGATTGATTATCTGGCCCCTAGGTTAGAACACATTTGAGAAACAACACTTAATGCAATTCAACAAGCAATTTGTGGATGCAAACCCTAGTCTTGTATGGCTTTTTGTGTTAGAATGAATACATCGCATAAAGAAACAAATGCTTCATATATTGTTTCAATTATGCTCTTTAGCACTTTAGAATAGTTTCCTTCAATAAATGTGTGGTTCTTATTTATAAAATTTGTTATCCTATATGCACTAATGTATTTATGAAATTCAAATTAAGACCGAGTTAGCGCATATGTCGGCATACAATGGGGGAGAGAAACCATTAATAGAAGAACACAAGGTATATGAGACCAAAACAAAGGGTTAAAAGGGCCGACCCTTGAACCATATACAATATAATCTCGGTGCCCCATAATCATACACTCTATAGTCCTAGGTAAAACATGGGAACATAACAGAATATAATCAAGACATAGAAAAATTGTATCAATACAAGTCTAATATAAATCGATAATTGACAAACACACAAGTACCCTAGAATAATACAATTCTACGACTAATAATTACTCTTAAATATCTACAATATCATCTAATCCTCACATATCATTTTATCATCAATACAAGGAAAGGCCATTTAGCTAAGAAAGTGCAACCTAAAGAGCGCTTTCTAAAGTGATGGCTCATATCTTGAGCAACAATACATTAATGGGAAAAGGCCTTTTTAGGTACTCGATCAAACATTAAGTAGTTTACACCAACCGACGAGGAAAAGGCGAGGAGATGGAGGGAGGGACGATTCGAAACCATTGATGGAAGTTACGAAGAAGAGTGAAGGGAATAGGAATGGAGTAGTTGTGACTCTATTTTACCCCCTCCAAAGGAAGGAATATGGAAGGAAAAAAGGAGGATGCGAGGGTAATGAAAGCATGCGAAGAAAATAATAATATGTCTCTTTGCACGCTACCTAAAACCCTTCCATCATAAATTCTACCCACTCCACATTCACACTTCATCCCTACGAAAGCAAAGGAATATAAAAAACACTACGAACCGCCGGTGGTACCCGACTCTATTCGACCCTTCATAGGACGCGAAACGCATTGGCGACTGAAATTCCCAAACAAATTCCCCCGGTTGATCTCCGAGCTTAAGTTCGAAACGGTCATCAAATGTCGCTTTATTCTATTTGTTTTCTCCTTTATTTTTAAAATTCATACGTCTTCTTTCACAACCAGGGCTTCTTAAATCGAACGACACATCGGGCGCATTCCTTATAAAACGTATGTTTTCTTACCAAGCATTAAAATATTCACAGCAGTTATTTGTATGTTTTTTTTCGTTTAGAAAGATTTTCTGTTCCGGGACACAGATTCAATATTTTATGCCGTTTCATACTTAAATTGTGGTGTGTACCGGTTGAATTTTTCGATTTATAAAATTTACAGCGTTTTTTCTCATACATTGTAGGTATTGAACTTATTCCTGTTAATTTGTTCGTTGATTATGCTATTCGCAGTTATAGCTCTGTTGTTTGGAGATATTTGGCTATTGTCTGCTTCAGATTTGGGTTTTTTTATGTAATGCGCACGTGGAATTGTTCGTGAAAGTCAAATTTTATGTTTTCTGCATAGAGTATAATTTCTAGTTCTGTTTGTGTTAAATTGTTGCGCAACCATGTAATATGCAAGATGCGTCGACCAGAGTGTTATGCTTGCAGATTTAGGGTTTTCATTTTATTCAGTACCTACGCAAACTATTACTCAAACTTTGAATTGGAAGAATTTTGTAGGCTCATCCTTCCTGAAAAAAATCGCTGTTTTCTGATTCAGATTTAAGCGTTTTATCTAGTGCCTACGTTGATTTTTTGGTTAAAATTAAATTCGCATCGCGCAAAGCTGGTTTCTACTTCTGTTCGTCTTGAATTGTTATGTAACCGTGGAATATACAAGATGCGTCAGACAATTTTAGGGGAATATGCTTTGTTACTCTCGTGGATCAGGGTTTTAATTTTGTATAGCAGCGACGCGAACTGTTACTCAATATTTGAAATTAAAGAACTTATCGGTTCATCTTTCTGGCAAAATTCACTGTTTTCTGCATCAGATTTAGGGTTTTGTCTAATCTCTATGTTTTTAGACAAGATGCGTTGGCAAATTTTCAGGAATAATGCCATGTTATCCTTGCTTTTTATTCAGAATTTATGCAAACAAGTTCGCCTTGCTACTGAAGAATTACACAATCTTTGAATTTTTAGATTTTTTAGGTTTTATCTTTGTGAAAATGGTCTGTTTTCTGTCTATAATGTATGTGTTTAATTGTTGGTTAAATTCAAATTCAGAACTTTTGTTTAAAAGAATCTGTTTTTCCTGCATAGAGAATTGTATTTGCAGGTCATTTTATGTGTTGAATTGTTCCACAGCCATAGGATTTTCAAGATATACAGATTAATTATTGCTGTATTTTGTTTTTTGATAGGTAGGAAAAAATGTTGTATCATACTTGTGCATTTTGGTCTCTTATATGGTTCTGCACTTATACAAGCACTGAATCTAAATCATTTGCATCTAGATTATTTTTTGGAAAATTACTGCTTTTTTGCATGCAAAGTTAGTTTTTGTTTATTTTCTGTGCTAAATTGTTTTGAGACTGATTATTTTGATTTTGTTTCCCGTGCATGTAAAGGAATATTTTTTACTAGGCCTGTCAGAGTTGCCGTTCGAGCATTGTTAATTGACAGGTAAAGTGGATTCTTTAGTGTATTTGTTTATTGTTGTTCTGTTTGTTGAACACAGTATTATATTGACATTATTACTCAGATTACAAAGAGGATTTATTTATAGTTCTTGAGCTTATTATTATTCTGTTTTAAGGGTTTTAAATTTTCTGCTTTTGAACTAAATGTGTGTTCACTGCATGGGGTCAAGTTTTGTTCTATATTATCTGGGCTGTAGCTGGAGCTTGGGAATTTGAGATCCGCATAGATTTTATATTGTTGGCTGTAAAATTTAAAGTCCTGGGCTGTCTGGAGTGATTTTAAACATGACCAACGAGCTTGTCACTGTTCAGCCAGGAGAGCTCAAGTTTCCCTGTGAGTAAATAATTTCATATCATTAGTGAATTAGGCAATCTATTTGCAGTGGATAAATTTGTTTATGGTATTTATATCCTTTTGGAATGTTAAACTGAATCGTTATTTCCTTTTATTTTAATTGTATGAGTGATGCAAGCAGTAGAGAAGATTACATGTACAAGGTTCCTTGCTTTCAATCATAATTTAATGGTGCTGCTTGTTTATCATTTGTGATAACTATTGGTATATGCTAACCAACCTACCCTACAAAAAATATACATGTTTTGTTTCCAACACATTTTTTATTTTAACAGTTCTATGCTGGTACATTGCACTAGTTTTATGCATATTGTAAGAGGTTCTGTTTTTTTTACAGTTAACCATTGTATTGGTATCTTGCCAATCATTTTTCATATTTATTGAATGTGAAATAAAACCAAATAAATGTGCGTATTATTCTATTTGTGATATAGCTTATAAGATATGTCATTCATCTGATAGCTGTTTTTTTTGTATGATTCGGTTGGTTAGTTGAATTAAAGAAGCAGAGTTCATGCTCCCTTCAACTCGTCAACAATACGGACAATTATGTGGCTTTTAAGGTACTTTTATTTCATTTTGATATTCTTAGTAATTTCTTGTCCTGTGGTCAATTGTTATCCCGATGATCTGATCTAGTCAAGTGATTCATTGGAAGCAAGCATGTTTTTTTTTTTTCCGAGTTTGATTCATTTGGTGTCAATTCAATGCCCAAGGTTGATGTTCTATTAACATGAAATGTGACCATTAGGGAGGTTATGGCTACCTGGTTTTCCTTTTATGTTAGTTTTCTAGAGTTGTACTTTGTCAGACAGATTGTAGATTTTCTGCTAGAAGAATGAGATCGGTCATTGAGGGCATGGTATGAAAATTATTTTAGTTTTGACAGGTTAAAACTACATCTCCAAAGAAGTATTGTGTACGACCTAATACAGGCGTTGTGCCACCTAAGGTTACATGTGATGTGACAGGTTTGAACCCTGTTATTTCCAAAGGCTGATGGACTATTTCCCGTTTGCTTAGATTTGATGGGAACTTGAGTGTTCTTTTGCTTATCTTCTCTATGTTGGGTTTGGCTTGATGTGCAGTAACCATGCAAGCTCAGAAGGAAGCACCTCCTGATATGCAATGCAAAGACAAATTCCTTATACAGAGTGTTATAGCACCGCCTGGGACAACTATTAATGATGTAACTCCTGAATTGGTGAGTGCCTAGTAATACTTGATTTCCGAAAAACTCAATGCTTATTGATTGAAGGTTCTCTTATGTTAAAAGAAATTGAAGCAGTTACTTGTGTTTTCCAGTTTAACAAAGAGGCTGGTAAGGTCGTCGAAGAGAACAAATTGAGAGTGCTGTATGTATCTCCACCTCAACTCCCTTCCACTATTCCCGAATCATCAGAAGAGGGATCAATGGAAAAGGAAGTCATAAGCAAAGGGAATTCTAATATTTCCTCATTTGATCATGTAAGTTTAAACAAAGGTGCCACGTGTTGGCTATCATATTGTTAATATTATGGTCTCAATTCTAGATGTCAGTGTTTGAGTGTGTTATTGAGGATCTTTTACATACTTATTGTTTATGATCATCTTATGCCTTCCAATAAATTATTTAAAGGATGTTACTTCTAGCATATACATAATTGAGATTTGTGTTATTGCAAAAGCGGTTTAGGCATTAATTTTTCTGTTTTGCATGAGTAGGTGACAAAAGATCTCAGTGAGTTGAAAGCAAAGCTATCTGAGGTGAGCTTTCTCTCTAATACAATAAAATTCTTATTGATTTGGCTTTATGTTGTCACGGTGGTTCTGGTGCTTGGCTTGAACTACTATTTTATTTTTGACATGCTTTTTTCAAAGTAGTTGTTATAACTCTAGTTTTAGCAGAATCATCAGCCTCAAAGCTACGTTACCGATACGGATATGGGTACGAGAACTGCATATGTGGATACGGAGTTTTTTTTTGTTGGAACTTGGATTTGTTTTGGATACGGCCGTACAAAAATATATATAAAAAATTAAAAATATAAAATATATAGCCATATAATCAAAATTAACCACGTAATATGCATAGAGGAAACATATAAGTTAAATAACCACAAAACATATACTAATTCAATGCCAAATATCATAATATTCAATTGTCGAACTTAGATTAGTCTTATTACAAGTACATGGTGCAAATGTTACAATGTCTGGACAAACATAAAGACAAAAGAAAATGCACTGTCTGCAGTTGGTGAAGATTACAATGAGATGACCTGGTGTTAAATCAACTTAAGACTATGGCCTGTTCTCTTCTTTGAACTTATTCACGAGTTGAGCTTTCGTATAATACCTGTGCAAATGATCTTTCTGTATGTACTGCACAAAAAGAGTCCTGGAGAACCATAGTTTTGGGACATAAAGGATAAGCAAATAAAGACATTATTGATTTCAAACTCTCCCTCATCTTGATCATGTTACAGACATTTATTTCCTTTATTTTGGCAAGGCTGAAACACTATCCAATAACTGGAAGACTTGCTGACTTGCTCTGGTAACCTTCATAGCTGTTGTATACACAGCCCTAATAAAGAAGATACAGTCTTGCAGATGAATCTACTGAGGCTCACGTTTTGAAAACACAGCCAGCCATTGAAACTGCAGAGAGGTTTTCATACTTTATTTTGTTTTTAATTGTTTTTTGAAGTCCTTGTTTGACTTTTTATTAAGTGAAATTGGAAAAAAAAAAAAAAAAAGTTTTTTCTGCTGGATATGCAGGGGATACGGGCAGGATATGTCCTGCCCCCTGCGGATACGTCCCAAAACGTATCCACAGGGGGCAGGACATATCCTGCCAGTATCCCCTGTGTATCCAGCCCATATCCATATCAGACCAGGTGGGGGGGTGTTTCCTGTAACATAGCTTCAAAGCATGACAATAATGCAAAATAGAAAGCATGCATAAGACACAAGAATGTTAACAAACATTTGACCATAAATATTATTCAACAGTTTCTAAGCTAATTTATGTCTTATTTATTTCTGGAGGCTAACCAAGAAAATGAAAACCACTACTTAATGGACAACAGATTTTTACGAACGAAACTGTACATATATGTACGTCGTATATATAGGTACATGTGTTATTACACACACACACACTTATTACAGACACACACACACACATGTAAACACAAATATATGTACACGTGCATGCATAATATACATACATCCAAGCCAAGAGAACAAAACATTCCCAATGAAAGATACCACAAGAGGTAAAGGGGAAAATAATTCCAAGCTTTGAATAAGATTCAAAAGTCCACAAGGACGAGTTTTCACTACATAATTCCAATGGATGAGAGGAGGGTGATTTTGGGATAATGCCTCACCTTTGCCCAACCCTACCACAAGAATAAAATAGGGCGACTTAGGATAATAGTTCCCTTTGCTCAATCCTAATAAAATAGGACATCTTGGGATAATAGTTCCCTTTTCCCAACCTTATCATAGAAACAAGGAACACATTCTCAACATGCCAAGCTCATTTGGGCAGCATGGCTGTGTGATTTTAAGACACAAAAGAACTCTCAAAACAGCAAGGTGAAGGAGAGAAAAGCTTCTCCAAAAGCATGAAAAAATAGCAAAAATATGAAACGATGCAAGCCAAAAGGCCTTGCCAACCCTTTAAATTTGCAAGCTATTAAAGAAAGAGAACAAGAGGTTTTACTAAATTAAATAAAACATGCTAGAGTGTGTCGACGATCTCCCTATCTTGGGTCCTCCACATGGATGATGCCAATAAACTCCTCTAAGGCTTGCAACAAGGTTCAATCCTATCTTCCAAGCCTCTTCTACTTCTCCAAGATCTAGCTCACAAACTCAAATTTTAAGAATGGCCAGTGTGCACAATGATGGCTTTCCCTTCAGATATAGGGAAAGCATATAATTCCCTAACCAATAGGAAGGTGACACTTGTCCCTTCCCATTCCGTTGCCTCTCTTCAAAATTTTGTTTATCTCATTACTCTACTAACAAGGTCATAACTCTTACTTACATGGGTACATGGACAAGCATGGCTTTCTTTACGCTCCATTGATGCCTTTCCATTGAAGGTCATTAATGGGAGCATGGGCTGCCTCAAAAGTCTTCTAAAAGGCTCAATATTTGATCAAAGGCGTTTAATTCTTCTTTAAAGAACCTCTAACGTGCTTTTCACAGCACCCTAAAAGTGGTTTAGTTTTCTCATTCGAGTTTTGCAAATTGGCCAACCATTTTTGACTCTTCCTCACTCCCACTTGACTCCCTGGAGTGTTCTAGAAGTTTCTTAGACATGGGTGAAGGGGTATGAATAGTGCTAGGAGACTAAAAAATGCCAATTTCGTAACTATACAACTAAATAAAAAACTGGGCAATAAAATATACAAGGTGGAAAGATACAACTCTACACATCTTACTAGTATCAACCTGCTTGACCAATGTAGTCCAAGATTCCTTGCTTGGCCAACATGTAGCTTGCACACTCAATGTGCACATAAAACCGTTCTATGCCTATGTTAGCCAAAGCAATTGAATTGAAATCATTGACAAGATATATATATATATATATAGAGAGAGAGAGAGAGAGAGAGAGAGAGAGAGAGCATAAAATGAATCATAATATCTCAAATACATCATGTGAATAATACCAACATGTCAAATGCCTAGTCATCCACATGCATAAACCAAAACAATATAAATACACTAGCTCAACTAATCGAGTCATCCATGGTGACCAAGTATCAAAACATCAATGCCTTGAATTTGATAATAACAATACTGGCATTCCGTTGCCTCTAAAAGTGGATCAAAAGTCCATCACAAAGTAACATGGTACCCATATACCGAAACAAACCGACATAAGTCTGCTAGCTCAATTATTCTGGACTCTCACAATGTCCGTGAATGAAACCACAAGATGTACACTGCTAGCTCAATTAGCCATACACACACGCAAACCAACCCTCCAAGAGCTACTAATATAGTACTAGTATGCCGTGCGCTCAAATCAATGAAAACTAATTCTAGCATTCGATGCAAGAACAGTGCAAACAGGAATTAATAGGCAAAGTAAAAATTAAGTCTTACACCAAAACTAAAGTTTTTAATTTATTAGATAAATGTGGGATTTGGGTGGCCCCACAGCTATCTGGGACACAATCAGGGGTCCCAGTCCCCTTTCCCAATTCAACCTGTTAATAGGTAACCTTGTCGCTACCTCACTGCACCACACGGTTGCGAATTTTTGGTATCCCCTGCTGTAAGTTACTTGACCACGAGTGCGAATTGAACCTGGGTTGCTTATGTATAAATGCATTCACTTAACCATTACGCTTCAACTTGGGGGCTTGCAAACACTCAAAGTTAATGATTGCTACCTTATCAAGTTCCAATTATACTTTATAACAGGTTAGTTCTTATATACAAAATCTGACACGAGTTTCTGAGTGCATAGTTAGAAATTCTAGAATAGAGGATGATCTGTAGATTCATATGCTCTTGGAGTTTGTTGACTATTATAGTTCCTGGAAATGAAGTGTTTTTCCATTATTTACAATTTTTGTGAGAAGTTAGCTATTACGGAATTGTATTTCAAACATTTTTATGTTTCATGTAATAGTAACAGTGAATTTATTTCCTTGACTAGTCTTGCTGAAGACATCACATTTCTGCAGAATTATAACTTGCTTTTTGGATCCTTGAAGATCACATAATGCTTTGGTGCATATGCAGGCTCAGGCTGCAATATCAAAATTAACAGAAGAGAAATCTGCTGCTTTTCAGCAAAAGCAAAAACTTGAAAAGGAATTGGTACGTTCAATTAGCAAAATACGGTGATGAAAGATTGATATTATGACTCTTTGGGAATCTTTAAGTTTGTACATTCTTAATTTTATTCAATATCTAGAAGCATATGATATTGCTTGAAGTTTTCAGCAAAAGCAAAAACTTGAACAGGAATTGGTATGTTCAATTAGCAAAATATGGTGATGAAAGATTGATATTATGACTCTTTGGGAATCTTTAAGTTTGTTGTACATTCTTAATTTTATTCAATATCTAGAAGCATACGATATTGCTTGAAGAAGATTATAAGAGTCTGGTGCAATGCTTGCCAATGTTGACTTGTTTATAGCTTGAGAAAGGTCACCACTCTTTATTATAATTTATAAGAGGCTGATTCTTGCAATGGTCTTCAATGCACATTTTCTTTTGTGTGACGGTCAAATCATACGAACCATAATATAGTCATGGAGAGAATTGGGCATATCTTTCTAGCCAGATTCTGGACTGGATTCTTTTGCAATAAGGTTTGGAGTGTGGAGATTATCTTATTTTCTAGACAAAGTTTTGAGTTAACCTCTTGCTTACTTCTGAGGTATATCTGCAAATTTGATTTGCCTGATTGGCTGTGTCCCATGAAACCATAATGCAATTCCTATGTGTAGCCACTACACCACCTACACCCACTAGGAGTGGGTTCATTTACTGTCCTCTTTTTTGTTTGTTTTTGACACTTCAAGCACACTTTGGGAAAATATAAAATGCAATCAATTTGAAGGTTCTTTGACTTAAAGTTCTACACTTCTCAACTTCTTGGGACAAATCACAAGAATTAATTCTTGTAAACCCTAGGCACAGCGCACACAATTTTTTCTGGTGTCATTTTTTCGAAAGCTTCTCTATTTCAGGAGTTTTAGCTTTGGTTGCTTCATATGTTATAGAAGTACTTTCCATATCATCACCCTATAGTTGGAAGTTGTTAATTCTCTTTAGCCTTTAGGCTTCCTTTGCCTTTACACATGCAGGTTTTGATGCACTTTTGTAGATTCTGACGCATGAATAAGAAACTTGACTCCTGAAGCATATTTTGGGAACAATGCAGTCAGTGTGAAGGCTCTTAGACTTAATCCTAGGGACAGCATGTGTGAATTTTTTTTTTCTCATTTTTCCTAAAACCAAATTTTCTCAGGAATTTCAGCTTTGGTTGCTTCCCATTTCTTCAGCCTTGAGTTGGAAGTTGTAAATTCTCTGCCTTTACACGTGCAGGTTTTGATGCAGGTGAGCAGATTCTGGCATCTGAATAAGAAGCTTGACACTTGAAGTGCACTTTGGGAACATATAGATTGCAGTCAGTTTGAAGGCTTTTAGACTTAAAACTCTACATTTTTTACCACCTTGGGAAAAGTCACAAGAACCATTGCTTTTGAACTGTATGAGCAAAGTTTTTCATACATTTAGATTCTCTTGCAATAAGGGGACATTTGGAGTGTGGAAATTGGGTTATTTTCTCTAGACAAAGTTGAGGTTAACCTCTTGCCTGCTCCTGAGGTATATCTGCAAATTTGATTTGCCTGGTGGGTTGTGTCCCATGAAACTATTATGCGATTCCTGTGTAGCAGGTACACCACCGAATTCACTAGGGAGTGGGTTTATTTACAGTCTTCTTTTTTGTTTGTTTTTGACACTAGAAACACACTTTGGAACATATAGAATGCAGCCGGTTTGAAGGTTCATCGACTTAAAGTTCTACACTACCTTCTTGGGAAAAATCACAAGAATTAATTCTTTTAAACCCTAGGCACAGCATGTGCAATTTTATTCATTCTTGATTTTCCAAAACTTTTCTATTACAGGAATTTCAACTTGGGTTGCTTCAGATGTTATAGAAGTACTTCCAATATCTTCAGCCTATAGTTGGAAGTTGTTAATTCTCTTTAGCGTTTAGGCCTCCTCTGCCTTTACACATGCAGGTTTGCAGATTCTGGCGTCCGAATAAGAAACTTGACGCTTGAAGCACATTTGGGTAACATACAGAATGCAGTCAGTTTGTAGGATTATTAGACTTAACCCGAGACACAGCCTGTGTGGATTTTTTCGTTCTCTTTTTTTTCTTAAACAATTCTATCTCAGGAATTTCAACTCTGGTTGCTTCATATGTTTTAGAAGTGTTTCCCTTTTCTTCATCCTTGGGTTGGAAGTTATTAATTCTCTTTAGCCTTTAGGCCTCCTCTGCCTTTACACATGCAGGTTTTGATGCAATTTTGCAGATTCTGGACTCTGAATAAGAAGCTTGACACTTGAAGCACACTTTGGGAACATATATAATACACAGTCAGTTTGAAGGCTTGTAGACTTCGAGCTCTTGATTTTTTCGCAATCACAAGAACCAATGCTTTTGAACTGCTTGTGCAAAGTTTTTCATACATTTTGATTTCAGCAATTTCAGATTCGGTTGCTTCATATGTTGAAGAAGTACTTCCCATTTCTTCATCCTGAGTTGGAAGGTGTTAATTCACGTTAGCCTTTACGCCTCCTCTGCCTTTACACATGCAGGTTTTGAATGAGAAGCTTGGAGCATTTATCTTTTTTGGTTACTTGATATATTTTAGAAGCACTTCCCATTTCTTCAGCCTGAGTTGGAAGGTGTTAATTCTTTAGCTGTTAGATCTTCTCCGCCTTTACACATGCAGGTTTTGATGCAGTTTTGCAGATTCTGACACCTGAATAAGAACCTTGGAGCAGTTAACTTTACTTTCAAGCCATGACCTAGAGCCTGCAAAGACATTCTCTTTTCTCAGATCCCATAGTTGAGGGCACAAAATTATATAGCTTCCCTGCTTTTGCTCTTTGTTGTGCCAGGTTTTTAAATATATCGATCTTTTCTTTCCATCTGGATTAATTAGTGCCCTTGGACTGTACACAGCACTGAATGTTTTCAGATCTAGCAGGTCAACTTACCATGATAAACCAGGGGGTATGTTGTTTGCTTCCCTAAATTTGCGTGTCCCTGGTAGCTATGGTGTTCTACTAATATTTTCTGTGGGAGAAAGGAACTAATAGTGCTTTTGGAGTTTGTCCGATAATGCACTCTCCCAACACTTACTCAGTTTGTTCTCAATAATGGGAATGCCAATGACGTATATGGCATTTACAAAGTGTGGCAGTATAAGAATCTTTTGGTGGTATAATATACTCTGGCCATTTGGATCATTAATATCCACTGGGCAGATGGACATAGACTTTGAATTTTCAATTGCTGTAGTTGAATTCCAATTTTTTCTGCATATTAGTTTTTGTTGGGCATGGAATTTATTTTGATGATGCTGTTAATCTTGTGCCAACCCTGAATTGTCAACAATTTAGTTTTTTTTTTAATAGGAAGATGTGGTTTACTTATGCAGCATCGCTTTTTTTTTTTTTTTGTACATGATTTCGTTCTTGTTTATTTGCAGGCACTTATGAAGCAGACTGATCATGGAAGAGCTAGATTGGGTTTCTCATTTTTATTTGTTTGCTTTATTGGTCTTGTGGGTATTGTCATGGGGTACTACTTCCATTCATAAATTTGCTGGTTGCTTTTATTGCAAATTATAATTGTTTGAGCTACAAAGGTTGAGATTGACCAAGTTTGTGAGAAGCATTCAAAGAACTATTGATTGCCATGGAAAAACCATGGCTGCAGGTATTTGTGTTATCTAACACTGCAACAGCTTAAGTTTGCCCATGATCTGGAACGTTTGAGGTTCTCTTGTTTCTCTGGTGATTTTTGTGGGTCAGTTTGAGGCTGGTCTACTAGAACTGCAGTAATGGTCAATTTTTTATTGGATAAACAAATACAGGGCTTTAATGTGTTTTGAAACATCATGTTAAGGATGAAATGCCCTTTTAGCATCTTAAAATTGTTTTTTCTAGTGAAGTAAGGTTACACACCGATATATTAGGGAGCTCCTATTCTGTAAATCTTAAATGATTCTTGTATAACGCTGTGCTTATTTTTCTTTTTTAAGGAGTTTTATCTTTATGCCTGGAACACATTTTATATGTATTTGTCTGCAATTGTATCTAAACATTTTAATTTAAAAATTACTTGGACATGGGTTTTTGAATTTTCTCTAGTGGTTCTTTTTAAAGGTATCTTGCTTCTTACTCTTCATAGTCTGTTGATGACTTTATGCCAAGGGGTATTTTTGTCCACTTCACTGATGACTCATTTTGTTATAGGTGCTGGTGCATTCATGCAATGAATGTTACAAATGCTAGTAGCTTCCCTGTTTGTCCAATTCATCCGTGTGTGAATTTCTATGAATATTTAGATATTTTAATTTTATTGGATTTTTCAATGGATACCCAGTTCTTTTATAATCCTTCCCTATTGTACATTGGTAATATCAGAAGGTAAGGGGACCGGCAAAGCACACCAGCATCTCTAAGGGATGTTAGTGTAAGAGAGGACACCAACACATCAATGGGGGGCTTCCAACCCCAAAAACCTCCTTTTTAAAATGTGCATCGTTTGGTTGGTATTTAAATATATTGGAGGATGAGCTTGGGAATTTTTGTTTGGTAAAGCTAAGTCTATGACATTCCCAATGGCAGAAATATTAGTCTGCAAATTTATAGATTTAATAGTATGCATTTACTAAAACATGCCCAACTTGAATGTCATATTTTGGCTAGTAACTCTTTTTGACATGTATATTATGATGGACGATATAGATGCATGGAAATTGGTGTGATGAGATGATTGTAGTGCTGGATCATGAGACGGGTTAATGATCTTCAAGAAGTAACATTTGAAAATAGAAACCAAATTCAGATTTGTTATGATGGTTGATCAATTCGATGCAATCAATGATGTCTATGGTCTGAGAACTGAGAGTTTCTCATATTACCTTTGCTTTAATTTTTATCCACGTGGTCTTCTATATGAAAATGTTGCCAGTGAAATGTGGAACCTGCAGTTTTTCTACCATTATGTGAGTTAAGAGCTTATGAATTAGTACAGCCAACCTGTGAATATTTTGACTACATAGAGCCGGTTAATTCATGTATATTTACTTGTTCATCAGCATAAAGATTTAAATTAGATTTGTGAGAGAACTTCATGGAGAAGATTACAAAAGAGATGCTATCCTTTAAAAGGTTATCAAAAATCTATATTGAATGTGAACTATTTTACAAAATGCCCAAAATCTGCCTCCTAGTATTCTCAAGTTTACTATTATTTATTTGAAAAAAAAATCAATTTACAAATTTAAACAAAATTCAAATGGGGAAAAGGTGTTAAATTGCAGTCTCAACAAATGTATTGGCCCCATCAAGTTTACTATTATTTATTTTTTAGACAATTAATTTACAAATTTAAGGAAAATTCAAATGGTGAGGAGGTGTTTAAGTTGTGGTCAACAAATGTACTGGTTCGGGTAATTACAAGTGCACATTTATATGCACACTAATGCATCTCAATGAATATTTTATGTATGCGATTATGTTATGCAAGTTATTTTGATCAATCTAATTACCAAGCATGATTATATGATTGTGATTGACCATTTATTGGGTGTGATCAATCTTTAAATGGATAAACCAATTACTTGGATGCTTATATGATACAATCCTTGTTAACCCTTGCTAAGTGTGAATATATAAAGGGCAACACTTGCCATTAATGGGTTTGGTGCTTGCTAATACAGAAGTGCGAGGCCCAATGCATGACCAAAATTCTTGTATATCCTTAATGTCAATTTACAAATTTAATCAAAATTTAAATGGGTAAAATAGTAACAAATTGTAGACTCCATCATTTAGTTCAATGTATTGGTCCCACCCATTATAGGCAATTACAATTGATTGTTACCATCACATCAGTGCATCTCAATGAATAATCTATTTGTTATGTGATTATATTATACATTATTTTGATTAGTTTATTTACCAAGCATGATTTACATGATTGTGATCATTCTATTTACCAAGTGTGATTGATCTTTATATGGATAGACTATTTGCACATCTTTGTTGTTGTAGTAATTATCTTTACTTGTTTTAACATGCAATAGAGATGTGCAACATGTATTGGTTCAATGGGATTGGTTGAGTGAGTGCAGTGCTACTCGGGAATATGAAAATATTTTTTGTAGTGATTATCCTTGTTTTAACAAGCAACTGGCAATGCCTTGTTATGGAGGGGAGGATGTAACATCCCCAATTTCGAACCTCTTATTTTGTTATTGGAATGTGTGCTCGAAACACATTGTTGTAATAAATGGTGGGACTTGACGGCATTTTAGATTTATATGATGAAATTGACACTATGATTTCATGATTTCTATTTTATTATGCATCATTATCAATTGAAATTTATGCTTATCAATTTCATGTATGTCTGTGTTTATTTCATATATTGATGTTGTCATTATTTAAATTGTTTACTACTAGTGTTGTTGATGCTTTGTTTCCTTTTCAAGTACAGTTGAGAACGAGATGGTTTGAGATTAGATAGGCTTGGTTTTACAATGACACTTCTGAAAGAGTATGTTGCACTATGGTAAAAGAGTGAGAGAGTAGTCTAGGCTAGGGTTTCCTTGTTTTGTCATCTTTTGTGCCTTCTTACTTTGTTTTTTGGATTCTTCCCTTTCTGATTCAGGAACTTGATTGAGCCAATCATTTAACCATTCTATTGTTTTAGTCAATTTTTGACTTTGGTCCGATAAGTGCTTTATGGTAGTTCAATCATTAGTTTTTATCTTTTGATTGCATTGCTTGTATGTGACATGAGTTGACTTGTTCATACTTGAGCATGGGGTTATGTTTTCAAAAACCTTTAAAACTATGGTTATGCTTATAAAATCTAACCTATTTTAGAAATTCCTAATGACACAATGTTGTGTTTTCACTATATGGGGCAATAAAGATTTCGGACTAGGCATGAAATACATGACCTTGGGAGTCAATGAAAATTATCATTACCTAAGTCATTAAAAAAAAAACGAGTAGGGCGAGGTCATCTTATATATTAACACGGTACAAGTTATGTTTTGAAGCATAATTATGTTTGTTTTCAAGAACCAAATGACATTTGATTTAACCACAAATTAATGTGGTCATACCAACAAAATGGGAATTTAACCATTTAGAGTTTTTCTTTAGACCATTTGTGGTTAGTCTTGCTTGGATTGTGAGGGAAATAGGTTTCATTGTAGTCCCTGAGGCAATAAGCAAACCATTGTGGTTTTGGTCGTCTTTGTCATGCATTTTTAGGCACTAATAGTCAATCAATTCATGTATAAAATTACAAGTTTTTGTTAACATAAGGTGAATAATGAAACGAGGGAAAATTGTTGGTTTACTAGATATAAAGGTCCAGGAGGAGGATTTGGTTGGATACACACTTAATGGTGAAAACAAGGAGTTCTAGAATGAAGGAAAAGGGAAGAGGTATGGTGTACATCAATCCTTTCTTCATTGATTACAAAAGAAGTAAATTGTGGATCCTTGGTTTAAAGTTTTTATATCATGAATACATAACAAACTAATGTATTCATTTGATTTGAAATGAAATTTTTGGAAGCATGGGTTTATATGTTATTCAAGGAAAATAAGTCTTGGGTTTTATTTCTCTGATTTCTTAAATGAAATTATATTGCCTCATCCACAAGACAAAGAGCAATAGAGGACTAGGGTTTGGCTAGAGATTACCTCCCCAATTTTTTTTGATCCCTTGTGAAGCAATCGCCACTCTCGTATTCACCTCTGCCCCTTGGCAAGTTGTCTTCCTCAACACCTTGCCTGCTAATTTTTTGTTGGAATGTATCTAGGGTTTGTGCTTTTCAAGGGTTGTGGTGATCATTGTTGCAAAGAAATATTTGGTTGAAATCTTATTGTTACTAAGTTTTTAAAGATGGTCCATTAATGTTTTTAAAAATCCCTAGATGATTTAGAGAGCATATAAAATCCATTAAGAATTACTATTTAAATCCGTAAGATGGATTTTATGGATCAGTGATGAAATAGATGCACAATTATCAACCCTATGATACATTTTTTACTATTACATAGGCTAGGGGTTATGAGGTATTAGGGAGATAATGATGTATAGAGAAGTTTTGAGAATTGTTTGCTTATTATTGTTTTTGGCTTCATGTTTGCTTAAAACTATGTTGCTACCTATTTTTACTTGATTTAATATCTTGTTGAATTTGGTGGCATTGATGCAAGTTATGATTGGTCATCACACTCTAGAGGTCTTTCTGTTTCTCTTACGATGATAATATTTGTTCTCTGTAGAGCTAGACTAATGGTTGGGGTGGTTAGGGCCATCGATGGAGGGATCATCTTGCCTATCCCCATCATATCTTCATGAAGGCTTCATTCATTGTAGGATTTTGGCCATGAAAAGGATCCACAAAGGCATATTACGTGGGATTTCCATTCGTTGTTCCTTATACTCAACTTGGGACACATGTTAAGCATAGTAAATAGGTTATATTATGCCACCTATAATGGAAAGTGGATTCAGTAAATATTGGTTATATTTATACAAATGCTATAATATTGTACTTGTTGAATATAATGAGGGATCCTCAAAGTTGTGACAACAATAATGTGATTTGGACATTTGGAATCCATGAAATGTTTTATAATGACGTTGTTCATCATCTTGCATTATTGTTTACCATGAGGGCACAAAAGTGTAAACAACATTATGCCAACCAAGTAAGACAAAAAGAAGGTACATTAGGCAAAGTAAAATAAATTAAAGTAAACCATACCTACCAGTGTCAAGGGGAGGAGAATTAAATCACCTTAAACTATTAATGATCAATATAAATGAAGTAGATAGATGCATACCTATTTTTGACTTACATAGATCCTAACAATGGTTGAAGCATTGAAAAAAAGGCTATGGAATTGTGCAAAAATGAACTCTAGAAATCATAATATGATTTTTTTGTAGTGATCACTTTCGAACTGATCCGAAAAGGGTCATACCAGTTTTGGACAACTTTGAAAATGGTAGTCCTTATTAAAAGTGGAAAACCTGCTCCGACTCTGTGGATCCTCATAGTGCGAAACTACATGGACCCTTCATCAATATCAAATGTGTAGAAGACTCTCAGATTTGTGTATAAGCACACAAATGTCAGGATGTCTTCTACCTCAATGTAACCCTAATCCAACCTTAACACCTAAAAATATATCCAAGATAAGGGAAAATCTATAAAGTAAATTAGCTTGAGCCCCCTTGAGGGTCGTAGCTACATATCAATGATGAGAATTAGGGCTTAATGTAGTATATTTTAGGACCCTTTGTCCTAGCCATATTTTTGTAATTTCTTTCCTTAATAAAAGGTTATAGAAGCATTTTAATAATCCCACATTAACAGGGAGTAATAGTTAGTTAGTGGTAGATCAGTCTAAATAAGAGTCTAGACTAGTGATAAGTCATCCATGAATTGTATTGAATTAAGTTTTCTCAAAGGAGGTTTCCCCCTCGAAGAGGTCAACGATAATTGTGATGCAATTATGCTTTTTTTTTCATTGTAATTTTATTTATTTCTTAATTTGATTTTACATATTTGCAATCTAGTTCTAATTTGGTTCATGAAGGATCCTATCATTTGGTATCAGAGCACTTTCTAAGGCCAATTTTTGTAGCAATTTCAGTAAGTTAGGGTCATTTACTTTTGTCCACTGTATGCTCTCACCTTGCCCTAATGAGTTTTTGGTGATAAAAAAATGGAAACAGAGTGGTGGCACCAAGATTTCACCCTAAAATGTTATTGCTAGGATCTAAGTTTTAAAACCAACCATCGCTACAAGTTGAGTTTTAAAAGTTGTACCTATGCTGAGATTTGAATGTTTTTTTGCAATAGTTCATCGTCACCATGAGCTGAGTTTTAAAACTTGTCCATGTGCATTGACATTTTTATGTGCAGGCTCCCCAAACTGCCATGTATGCATCATCTGTTCTTGCTGAATGTCTATAACAAGAATTTGTGCCATTAGTTGTGTACTATATTTTCAACTTCAAGCTCTGGCAAGGAATTTCATTTAAATTTTGATTAAAAAATGATCTATTTTTTTTTGTCTAAGCTCTAAATTATGATCCAATTTTGGCCATACAACCAACTGATCACATTTTAATTGTAATTATTTATTATAAGCTCCAAATTTGGATATGGTTTTGGCCATACAACCAAACATTCACATTTTAATTATTTATTATAAGCTCCAACTTTTGATTTGGTTTTGGCCATACTGCCAGCCAATTGCATTGTAACTAGAGCTGCTATATATATAAAATTTTTAGAACCCATAGGCAAAACACAACATTTTAATTTTTTCACCATGTAGTCATTTTAAGGGATATTTCATTTTTTTGAAAAAAAAAATGATATATAAAAATAATTCTGCCTACGACCCAAAAGCACTCTTTTGAATTTTTTTCCCCTGTGTGGAAATTACATCATTGTGATCATCTTTTCAAGCTGAGCATTTTAACATATAACTTCCCTCAACCTTTTTCGACACCTTCAGACCCTTTGGTAAATGGTTCTTACTCATGCAGGGACCCACACCATGGCACATGACTTACTAAACTCTAGATTGAATTTGAATCCCGACTGTCTAAACTAAATGATCACATCCTTAGCTTCCATGTTAAAAATCAAGCACTCTGAACTATGGGGATCATCAATCTGATGGTCATTCTTCCTCCAAAGCACCACTACATGAATCTAAATTAGATTTTCCGAAATTTGATGGTATTGAACCTACTAGCTAGATTAATTGTGCAGAATAATATTTCAGTTTACATCCCACTGTAGGAGAAGAAAAGGTACCTATTGCTTCATTCCACTCAGAGAAGGAAGCTGTCTATTGGTACCAATGGTATTGTGAATCAAATCCAAAATTAGATTGGGCTAATTTCTCCAAACTCTTGCTAGTGTGTTTTGGGCTTAGTGCCTATGATGATTTCACAGGTGCCTCGACTAAAATTTGTCAAACTAGCACAATTCAAGAATATCAAATAGAGTTTGAAAAACTAGCCAATTAGACTAAAGGCCTATGTGGTGATTTCTTCAAAAGTTGCTTCATCAATGGACTCAAGGATGTGATTTGAGCCGAGGTTAAACTGTTCAAACATCAAACCATGGTGGAAGCCTTGGACTTAACTAAGTTCATAGAAGATAAATTTACATCACAGTGCCGTAATTCTAATTGGGCACCCTCCAAGCCATCTTCATTATAGTGCCCCAAAACAAACTACCATCTCAAGGCAACACCCATAAAATGTATTAACGAGGTAGAAATATGTGCACATCATGACAAGGGGATATGTTACAATTGTGATGACAAATGGGCCAGGGGCCATAAATGCATCGAACAAACATTACAACTACTCGATGTTGATTCCCCACCTGATATAAAATAATGGGAGGATGCCACAGATTCCCATTTGGATGAGCCAGATCAAGAAACTGATGATTCAAGGCCCTTATATTCACTTACATAAATTTATATGCATGCCTTGACAAGGGTAACCACTCCACACATAATGTGTGTAAATGTGTTTTTCAAGAAACAACCCCTCACTATTCTTATTAATTTGGGCAACACTCATAACTTCATTGACCCTCGAGTGGCTAAGCAAGAAGACTATTTTGTGTACCCTTGTTCTAGTTTTGAGGTGAAGATTGCCAATGGTGGAACATTGCCCTACAATGGCAAGTGCCACAATGTCTACATTTTAGTGGTAGACTATAACCTCAATATTGACATGTTTTCTTTACCCTTGGGTGAATGTGATGTTGTCCTATGAGTGTAATGGCTAATAAATCTTGGATCTATTTTTTGGAATTTTTCTAAGCTATGGATGTGATAATTTGAGAATGGACATTAATATACACTAAAAGGACTTTTTTAATGGATCCACTAGTATCATCAACTCTCATCGCATGGAAAAACTTATCAAAAAGGGATCCCATAGAATAATTGGCCAACTATCTTCTCTTCACACTAGTTCTCCAGCTAATTCTAACCAACCATCAAACTTACAATTTTTTTGGGTCAAGCACGCAATAAATTTTCAGGAACCAACAAGATTACTACCTCCCTTTCCTGAAGACCATCGCATCCAATTTTTTCTAGGTAGTGCACCCCCTAACATTCATCCATATTTCTACCCCCTTCTTCAAAAGGCTGAAATTAATAATTATGGTTCAGGACCTCCTACAAGCAGGCATCAT